>CM076669.1:17452304-17464804 GCA_038496675.1 Rachycentron canadum | reverse complement strand
ACCAGTCATAATTTGTCAACCACTGTTCTAAGGCCATGATTCATCTTGGTTTTTTTGAAATCAGAAGAAACCAGAAGAGGTCCATTTTCCTTTAAATGGAATTTTCATTTAAAAAATGAACGTCATGTTGTATTGAAGACTTGAAACTAGAGACTGAGACCATAAACTCATTAAGAAAACGTTTACTGAGCTAATAAATCAAGGGAGAAGTCGGGAATACTAAATACTAAATACAAAATAAAAGTGGGCTGTCAATTAAATTTAAACTGTCAATACAGTCCATCCATACATGGATGTCCATCCATGTATGTGATGAGAAGATGCTGGTTGAAGTGGGGTGATGGGTAAACTATTGCTCTACCTGGACACATGTTGGGGTCAGATCATTCGTCCCACTCTGACTTTCCAGTGTTTGACAAAATAAAAACATCTAGATGGTCCCGCACTTTTCAGGTAAAATGTCCCTCAGACCGAAGATCCCAGATATCCCTTCTGATCTTGCTAGCTGAAGACTTTTTCATCTGAAAGCAAACTGCCACCAAGCGTGCAGAACAAGTGAGGCCTCAATGTTTGGACAAGAAAGAGGTGAAGCAGAGTGATGAATTACTCCTGAAAGCCTTTTGATCAGATATATATCCTTTCATTCATTCATCTAGCTTTATGGCTTCATTTAATTGGTCAAATCCTGCACAGTACAAAACTAATCCCAGAACCTTGATTCAATGCAATACTCAACTTTTTCCATCCTTTTTTCACTGAGCAACAAAGAGAAAGTGAAAATGCCATAAGTATTATACAATGCTGACACAGAATACTTGAGTAGAACCATTGTCAGGCTTCTGGATGAATTGATGTGCACACTCTGATGAAGCCAACATGCTGAAAAATGCCTGTTTGACTCATAAATCTTTGCCTTTGTTGCTGTTTCCCTCCTTCCATAGTCACCAGCCCACTCATGCATCTTGTAAGTGGATGATGCTCTGCCAGGGCCCCATTTCCATTTCACAGTACAATACAAAGCCATAAACAAAACTGCATGAATCACTGTAAACAATACCCGCAACATGACAAATGCCACATGGAAACGCTTGCAACACGCGCAACGTGCCTTGCTGCCATCCCTCGTCGCTGACAGGACTTATCGTCAGGAAACAAGACAGTAACAAGCACGGACCGAAGGAAAACACTTTGCAAGCCTCCCCAGAGCAGGAAGTTCTAGACAATCCCCTCCACCCCAACCACCCCCAACTACACCTCAACACCCCCTGCTGTCGAGATGCACACGCATGCACACACACCACTTAACAACACTCCCAATCTGCTGGGCTCAGCAGCAGGAGGGAACTGGGATCTGACAAATCAGTCGGGACCCTGGCAGTCAACTTCATGCCCGGCGATAATGAGCTCCCGCCGGAGACGACTCTCTCAGGGAAGGAACAGCAATGTGGAAAAACATTAACAACGTGCTAATCGGTCGAAGTGGAGTGTGTAAAGAATTTTGAAAAGAACCAAAGAATAAAAAAAAGAAAGTTATCTTCTTAGGGAGGGTTTGTGTGAAAATGTGAGGGTGGGTGAGTAGGAAGATGAGGGGAGTGTGATCTGAAGATGGGCGGACGATCAGGAGCTGGAGGAGGCTCAGAGCGTGTGCTAAAGGTGCTGGGGATGAGGCGGGACTGGATCAGAGCACATAGTTTAAGCCTCTCTTGATACAGCAGCGGAGGCTGCAGCATGTGTGTTTACAGAGCAGGTGGATGAGCTGCAGCACCGTTAGCAGATGCCTGGAGTTACTGGGTGACTGAAGAGGCCTAACTCCTGCCTTTGTGTGGGGACTGGGGTGGGAGAATGAGGTGTGTGTGGGTCGGGGAAGGGCTTGAGGTGGGTGTGGACTAACTACTGAGAATTGTCACTTAGTGCTTAGAGGAAGTGGTAAGCTCTCACTACAGTGAAGCCGGTCAAAATGAACTTTAAAATTCAACTTAATGGTTAGAATGTATGTTGAGTAAACAACGATGATGATCCAGATTTTTTCAGGTCTATCTCGACCTTTCCCAACTTGTAACAAAGATTTTCTTACTTTCCAACTTGACAGAAGTATTTATTGAAAGTTTGGCACCAAGGAGAAAATGATGAACAGACAAAGGAAGTGAATCAGAGTAACGAGTAACACCGATCTCTGAATACACCTGGTCTGTGTATATAGTCACATGATAACAACATTTTTCTATACCTTACTCAAATACAGCTAAACAACAATTTACCCCTATGTGTATGGAAACTCTATTGGTCTTTGTCACATGTTCTTACCTACTTAATATTACACGTGTCTCAGGCTTTCTCCAACATCACTCATCCTTGATTAGAACTGGATTTAGACAGTTCTCTCTAAGGCATGGTTTTTCAACTACCTCCACATCTATAAGACACTGGTGTCTGTTGCTATGAAGAACAGTCTCCATCTGGACAGTATGAGTCATATTAGAAGCTAAACAGTGAACCATTGTCTAACACTATGTGGTCTATGATCTTCATTTTTGGAGTGTCAGCATGGACCCACCACATAAGAGAACTGCTTCAGACTTAGGTGAATCTGATGCTGACACATCTCGTCTTGTTGTCAATGTCTTAACTGATGACAACTTCACTCATTAAATATGTGGCTCCACTGTGTGATGTCACGCAACGTCTCGGACAGAGTTGTTCTTTTTTAAGACTGACCTATTTAGAAGTGCCCCAAACAAACATGTTGGCATACACATGAGGCCACCCTCTACTGGCTGAAATCAAAATGATAATAATAAATAAAAATAAACTGGTTTAATTATTAACCAAATCTTAATTATTAACCTTGATTTATTGACCAAACATTGGACTTGGGTTAGTTAGTACAGTATAGTACAGACAATACTGTGATATAAGTCCATCAGCTTTACTTGACCTGTTCATGAAATCAATCAGAAACAGTTTCTTTCTTTCTATGGTTCATTATCAGCAGATTTAGGTCTTCAATTAATGGAAAAACATCCTCCACCATAAGACCATATCTTGTGATTTCTCAGCTTTGCATTCCAACTACAATGAACTTGAGTCTTACAGGCAGCCTAATCTGGTTGTTTAGTCTGTAAACCAGCAGTTGACTGACAGTTCTGGCACCAGACTACCTGACCTAAACTGTGTGGAGACTAACAGAAAACTCCACTAGTGCCAAATAATCACAAGTTGATTTGAAATAAAGGATGAAGACTTGAGACCTCCTGGTACACAGTGTTCAGTCTTTTCAACCTACAAGGGTTGTTTCAAACATCAGTATTACAACACCACAGTTTCAGGGTTCTGCCCTATTATCATCATCATCATCATCATCATCATCATCATCATCATCATCATCATCATCATCATCATCATCATCATCATCATCATCATCATCATAAGTCTGTTGACAATGTTTAGTTGATAGCTGATTATCTCCTTGACTAAGAGACACACACTGTAGTTTGTTTAATAAGGGGAAAAAGATTGAAAATATATTTTTCACATTAATATTTCTCTCTATAGGTGCTGATAGTTTCGAGTACTGGCAACGTTTCAATTCCAATCAAGCCTCAGTTGGATTGTTGTGTGGGAACGATTGTCTGGCAACCACTGGTTAGTCATCTTAATCACCACTACAGCTGCTGATCTTTTTTTTTTTTTTTTTTTTTTTACTTACTTTTTACTAATTACTGTACTGACAGTGATGACAATGGTTTGTGCTCCTCTGTTGTAAACAGAAAACAAAACTGCTCCTCAGGTTGAGATTTGGATGAGATACAGACCCAGCAACACTTCAACTATTTTCAAAGCAGCTGGTGACTTTCTGCCTTCAAACAAACCCCCATGACTATCATGGAAAAGATGGGGAGGAAATCCTTCCACTCATTGTCTGGTCATGTCTAGAGTGCAGCTAGTGACATTTTACACTGTCAGGACGCCCCTCCGCTGCACCACCATTTCTTACTGTTAGTGCAGGAATAATGAAGGGCCATTTAACTCGAATTTAGAAGCACTGGGGGAAGCATATTTGTCCCCTCCTGTTCTAAATAATGACCAATTACCAGGGAGTGTGAGGTGGGCTTCCACACGCTGGATGAGACATTTCAGACAGTAGAAAAGCTGTCATGGGTGGGCGGGTGGGGGTTGGGGGGGGGCTAGGCCTCTAATTGGAGGCAGATTTCACACTGATATTTCTGATGATGCTGCAGCATGAGGGATAGCGAAAGAGAGAAAACAGGGAAAGGGAGGGGAATATGAGGGCGTGAGCAAGAAAAGAGCCGATAAAGAGAGCGACAGACAGACAGTGGGAGACAGGGAAAGTGGAATAAGAGATGATAAAGAGAGAGGGAGGATGACGTGATGAAGGAGGGGAGGAAGGAACGATAGAGGGAAGAAAGAGGGAACAGGTCCCGCTGCCGTTTGTCTTGCAGGGATAATATTCCACCAAAGTCTAATTCTGTCCATAAAAGCTGTTGGACTTTTTTTTTCTTACCTCCTACCACCCCGCCCCCCACCCATTCCTTTCAGACTGATAGTTGCCTTGGCAACCATGGCAAATCTTCCTTTTCTCAAACAGATGTCCCATTTAGTTGGAAATTAGAATGTGTAAAAAACCCACGAGACGTAAATTATTTCAAAGTTCTCCAGTGAAGAGAAGGAAATGAAGGGCGGAGAGGAGGAGAAAAAAGGTGCAGAGAGAAAACACAGAAATAGAGAAAATAGAGGGAAAAAAAGAAAGGGGTAGGCCCCGATACCCCCTCCCTCCGGTCTCCTGTGCTTCAGCATGTCAGTTGTGGAGATTAGCCAGATCATCCAGAGATGGTGACTTGTTCAGTGAGAAATGGAGGAAGTATTGTAGGGGGGGGGCTGTGAGGTGGAGGGGTGACAGGGGTTGGTCCCGCTCCTGCATCTGAGATGGGGAGGGAGTAAGTGTCAGGAACTGTGAGCCTGGTGCCAGTGTGGCAGAAGGGAAATGCTGTGGTGAGGAGTTGCCCTTGAGGGAAGGATGGTATCTTCACAATCTTCACAACCCCATTTAAGCCCAGTCAGTGAATATGAACACTGTTCCCTATTTGATTTTAATGCAAATAATCTTAAATAATTAACAATGTTGCACTAAGTTACAATCAAAAACTGAAAATCATTTTCTTAAGACAAATCAATTTTTTGCCATTTGGTTGAGTTAATTGTTTTTGTTTCAAATGCAAATCAGTTCTTGGAAAAACACCATTTTAACAGATTACTTGAAGGGATTTAAAGGAAAATTCCACCAAAACCACTTTGTGCACTTTAATAAAGAAGAAACTGGCTGGGATGAGTGATTAACTGGCAAAATGTTGGGAAATGTGACGTTCTTCTGAGACGTTTCCAGACAAGCTCCACTGGCAGAACTGGAGCAGCCATTTTGCAATGATGTTCAGAAATCACCAGAGATAACTCCATCACCGAAGAGAGACAGACAGCAGCCTCCTTAGACTAGAACACACTGCACAGCTTTGTTTGATCGGTCTCAAGGCCAAAGAAGCTATTTTTTAAGAATAACACAGACTGTGATAAGCTGCGTTTAAAGGTGATTCTGAATTGCTCAGAGCTCTGCACCATCACCACTGAAAATGAACAAAGCATCTGCTCCAGGATCTGCTCAATTACTGGTGAACAAAAAACAGAACTGCATCTCCAAACACAGATCTGTATCCACCCTGACCAATCCTCCATCTTGAACCAGTCCTCTGGCCATCAATAAACCTCTGATGTGACCATCGCCTGAAATTACTCTGCTTTACTATATTAGCTGTTAATATGATAACAGTCGAGTCGGTTAGCTTTCGGAAAAGATGGTGATTTGGGTTAAAATAAGTACTTCATAAACATTGTCACGGCTACAATAATAACATTGTGGTTAACTTTGGATTTTGTTGCTCCATATACTACATCACCAACCTTCATTACTATGACCACTAGATGTCACCTAGCAACAAAACCTATGGGTCATGATAACCGGCGACGTATGGGACCAACTCTGTCCCCCAAGGACTCTGTACAGTACATCGACTGTTCAGAAAGCATCTTCTGAGCAGTCGGATAGAATCTCTGCAGACGTCTTCCTCCTGAGAGACAGTGGAGAGCCAAGAAGATGCTCTCCTGAGTAGATGCAAGTATACCCACAGAGCTACAAGCGTCAGGTTAATCGACAGATCACTAATTAGCTGTTGTGCAGTTGATCTGACTCTGGTCTGTAGGCCATGTTGGAAAACGGTCCCCAGATCTGGCAGGTTTAGCCCTGCAGCTTTGTGTGTTTATTCCCTCTGTGTCTTTGTTGTTTGGTGTTTGTCAGTGACGTATCAGTGAGGAATGAAACTGAACTTGCTTGTGTTTTAAGGTTAAATCAATCATAATTCCAGCTGACCTCAGAGAAGGATCCCGTCTCTAAAAGCAGCTAAATCTCTATGGTTGAATGTTTCCATAGTCAGCTATGTATAGTATTTATTCAAAGTTTTCCCTCAGAATCATAATCAGGATCATGTTCATTGTAAAATCACTGAGCAAATACTGTTTTTCCCATACAGAATGTAACATATGAGATATGTGAGTCTATATCAAGAGGGACGTTACCTTATGTATGAATACATACATACACAACACATACACAGGTTTCATACATATTCTGTACATGTTTTTATTTTCTACGTACATATATTTCATACATTGAATATATGTGTGTATAATATATTTGTGTATTGAAATCTCAAGTAGGGAGAGCGAATCAGCAGTGGGCTCTTAGAGCAGCAGAGGTGATGCTGAGTTTAGTTTAGCTCTAGCACCTGCCTGAGGAGGGGAACAGAGCTCACAGACACCAGGACCATCCTCATGTCAGATTATAGGCCATGCTTTTCCTGCAGTACCCAAACATCTCACCACATCACACTAATGAACATAACACTGCTGCAGCAGAGATCATGTTTTACATTTCAGATGTAGAACCAAACCAGGACTCGCTCAACCCTGGCCCAGGTTTTATTGTAGATCATCAAAGATCATTTCATTAAAACTTCAGACAGCAGGAGCTGTTTTATTTCAGCTGTTTATTGTCATACTTAAGAACCACAAACTAATGTCAGCACAACAACCTGTGGCCTTTGCAGTCCCTCACAGTGTCAATGCTTAAACCAAAGTGTCACATGGTGGATGACCTGATCTCCATCACCTACCTGACATTGTAACTTCCCAAAAACCCACAATCCAGCAGTCATGCCCAACAGCCTGGCAGACTTTGTGGAAGGGTTCTTGGTCGCTGACTAAATATAATTGTAAAATGTGCTTTAATATTCATTGGCACAAGGTGCAGAAAGCAACTAATGAAGGAAGCTCACGTCTGCTCCTGCAGCTGCTGCCAGTGCTTTGTCATCTGCAGCGAAACCCAATGGCTGAGCGCAAGGAAGCGAAGGACTGAAATCAACATTTATAAAATAACATGGATACAGACAAAAGAGTAAATTACAAAACAACACCTGAAGTCATGATGAAATAATCTTCAGAGTGAGCATATGCAGATTCTGAGGAATTTTATTTAAAGAACATGAGTGGGAAAACATCCTCATCAACATGTTTATCTTGCTCGAAAGGCTCATTTTAATGCAAGTGGATCACTCAGAGTTAATCTGCCTTGTTTCACAGTCAACACATTTGTTTGTGTGAAATTGCTGCAATAAACGAAGCTGCATTCAGAGGAAGCGGAATCATCTCATTTGCTGGTTTAGAGCGTACAAAGAGAAAGACAGACACTGAAATGATGCTCGGACAGCATCATGACATCTCGATTCCCCTGACTCTGTGGTCAAACACCAAACATAACTGCTCACTGATGAACTGGCAACAGAAAGAAGAAGTGTGTGTGTGTGCAGAGTGTGTAGAGGAAAGAAGAGAGAGACTGAGGCGAGGAGGAACATAAGGACAGAATCACTTTAATCCAGTTTTTTTCCTCGACAATGCCACATGCCTTAGGGAGGGAAGGCATGTGTGAAATAGAGAAAGAAAAATGCCCTGTAGCGTGCCATAACACACAAGCACACACAACTGCTGACACACACATCCAGGCACACAGTGAAGTCCTGCCCCTGGAGGCCATTTAACAGGTAATTTAAAGAGAAATCCCTCCAGGGAAACGGCACAGTAAATGTCCTCACGTCTGCTCTTCCTCCCTCCATAACTGTTTATTCAGCTGAAGACTGGCAGCACTTAGGAGGAAGGAAAAGATGAAATTGTAGAAGAGTATGAGGAAAAAAAGAGGGTGGGTGGGGAGAAGAGGGGGTGTAGAAGAGAGGGTGGGAAAGTGACAAGTGTTAAAGTGGGCCAAGTTTTTTTTTCTTCTTCTTCTTTACTCCCCCAACTCCCTTCAGTACCCGTTTATTAATGCTCACTGTTCATAGGCTACTTTATTTGGCTCCTGTGGGAATGTAAATGCCACAGGGATGGAGGCGGGAGATGGAGGAATGAAGGGATCAATGGATGGAGGTGTGGAGGGAGGAAAGGACAGGGCCTTCGGGGGTTTGAGAGTCTCAGAGTGAATTGGATGTTAATTTAGTGCAGGCTCTGGTGAGGAGGCCTAGAAAAGCTGTACATCTTTGTCTTTTGCATAGTCTTCCATTAAAAATGGACGTAGACTCTGGGTCTGCAAAGTGAAGCCAAAGTCATGAGCCTTAAACCTACATTCTATCTCTAGAAGGGTTAAAGAGTTCTGTCACTGCGTTTGTTCATGTCTCTCTTCAAATCCACTTGAGAACATTTAGCAGTTCATCCTGATGTGACATGACTCTGACAGTCTTCAGCTAAGTGTTGGCCTGCCTCACTGTTTCCAGTGAGCTGTTCAGCAGCCAGTAAAATAGGTCCCATAGTAATAATAATGTGGTCTATTAGGTTTCTGCTTGATAGAGACATGAGGCTGGTCAGTCACCACTCATACAACCAGAGGCAGCTTCTCAGAAAAATGTACATATATGTGATGTTAAATATTCCTGTCTGCTGGTGAGCACTCAACATTTACTTCACCATGTCTACGTTAAACAAACATATAAACGCAATGCTCTACTTTTCACTCCCATTTTTCCTGAGTTGACATTAACTAACCATTGAAGATGTTTCTCCAATACTAAAATGAAACTTCTAGACCAGTATACGCTCTGGTTCCACAGCCCAGGTCTGGCCCATATACATGGGTAGATTTTCTTTGCGTGTGCCAGAATTTGTCTGAAGTAACACAAATTTAAACACATTAGTTAACCAGACTTGAGGGACACCCAGCAAAGTACATCTGGCTGATATTTGGGCCACATGCTTTTGTTTCCTCCGGCCCAGTATACACTCAAGTAACCACGGCCCAAGTCTGGCCCATATACAGCATGAAGATCAGACACTACCTCTACATCTGGACCAATTCTGACACAGACAAAAAATGTTCCCGTTGTCAGTAGACACCAAAGAAAAAACAGCTGGAATCTGCCCAGATATGGAAATATATGTGCCAGATCTGTGCCATGGAACTGGGCTGTATACTGGGCCACAAGTTTAATTTTGGGAGACATTTTCAGTGTAGTTAGATCATCAATTTTATTAGAGTTTTTTGTGTTTGTATGTTTGTTCAGTTTGTATTTGCTTGTTGCATCCTGGTTTAACTTATTCTTGAATCTTTTCATCTTGGGTTTGTAACCACATTACTGCAACACAACAGTGTAGAACAAAGGCCACTAAATGTTCACTCTGATGGATTAGTTATCTACATAAACTTTATGGCATCCTGAAGTGAGACCAATGGCTGCCTGGAAGGAAGCAGCTCGGTCTAAACACTGATGTAAACTGAACAGTTTGTAGTTAATGGGCTAAAACGTGCAGCAGCACCAGCAGAGGCCTTGAAGAAGGTGGGTTCTGTACTCGTTCATTGGTTCTCTCCATCACTCAGATGTCTGGTGAGGTGAAGTCTTTGCTCATCAGAGGGAGAACAAAGCCAAGAGAGAAAGAAGGTCAAATTACCTTCATGCCATCTCCACCATCATTAGACTCATTATCATTAAGGGAAAAGCTCTGCGCGCCATTTTACCTCTTCTCCTCCAACCCTCCACTCTCCCGCCTTTCTCCTCTACTTTCACTGAGGCCATGAAAACAAGTAAGTTAATTAAAGTCAGCGAGAGTCCCTTCCATTTCCCGCTCATCAGCGATGACAAGCCATCAAACAGAGCGCAGGTAGTCCATTTCTGTCAAACGAGAGCGCGGAGGAAGAGGAGGTGGAGGGGGAGAGGGAGGAGGAAGATGAGACAGAGGGGGGGGGACAGGGAGGAGGAAGAAGAAAACCGCTTCTCTTCATCTCTTTAGCTTTTGATGAGCTTTCTTAATTGGGCCACTATAGAAGGAGAAGTGAATCCTCAATAATTAAAAAATCTAATTAAGGAGTCTTTTGCATCTCCGTCCTTAATTATTCCATGCGGAGCAGTGGGGAGCGATACATTTCTGCCATTTTCATTTAAAGAAGAAAAAAGGGTCTCTCACTTTCTCTCCCCCGCCGCTCTGCACAAATCCCCCGTCAACAAACAGATGACTTTGTCTCTCTCATCCCTGTTTCTGTCTGTGAGCAAGCCGTCCGTCTCCCTGCCTGTCTCCCTCCTCAGAGACCACCATTAGAAGCATTTAAAGAAATTTAACCCATTAGTACCAGTACACTCTTCCTCCTCTCCTCATCCGTCCCCTGTGTCCTCGCTGACTCAACCCTCACTACCATCAGTGCTCAAAGACAAGATGATGGCCTTCAGGCCTCCCTGAATCAGACTCATATCTTGACCCTACGAGAACATCCCCTGAGGATGTGGAATCAAGTCTCTAACCCCATTAGTTTCAAAGTTATTAGGACTGCCCCCTAAAATTCAATTATTGGAAGCATCTGTCAGAGACCCTCGAGCCAAATAGTCTCTCATCACTGTTTCATATGTCTGCTGAAAAATAGGCTAAATGTTGAGAGGAGGAATCTGTGCCATTTTATTCCAGTAAAAAGATCCAAACCAACACTGATCAACCACCAAGCTCCAAACTGTCAAAACTACCACCAACACACACTGGTGTTTATCTAGAATCAGTCCTACAAACACCAGGCTCCTGGGGGCTCCTTCTCTGTAATAAAATATCTAAAAGCAAAAGCACAAAAAAAAAAAAAAACGGTCTAATTATGTCACTTTCGGCTTTAGTTTGAGAGTCATTAATTCGCCAATCAAAATAGTCCCCAACTAATGCAGTATTTCCTCCTGTTTAGTGTTGTATTTACTAGATTGTATTCAATGTATTCTATTTTTATTTTATAAAATATCTATTTTTAATATTAGTTATGTAGTATTAAATTTACATTTACATTAAATTTAGATTTGTGGGATTTTAAGGTCAGAGCTTTGAACCACAGACAGAGCAGGTAAGTCAGGAAGTATCGAGAGACAGATCAACACTGCTGGTTTTGGTCTGTCAAGGGAGTTGTTGACAATAAAAACATACAGGATAATGGCCTGGAATCCAAGAGGTGTACCCCCCACCACCCACTCCCCAGAGACCCCAATAGTCTCAGATTTTTGTGGGTGATCCTTGTCATCATCTTGTGGGGCATTGGTTCCCAACAGATCTCTGCCTTCAGAAGTTATTTTCATGATCAATAGGTCTGATCATTATTTGCTTTTCAGAGATGATTAGCTGATCTGAGCTCAGTTATCAAGATTAACTAATGGATATGGTGGGGATCACTGGTGGGGGCTTGACAACAACATTTAGTGTCGGAGCATCTTCAGGACGACAAAATGTTATCAAGTGTGAAGATTTTTCTTTGGGAAAATGCACAACAAGAGAAGAAGAAGAAAGCCAAATCCTTGTGATGAAGGCTTTTTGAAGAAGATGTTTTCCCTCCTCCTTTCCATCAGACACAAGCTTCTTAATTGGCCACTGATGAAAAAATGTGTGCAGAGTGAAGAGTGTACTCATGGCGGCATTTGTGCCGGTGGAGGAGCAGATCCATGAATGTGCAGGGCTGCATGTCCCGGCCATGCAGCTCATTATTAATAATGACTCAGATGTCATCTCCCGAGGTTGCCAGATTGGTTTGTGCTGCTGAGAATCTTAGTCACTAAATTATGAGTAGAAAGTAGTTCTGAGCTCCGAGATCTGTGACACCAGCTTGTGAAAGTATTATGTAGGCTACTTTCTGTGCAGTGTCTCAGTTTTTTATGTGGATTTTTAAAGCAGGATTCAGTCTTAGAAAGATGTGACTTGATGTTAAAGGTCCATGTTTGACTCTTCTCCAGTGTTTTGTCCTCCAGTATTGATATCCACGCAAGATATATTTATGGTTTAATAGCCATACATCTCCTCTCTCAGGCTTCTCTCAAGTGATTCAATAAAAGTGTAGCAGATATCAGGTAAGCACTCCACATCCTGCAAGATTGGATCACAGA
>CM076669.1:17442304-17447304 GCA_038496675.1 Rachycentron canadum | reverse complement strand
GCACCACTAAGGAACCTCAACAGGATAACACACACTCAAAGTAGATCTGTCTGTATGTCATGTCTGATTCAGTGTTGCAGGACACAGTCTGTGTATTTTGATCTTTGGACTTTCAGGACTTTTTTCGTTCACTTCATCTCCTTTCGCCTAGAACTCCATATTTTCTTGTTTAAGTGAGTCTGCAATCTCACGGCTGCAGCAGCCAGGCTGTTGGCAAACACCTAATGGAGAGAACATTTCACCCCCATTCTGGCCCGACTTCATTGGCGTCCCATACGCTTCATAATTCACTTTAGGATACCCCTGATTACATCCCATGGCTCCTCCCTTTATTTCTCAACCAACATCACTCAGATCTGACTATTTGCTTCCAGGATCAAAACAAAGAGGAACAAGCTTTTTCCATTTGTGCTCCAATTGCTGTCTATCTATCCATGATGTATATATTGGTTATTTTTATTGTTTGAATATATTATTTTATATTGTTGAGTTTTATGCATCTTTATCACTAATTTAGAAGCGCTAATTGTTATTTTGATTATACTGCTATAAATTTAAAACATTCATTATTTTTATTATTATTATCATTATTATTGTTGTTATGCAGACAAACACTTTCACCTGAGGAGAAGTGAGGAAACACAGCTGAAACCACTCCAATACAATAGACTATCACAAAGAAATGTCCGTCTGAGGATGCTGTAGTCGTATCTATTTTTTATATTTGTATCTTGTGACCAACACTGTTCTGCAAATGATGCTTCAGCCCACTTGCGATTACCTTTGCTGCCCACTAGTGGACCCCAGCCCACAGGTTGGGAGCCACCTTCATAGTGTAATACTGACCATTATGAGAGTGAAACAACCCATACAGGCACTTTCTTTAGTACAAAGTGTCTGGCTGTGTGTCCAGTGCAGTAGTTGCGGTCACTCACCAGGGGGAGCCATAGATCCTGAAGCCCCGCACTGTGACCTCAGAGTCCTGCAGGTAGATGCAGTTTGTGAGCAGCGACTGGACGTTCTCGTAGTTCTCCGGCTTCAGCTTGGAGGCTGAGGGGAAGTAGTAGAAGTCCTGCTTGATCAGGTCCGCCATAAACTCTTGGTCAAAGGTCAGCTCATGGTTTCCAGCAATTACTATCTTGATGTCGTAGGGCAGAGTACCTAGGAGTGGAGGAGAAGGAAAAGGAGAAGAGAAAGAGGTAAAGCAGGTAAACAAGAGAAAAGAGAAGACAGAAGTGATTGGTGAGTGATACAGGGAAATGTGGGGAGACAGAATTTGGCAAAGGAACGGAAGAAAGGACATGGGGGAATAAAGGAGTGACAGTGAGTGGAGGAGAACGAAAATGGAAGGAGACATCAGGACATGGACATAGGAGACAGAGAGACAAGGGAGGGTGAGAAAGAAAGGAAATGAAGAAGAGGAGGCTGACAGGCGACGTGGGGAGACACAAGGAGGAGAAGGAAAATTGAGGACGGCATGAAACCCATCCCAGATGGCCTGGCATTCACATGCGACAAGGTTTTCTCATTGTTCCCCCTCATTTCTAGCAAATCTGTACATCTGTCTTAGCTTCCCTCCATCAGTCAAGGTTGCAACCCACTGCACCGCCGTCTTCTGTTTAGGGAAGCGTAGCTGAACGCATCCGTCAGGGAATCTTTATCTGGAGGAATGATGAGGAGGAGAGGCAGGAAGAGTGATCACTGTGAAGTTTACCACACAGAATATTAAACATTTACCAACTACGGCAGAAACTGCTGCATCTTTCCTCCTTTCTCTTTCATCACCCCACTCTAATCAAACCCCCACTCCCTCGCAGCACCACCCATTCTCTCCTCAGTCTCACTGGCTTTCATTTGCTGGGTGCACCATGATTGATGGGTGCCCATCAAATCCAGCAGCAGCCGGACTTTTGCCAATCTATGCTGTTTTCCTGCTGGGGAGAGACCACACTGAATAATGTCTGGGGGTCTGCTTTGTCAGGTGGAGCAGGCGACAGAGAGTTCAGGCTCCACAGTTTTTTTTTTTTTTTTTTTTAACACTGCCGTTACGACATGGCGCACAGCTGAGCACATTGGTTTGTGTGTCAGCATGCTGTGTTTGTGTGCGAGTTTGCCTGCATCTGTGCATGAATGTGTCATGTGAGTGAAAAGGAGTAATTAAACTGAGCTTTATAAGAGGCTGACAGCCTGGCAATGGCTCTGTCATAACAGCCAATCACAGCCTAGTGACAGAAAGGGAGAAAGAGTGGGGAGGGTGGGGCTGGGGGGGGGGGAAGGAGAGAGCGACAGAAATACTTTAGGAAGCCCAAAAATCCTTGAGTGTGAAGGAGGAATAATAACGAGATGAAAGCAGCTGTCACAGAGTGCCCATCTCTGCAGTTTGGGCCCGGGCCGCCCCCTCTCCCAGCACAGCTCCCATTTGTTTGGCAGAAGGGCTTGTGTTTAGTTGTCAAGCAGACATCCAAAAAAGCCTCATAAATGTGGGGCTGCACCTCCATGAAGGCACATGGACCCACACACCAGCGCACAATCAAAAGATGTTTTTCAATTCCTCTTCGTCAGACTTTGGCATCTGAAGAAGTGTTTGTTCAGTCGTCCCTAGATAAACCGAGGTTGAAGGAATACTTCTCTCCAAAATAAAAATCCCATCATTATATTTCACTGAGTCCCTATTGAAGCTCACGGGACACCTGAGTGCTCAGTGTTTTTCTGTCTCACACAAAGCATTCAAGGTAATGGGACTGTCTTCCACAGCTGCAAAAATACATCACACTGCAGATTTTTCTGAATGACTAATGGAGAATAACTCAATGTGTTTCACAGTGCAGCGTTTCCCTCTGTGCTCTGTGCATTTCACCCAAATACTGAGAAATTTAAAAAGTCAGGAAACAGAAATAATCAGGCGAACGTTACATTTAAGGCTGTTATTCAGCTGCAGAACCTTACACTGCATGAAGTGATTCGAAGTGTGATTATTTTTTTTGACCAAAGCTCAGCTTGATAATGCTCAACTCATGCTCATCATGGCCAGTGTGTGGCCCTTAGGTAAGGCTCCTCGGGTCAATAACATCTGCTACAGGGGTTGGGCAAACAGGGCAAACAGAGGAGAAGTGGGCTTCTGGAACTAGAGCAAGACATTCATGGAAGATCACTCGAGGCAGTGACCCCCCAAACTGAGAGAGTTTGGGTTTTTCTTTTAACCCTTGTTCCAGTGTTTTTGTCTGGTACCACATAGCGTATGCGTGTAGTGTGTTAGGGTCTTCACACACTGTTCTTCTTATGGCTGAGCACAGCCATTTAAGGGTCTGTCTTTGTGTCACTGATGAACCAAGTTCCCTTTTGTAGCTCTTTAGTCTCCAGTAACTCCAGAGAAAGATACCTGGCTCTTGATCCTCCACTATGTTGACATGTTTGTCCCCCTGTTATGTTTGTTTCCCTGCTGTTTGCTGCCTGATAATAATGACCCTTTTCAAATTACACTTCATCATCTAATCCATTTTTAACATAAGAATATTAACTACACTTCAAATAATGAGTTGGAATTAATGTTGATTCATCCCAGAGCCAACTTCATCTGTTCATGTTCTGTTTTTTTACCGACAGCGAGCACAAAACAGATTTCCTCTGCAGCGTCAGTGGTGGCAGTGACAGTTTGTGGAAGAAAAGCTCACCAGGAAAGGAGCCAAGTAGCTGCATGGGAGCACAGTGTCTACCTGGAGACTTGTTTAGCTCATTGGTGTCAGTCTTTGAAGACCAGAGCTGCCTTAGTGCCAAGTGATAGATGAAAACGGGACTGACCCAAGACTGCGTGCACAGCAGACATGTGGAGCGTGAATGAAAAATGAATGAAGTCAGGTCAAGAAGAAAATACCAAGTTTGGTCTTTGAGCTCTGAGACATTGTAATATGCCAGAGCTATTTTCTCCTGAGCTGGGACACTTTCTATCTAACAAGCTCATTCACTTTCATCTTCAAATATACATAAAGAAAAGTTGGTAATTCCAAAGATGGAAAAGACATCAAGCTGCTGTGGATGAGATTATCAGCTGAAGACTGGAACGCAAAATTCAAAAATAAGTCCGGGGGGGGGGTTTATCTGTGTGTCAATGCATGTGTGCGTGAGCCTGAGGAAGACAGCGAGGGAATAAGATGCTCGTATATTTTCCAACAAATAAACACTATCTGTTTCTCCTCGGAAAATTCTGCAACGTGAGCAGTTTTTTCACCCGTGAAGTTTGACGGCCAACTGTAAACTGAGAGAAATAAATCACAGGGAGAAATATAAAACTGCACCAGCTGGACACAAATATACCCCCCCCCCGAATCCTCCAGAACACACACACACATGCACACACACACACACACACACACACATCATGCTCTTACTTAGCAGAATTAAATTTCAATTTCATGGATGAATTTTTTTGAAAGTTTCCCCTGGAAAAAAAGAAAAAAGCTGCAGAATGAGAAAGTGTGAATACCAACTACCTGAGCATCACGTAGGTGCATCTGACTAGAAGCAGCCAGTGTGTGCACCTGTTTATTGTAATTCCCTGCCCGAGCCAAACTGCTATCTGTCAATGAAGAAATAATAACAATTTAAAAAAATGAAAAAAATCCAACAATACAGTGTGTTATTGTGTCCACAAAGAACAAATCAATCACAAAAAGACAATTTCTCCATCAAATGGCTTTGTTGGTTTGTGACAAAAGACAGAAGCAAAAAAAAAAGAAGAAAAGTGGCGAGGAGGTGGGTGGAAGTGTGTGTGTGTGTGTGTGTGTGTGTGGAGGGGGGGAATTTAAACGTTTGGAGCGATATTCCCCCACAACACATGGGGTGCTCTTTGTCGGCCGCCATCTTTTGTCTTTGAATTCAAAAGGCTGCTTTAAAGCAACAAATACTTTCAATTTGTCTGCGAGGAAGCGGCAAAAGGCAGCAGCCGCATCACAAAAATAACAAAAGAAGAAGCGAAAAAACAAAGTTAGCAGGCGGGTGGGGGG
>CM076669.1:17429327-17440760 GCA_038496675.1 Rachycentron canadum | reverse complement strand
GGATTATATCGCCTAATGGAAGTATGTAAAGAATGAAAAGAATTGGCCCTAAAACTGAGCCCTGTGGTACGCCATACGTAACTCTGCTGTACTCTGAATTGTCATTGTTAACACTAACAAACTGAAACCTATCGGATAAATATGATTTTAACCATTTTAGGGCAGAGCCTTTAATCCCGACTGGTCAGCAGAGGAATAAACCTGAGGCAGGTAAAAATATTTGAAATTTCATGAGATAGACCCTTCCAAATGTCTTCTGAACATGAAAAAAGAGAAGAAATGGGATGTTTCTAAGACCATTTTAACATGCCATTGCATCTTTTCCCCTCATACACACACACACGCATGCACACAAGAGCAAGGAACGCAGTCTTTCAAGTATGCAAATAGAAGACACAAAAGCAGTGAGGGACAGATGGGAAACGGTTTGCTTAAATTTACAGTCACTTGAAATTCTGTCGAGTTTCCCAATGTTAAAAACCATAAAGGAGTGTCAAACCTCCTCATTATGCTCCTCCAGCACCAGTCACTGCTGGGTAAACATGAGAGAAGGGGGTGAAGGATAAAAAGGGAAGATAGTAAAAATGAAGACAAGATGAGGTTTGAAGAGGGAAGGACATACAAGGAAGGAAAAAGGCAAGAAAAGGGAAGAGAAAATAGGAAAGGAGGAAGGAAAGAAGTGCGAAAGGGAATGACGGAGGACAGAAGAGCAGAAGAAGAGCAGGCCAGAAAAAGACAGCAGTCATGAAAGTTTAATGCCCTCACAGTTACCAAGCTAAAGGGAGCAAGCTGAGAGGAGAGGGAGGGAAGCTGGGGAGGTGAAGAGGATGTCTAAAGGGGGGGCTGGAGGGGTACAACACCTGAGAGAGGATGGAGGGGCAGTAATCACCAACCCCTCCCCAAACACACACACATAGATGCAGAGGCAGGTGGAGAGTTAGACACACTCTCTCTCCCCTGGGCCAAGAAAAAACACACACTCGCATTTAAAGTGCCTACACGGCAATCGCATCATGGTCGTCACTTATCTATTATTCAGCAGTAAAGGGGAACAGAGTGGAGCAGGCACTAAATAAAGAGTTGTAGCGGAGATGCTAAAGGCTGTGGATCTCACAGCAGAGTTAGAGAGAGCGGCCTGTGGTTGTGTTTTATTAGAGGGAGGCTGAGACAAAGACTCAGGATGAAAAGTGGCGGTGATGCTTATTTCAACAATCTGTCCCCTCCTCAGGGAGTTTCACAGTCATGTGATCAGGCGCATTTTTAAAGCTGCATGAACTGATATCTTCTACATTAACAATAGATGACTGTGATTAATTATCAGCCATCTTTGCAGGTTTTTAGCCTGTTTTATCTAAGTCAAATATTGTTCCCAGGAGTTGGTGGAGACCAAAAGCAGAGCTAGAAGGAGCAATAAAAAACATTGTTGCTCCATAACTGCTGAATATATTTTAGTTTTTTTTTTTTTTGCTAACAAACACCACTTTAGTTGCTTTATTACTACATATATTTACATATACATATTAAACTGTATATTAATACAGTGAAAGGTCTCAGTTTACAGAGAAATGCTCACAGCCTGTATTCAGAAATTGAGCTTTAAAACCAGCCATCAGGACCTCTGGGACTTTGTGATGTCACAACAAAGCAGCTGGCTCCAAGTCCCACCCACATGGACTTTGGATTCACCCCATGAGTTGAAGACAAAAAAAGACATTAAACAGGCCTAAATATCCCTTCAACATACCTCAGATTTCACACATTTTGTGGATAAAGCTCTAAAATAAAGGGATAAAGGGGTGTGGCCAGTTGTTTCCTCCATCTATGGTGTGTGTGTGTACGTGTGTGTGTGATGTCAATGAAGTACTGACTGAGCAGCAATAAGACAGAAGGAACGAGCACGAGAACAAAGCCTTTAAGGATTAAAACTGCTCCTCTCTTGACCTGAGTCAACTCTGAAGCTCAATGAGATCCATATTTAAACACAACATTCACTGCAGTGTATTTCTGCCCTGCTCAGCCAGCTCGCGCCATCACACGGCATGAATAAAGACGCCACTCAAGTCAACAGCGAGGGCAGCACACACAAACAAACACGCAAACACCCGCCGTGGCTTATGAAATTTGTGCGGATGCTTGTTGCGTGTGCGTGCTCACAGGCGTGAGTGTGTGTGTGCTGAAGGCCTGATCAAAGGGGCCATTATTGGAGACAATTGGACTGAAGTGTTGGTGCTTGTGAGCTCCAGGTCTGCCTCTTGCCCTCGCTAACCCCCCTTCCCTCCCTCCTCTCTCTGAGTCTCTCTCCTCTGTCTCTCCTCTCACCTGTCCCACACAATCAGCCTCCATCCTACAGTCCAGAGCTGTGCAGCTTCTGCAGTCGTCCTTTAAAGCCTCAGACTGCATCTTAAACACAGACACACACTCACACAGGAACTCTCAGCTGATACAAAATGAAACTAGGAGCTTTATTATTGATGGTTGTGGTGGAGAAAACAATTTAAAATACACTGGTGTATTTCCTTAAAGGAGTTTGTAAATTTTACTTATTGAACTACAACTGACTTTTTCATATGCTTTATTTCAGATGCTGCAAATTTTATTATTTTTCTATGTAATTTCTTTTTATTTTGTCTCCATTGTTCAGCTAACCCAAATAACTTTCTTTAGGTCATTTAATCATCAACATCAAGTGTCTCCTCATGGATTTCCTGTAAAGGTAATTCTTGAGATTGTGTTCATTATTGAATTAATAGTTCATATACCCAGTCAGCTTTCTGACATTAATTACATCGTCACAACACTGAGACACTGTTCAGACGTGTGGACAGACCTCCTCATCTGTCTCAGGTCTAATCTGATGCCAAGTATTCAGCTGTCTCTAAATTTGAGATCCATTCACTTAGGAGGAGTGAGGGGTGGATCTGACCTGCTCTGTTCTCTATCCTGATTGTGTGGCACAGTCTGTCAATCACATGGTAGCCATGCCCCCTAAGTCATACCCTGCTTTATGATCTATTTTCATCTAAAAATTAACATCATGTTGTATTGAAGACTGAAACTAGAGACTGAGACCATAAACTCATTAGGAAAACGTTTACTGAGCCAATAAATCACTGACTTCTTTTCCTTGATAATCATTAGATAGAATGAAGGTTTAAGGCTCTTCAGCATTGGCTCCAGACCCAGAGTCTATGTCCACTTTTATAAACAGTCTGTGGTGGAAGCACATTTTTTACTGTTTCAAATGGATAAAACTTTCATTTTTGAGCTGTGAGCAGAGCAGTGATTCACTCATCCCCTCCTTACCCCGCTCTCTCTCTCTCTCTTTCTCTCTCACATTTTCAATGGACCTTTCTGTCTCTGGCTACAAAACAACACATACCGTACCTGCTCATTTGCATATAAAGCAGGAAGTGAGACACAGTTCACAGGTGAGACACAATTTAAAGCTGGTGTTAACTGACGTAGGAGCTGATCACTGGTGATCACAGACGACGCAGGTCTGTACAAGTCTGAGCTGGTCTGAACAGGACTGAACAGGTCTGAGCAAGTCTGAGCTGGTCTGAGCTGGTCTGAATAGGTCTGAGCTGGTTTGAACAGGACTGAACAGGTCTGAGTTGGTCTGAGCCGGTCTAAACAGGACTGAACAGGTCTTAGGAGGACTGAACAGGTCTCAACAGGTCTTGACAGGCCTTAATAGTTAATCAGCTGATTTACCTTGTGTTATCTGCTGCAGAAACAGTCCCTCCTGCATTGATTCTGCACCTGATCATGACTCATGACTCAGAAACCTTCTGTGAAAATCAAAACCCAAAATCATACACAATGATGCTCAAACCAATCTGCCAATGCATTGATTGATTTTTTTAAACCTGTGTGGACAACACAGGAAGAGTAAACTTGAACAGGTGCAGCACAGTTAGACTGTGGTTGTCTTAAACATGACACCGCCCAAACTTAAGCTCAAGAATCAACAAAACACAACAAAAATGACACACATGCACACACTGTCCTAATGCAATGACTGACAACTGGACCTGCAGTGATCACCATGACAACAGAGGGCAGAAGTTTGGCATCAGTCTCCAGGGCGGCTGAGCTGTGAGTTTACCCAGGTAAAGTAGCTTTGCTCTGGACCCTCCACCTCCTCCCTCACTGTCAGCTCCTCACTTCCCAGCTTCACTCCCTGCATGAATTTCATCTGCTGCCTCTTCAGTCCTCTCCTCTCCTCTCTTCCTCTCCTCTCCTATCCCCCTCTCCTGCAGCGTTCACCATCCCTGACAAAGCCTTGAGCGGCAGCCAGCGGCCCCCGAGAGCTGACTGACTTCCTGCTAAAAATAAGAGCTGAGAGGAGAATCGCACAGAGCTGCCACCGAGCGAGAGAGAGAGGACCGAAACGGGAGAGATGTGGAAAAATCCAAACTGAAATAAAGAGAGGATGGACCACAACAAGTTCGGAGGAGGGAGAGGAAAGGCATAAAAAGAGAAACAAAGAATAAAAGAGGAATTAAAGGAAAGACTGAGGAGAAGATAAAAGACCAGAAAGTTTGGGAACAGATGGTGTTACCTGACCGAGGCTCAGTTTGTACAGAGACTCAGAAGAAATGAATACGCTAAACCTGATCTCTGCAAATTTACTCTGCACACAAACAGCAGGAGATACATTCATCTACAGAGTGAGATGGTGTGTGTGAGTGTGTGTGTGTGTGTGTGTGTGTGTGTGTGTGTGTGTGTGTACTGGAGACAGGAGGCAGGAGGGAATGAAAGAGAGAGAAAGAATAGGAATAGCCAGATTATAAATATTTATACGAGCAGACGAGAGGAGAGGGAGATGGCAGAGGAAGGAGAGAGTAACGGTGGAGGAGAGGCTGACTTCAGAGGCAGCATCAGGCGCGTTTGGCTCGGTTTATCTTTTCTTTCTCGTCTCTCCCGTTGCCTCTCTCGCCGCTGGAGTGCGGGCTAGCGGATTTCCAGCCTGTGCTCCCTGCAGCTCGTGTGTGTGTGTGTGAGAGAGAGAGAAAGAGAGAGAGAGAGAGAGAGAGAGAGAGGGAAAGGACAACAAGTTCTCCCCTTATCTCCCCGCTCTCCACTCCCCTCCCTCAGAGAAAGAGATGAACACACAAAGGCCTGTGCACCTGCTAACAGGCGTCTGCCGTTCCCAGGGAGGTTTGTGCCGGTGTAGATGATGGCGCCGGTGACAATGATGATAATGGCAATGATAACAGACCCGCAAACTGTTGTAGATTCACAGACTCAACAGCTTTTTGCTGTCGCTCGGTCACTTCATTCCAGTTTCCTACAGATGTCACGTGGTGAAGATAAGACCTACACTTAGTCCTGGCTCAGTGATAAGATACTTCCAGTGGAGGCTGCTGAAGCAAAAAGTCACAGAGGAGGATCCTCAGTTCAGCCCAACTTTTACACTTCACCTTGACACAAGCTAACAGCCCCACTTCTCTCCTCTCAACCCGACCTTCAGGCTTTCATCAACATGACAGTGAGTTCAGTTCAGTTTCCAGACCTTGGTATGTGGTCGAACAGGAGATTGTCAGCTTGAACGTGCAGCTGACAAATCTGCAGAAATGTTGTGATGAAGTAATGTTAACATGAAGCAGGATCATGGAGCAGTGTGTGTTCCTAATAAAGTGATCGCTATATACAGATGGAGGAGCCAGTGTGGAGTTAAGTTAAACCATCTCCATTCATCTGTTTCTTTTAGCAAGATTGACCCAAGCCACTACACCTTAAACCCTCACATTGTAGCTGTATACAGATGGAAAAACTACCCAGTGCCAGTGTAGCGTTCCTAATAAAGTGCTCACTGAGTATATATTGGTGATAAAGTTGTGTTAAAGAAGCAACAACTAGACAAACTGAAGTTATCAGTTGTGAGGTACACCAATCAATATGATAGACAGTATTAACAATGACTTTGATGAGGGAGCAGCTCTGTCCATTACCTACAGACCATTTAGAAGCTAAAGCTATTTAACTTACACTGATCAACTGATGTTACTAGACAGTGCCAACCACTGTAGCACCGTGCCAACCAGCATACAATATTTGCATGTGAATATCCTATGTGTGAATATGCAATATACAGGAATGAAAACACAATGAAAACTAACTAACAACTAGTGGCATCAAAAATGGTGTTTGATGGAGTGACCTGATGTGCCAAGAAAAGGGGTATTCAATTCAATTCAATTCAATTAAATTCAATTCAATTCAATTCAATTCAATTCAATTCAATTCAATTCAATTCAATTCAAATAAACACCATAGTGGCTGTCATAGTGGACAGAAACATCTGTGCCGAGTTATGGAAGTCCTGAGGTCAAAATGAGACACACCTCCAATGGTGGTTGAGAATGACCAAGCTAAGATCCTGTGGGACGTCCAGATACAGACTGGTAAACCGGTGATGGCTGACCGACTGCACATAGTAGTGTGGACAGACAGCAGAAGAAGGCAGCAGTGATAGATGTAACAGCACCAAGCAACAGAAACTGAAGAAATCCCAAGGAAAAGATGCAGAAAGTGAAGGGAACAGTGGTCCCCTTGGTTTGGGTGCGTGTCTGTGACCCCCAAACTGAGAGTCTGAGATCTCTGTCCAGAAGACAGCAGTCCTAGGAACAGCTAAGACACTGAGCAGAACCCAGGCTATATATGATGATCATGCATTGAAGCCAAGATAACATAATGTTGTTGATCAAAAACTGAAATACGTTTTGGAGAGAGACAGAGAACGCAGCGGTTACTAAAAACAGAGAGAATGAAGGAGGAAACAAGGCTCGAGTGATGATGAGGACGAGTCACCCATGGGTGAAGGTGAGTCAGGACATCTGAGAGACACTGACTCACCTATAAGTTGTGGTAGAAGAGTCTTTAGCTGACTGTGTAGTCCATCTCAGAGCTTCCCAGATGTTTTTGTCTTCAGCACATCTTCCATGTGATGCTCTAATCTGCACTCACTGTGACATTAATGTGGAACATGGACTGAGCATATAAAGACAAAGGGATGACCTAAGTCTGCCTCTGTAGAATCTAACAGATAAGTCCCAAGCCTACTGGTTTTAAATATCATTAATCACCTCGTATTGCTGTGAAAGGTGCTGTATAAATGAAGCTTGATTTGCTTTGATATAGCCGTCTTAACATTACTGCCATTTTTGTCCCAGAGCACAAACAAGTTCCTGTTTTTTTTTTCTACTTTACAGGCAGCCGTCAGTTTAAATTCATCTCAGTTACCTATGGAAATCACCTTGCAGAGATTTCAACGCAATGGACATTAAGTCATTATTACTTGTCAAGGTTATCATTGTGTGGAGGTGAAAACATTTGAAAAACTCCCCTTTGTGATGTGTTCAAGGAACTCCTCAAAGGTTTGAGAATCAGCAGCCACACAGTGCTGCGTTCATGACTGAATAGGATAGAAACGCTTGTCCCTTTGTGCATTAAAGAAAATTGCTATTCAGAAGACGACTCAAATTTCTGATGTTCTCAGAGCATTCTTGAACTCACCACAAAGGATAAAGGACCCATATCTATTCAGGAAGCAGGCCCAGTTCGAGACTACTTTGATTGGGGGGTATTAAGAGATGTTGAATGGTCACTAAACTGGCAGACATAGTCATAGAACCTAATAACACATAAACCATGTATTTCATTCCACCCCCCCTCAGAGAACAAATTAATTGTCTGTTCTTTAATGAACTGGTTTATTAAAAACAATCTATCTGCCTTAATCCAGTAGATTTTTCTAGTCTAATAATTTAATTTCTGTTAAATGGAACATTAAAATGTAATTGGAAATGGCAGGTTTGAATTTTAAAACATTATAATATGATCATATTAACAACAATACTGCTTAATACTGTAAAAATAATAACTATCTTAACCTTCAGCCCAAAAATAAGTGAATGGATGGATTATTAGCATGATCGATAATAAAATAATAGGGAGAAGTCTGGGGTTTAGGGAGTGATTCCTGTCACACTGTGTCGTCTGCTCTTTCGCTGCTCAGACATGGGGAGAACCTGCAGCTGCTGTTTAAGATCAGCCATCACATTATTCACTTATTTACCCCTGTATCTATAGGCTACAGCCTTTTTCTTTTATCCGATAGCTACAGGAAGAGAGAGAGGGTGGGGTACCCCAGTAAGACCCAGGCCCGGCAGGAAGGGATAAGGGTCTGCAGTGAAGACACTGATGTGGTCCTTTGAGTTACCCTGAAATAAGCCGGACATGATCTTATAGTTGTCCTTCAATTTAAAAGCTTTGCACTCAGAGCACACAAATGTAGTCTAGCGTTGGCCCCAGCCATATAGAGGAGTTACAGAAACCAGATGAATTACATGATGAGTTACATGATGAGTTACAGAAACCAGATCCCCGACCTGCTCTGAATCCAGAGCCACAACTTTTAGAGATGCTGACCTAGCCAGTCGTTAAACTTCTTGACCTCGGAGGGCAGGCCCAGCTCGGTGAAGTCACCGGCGTGGATGAACACATCCCCATACGGCATCTGGATGGTGTCTGTCCGGGAGTGGGTGTCTGAGATACATACGAAACGGGTGTAGCCTGGCGGCTTGGGCGTGTCGTGAGGCATCGGGTCCACCCTGAGAAGAGGAGGAGAAGGGAAGGAAAGAAAGTTGAGGGACAGAGGAAGGAAAGGGGTCACTACAGCTCCTGGTGGACTTCTACAATACTGAAGAAAGACATACAGTGCTGCATGCAAAGTCTCTGTGGTAAGACGCTGACAATGAAAAAAGTTTGAATTAGTATCCAGCAAAAAAAAAAAATCATCCCCACAGACTGAGACTGAAGAGGAAACAAGAGACACAATGAGAAGCAAGAGTGAGAAGCCACAATAAAAGCACAGCGCTGAAAGAGACAGAAAGAGAAATGTGCAGAGATAGAAAAAGAATAAAGTGCAGAGATAGAAAAAGAGCAGAGTCCTGTGGGATTTCCAGCAAGTGTGCAGATCCACAGGGTCTCCAGGGAGAAGAGAGGAGCTGGTGAATAACCGTGGCCCAGTTTAGCAAGCTCTCCTCCAGGTACGATAACACCCAGCCCTGTTCCCCTCCTCCTCCTCATCCCACCACAAGAGATAGAAAGAGATGAGGGGAAGTGGGAAAGCACACAGACATGCATGTAGGACAGTCGGCAAAAAGTGCGAGTAACAAAGGTAATCAAATAAGAAGAGGCTCATGATGTTCCTGTTGTCTATGGAATATATGGAAAAGTACAGTGATGCTTTATGGAGAAAAACTCTGACTGAACATCGTTAAATGGAATTCACTCAAATAAAGTTAAAGCTAAACGTATAGTTTTAAGGTTCAGAGGCTCAGAGAAGTCCAAGAGCATCAGTTAAAGTAAATAAAATTAACTACTACTACACTGAAATTCGCCATAAAAAACAACAAAAACTCAAAAGCTTTACAATCTAACATCGTGAAGGTCTTTAAATTGTACTGAGCAACCCCCTGAAGACGTGATTCATGTTTGAGAATAATAATAATAATAAACAGGGCAGGGTCGTGGCACTGGTTGGGGTTCAGGCCCTGATGGAAGCTCCAAGCAGTGATGAACAGGCCCCTGCACCATCATGCATGTCGCGGCTGCTGGCTGGATGCCAGTTGAGACAGCTAAACTCTATTTTTTTTTTTTGTTGTTAGTTTGGTATCTTTATATTACATTTTATATTAAACCAAAAACGTTTTTGTTGTCAGAATTTTATAAAATGAGAATTAGAAATGGTCTAAAACTGTAGATTACTTGTTAGTGTTAGCAAGAAACAGCAAAGCCAATCCTGTTAGTGATACTGTAATAGGCTCTTCAGACACTTCAGCTAATGAGTAGAAATCTTTTACATTTATATTTATTTTAACAGGTTACTTTGTGATATTCAGGTGTTCAGGAGTAAAAGGTTTCTGTTGATATATTGTCAAAACAGAAGCTACAAACCTCCAGGCTCATAAAGAACAGAAGCACTGCAGAACCTTACGTGAAGAGTAATTTAGACAACAAACAGTATGTTCACAGGTTTGATGCCAGTCCCTTTGTTGTGTGAGCTACAGAAATTGAGAATGAGGTTCATTTGTTGTTTTTCTTTCATGCCTACGAGGACATCAAGAATGTTCTTCATATCACGATTTAGTCTTTGTGTTAACGTCTTCTGAGGGGTGGGGTGATTGTGGTTCGGCAGGGGAACTTGCTGTAAAATATCCTGTTGGTCATATGTTTAGCCACTGCAGCTAAACCTTTGGTATCTTATAAAAACACAATTATTTTGGCACTTTGTGTGCATAACCCCAAAACGATGTATTGCTGCGGAGAGTTCAATAGACGGTCTGTGCCCTTGCTTGCTGTCTTACTGAGAGTTAGTTAAGAAGATTGACATGAGTTGAACCAGTCCTTGTTAGGCTAGGCTAACCATCCCCTGTCAGGAGGGAATCAATGGCCACAGGAAGTAAAGGAAAAATGATCAAAGGAACGTAAACGACTCATTATGCTCCTTTAATGAGTGTCTACTCACATGTGGACGTGCGGTGGCTGGAAGCGTCCCTGGTTGATGTTGTAGAAGGTGAAGGCCTGAGTCGGGTTGGTGCTGTACTCATCCACCTCCACCGTCGTCCTGCTGCCCCGCTGGGCGTGTGACTGAGCCTGTGACTGCTGCCGCCTCGCCGCCATAATCTCTGACAAGGTGAAGGCCATGGCACTGGGGACCAAAGCGGAGCGGGTGCAGGAGAGCAAGGTGTGCAGTCGGGAAGTTCAGCTGGCTGGTGTTTTTGCTTTAGGACAGTGGTTGGACAGCAGCGGCCTGTGGAGGTGGCGTTCTGACAGGCTCAAACCCTCACAGAGCTCATAGTCACAGCGAGCTGAGGTGAGAGCATCACCTCCTCCTTCCTCTTCAAAGTCTTCACAACTCCTCTGCACCTGTGAAGACAATAAACATGTGTATGTAAGTGTATGTGATAAAGATGGAAATTCTGAATAATGCTGAAATCAATTAATCAGTCTTTTTTAATTTTAAAAGATGAATAGCAATAAAAAAAAATGTTTAAGCCTTTTATGAGACAAACAAACATTTGCTGTTTATTTGCAGATTTAAATTAGTGTAAATGAAACACACCAGACATTTCAAGGTGTCTCATTGAACTCATATATATATATATATATATATATATATATATATATATATATATATATATATATATATATATATATATATATATATATATATATATATATATATATATATATATATATATATATATATATATATATATATATATATATATATATATATATATATATATATATATATATATATATATATATATATATATATATATATATATATATATATATATATATATATATATATATATATATATATATATATATATATATATATATATATATATATAT
>CM076669.1:17355103-17426597 GCA_038496675.1 Rachycentron canadum | reverse complement strand
ATATATATATATATATATATGTGTGTGTGTGTGTGTGTGTGTGTGTGTGTGTATATATAGTTGTTTTATAGGCTAAACAACTATCAAATTGATTGAAAGGACACACCACCAATTTAGCAATTCAATGTCACACACTGCTGGACGGTACAGACAGGTTATTAATCAATATATAACTGATGGCGGTTCTCACGTTCCTGTGGACAGAAAGTCTATTTCTTAACATTTCTTAACCTTTTATTATTGCTGTGCTGATGTTGTGCTGTAAAGGTATCTCTCATTTCCAATTGCTGCCGTTTAAGATTTTTTGACCAGGCCACCGAAGTACCGCTCCACTGGGATTCCTCCCAGCGCTCCAGATGACTAGTGGAACAGCCTAAAAACCAGAAACGGACTTTGATGCATTCTCCTGTCGCACTCTCAGATCATGGTCTATGAACATTTTGTGCTAATGCAGTGAAACCCCTTCTCAGTGCCACATAGACTGTATAGGATATAAAGGTGAAGCTAGAGCTGAAGTGCCTTAAACCTGTATTCTATCTAATGACCATCAGTGAAGAAATCCACCCACTTCTCACTTACACCAGAAAATATCTGAGTAAGAGAGACCAGTCTCTGGTTGAACCTCTGGACCTACATGGCAGCTTTTGCAGAGAACGATCCATTGTATTCATAAATTAGCATTCCTCTATAGGGCCATTGTGATTGGATCTATGTGACTGTTTAAACTTTGCAAATAGAATCTCTGAATAAGCCACATTTCGACCAGAGGTAGAATTTTAGATGCTATAATTTTATATCACTGACACATCTTCACAATCCACAATATGTCTGTCACATATCTCTGAGCTCAGCAAGACTTTATCTAGTTTAATGTCATTGCCTGCTAGGATTTGGCTTCTTAGACCACAGCAGGAAAGAATGAAACCCATTGGAGACAGGAAGTAGTATTCTCCATTGGACTGCTGCAGAGCTGTGGGAGGAGTGTCTCTCAACTGTTTCCCGTGGGCAGAGGAGTTGCTGACCTGACTCAGTCCTCCACCCAGCTCGTGGTTGAGGTCTTGGTTATCTCATTCTTCAACTACTGCTGTTCTGGTGGGCGTTCCTTCACGCACAGTGAAACCTGAACAGATGGTCCAGAATGCAGCAGCCTATCTGGTCTTAAATCAGCCCAAAACTCCCCATGACCCCTGAATCGAATCTGAAGTCATCACTAATGCTGCCTTCAGAGTGACTTCTTAGTCTGCACCATCTATTTGAACTCAGTTATTCAGCCTTATGCTCCTTCTCTGCCATTGTGTTCCTCTGATAAATGCTGTCTAGTATTGTCATCTCGACACGTAAGACCATCTCAGTCCAGACTGATCTGTGGCTCCCTGATGGTGGAACAAGTTCCTGAAGTCTCAGTATCAGAGCATGTGCACCCCCTCAGAGAGGATCCACTTTATAAGTTACTGCAAAACTGCAAAGACAACTGCTTTGGCTTCTGGTTGAAAATCTCCAGACTACTGAGTAGGTAAAGCCATTCGTTCTTTTTATGATCATGGCCTCTTATTGCCTGTTAGTAATGTAGCCTGTAGCAGTTTAGAACAGTTAAATCCTATAACATTTAAGATTTACATCACAGAGATTAATGATTTGCAAATGCAGCAAAATGAAAATCACCTCACTTCAATGAACTCAGCCACTCAGAATATAGATTTTCAAAAAAAATAAAGTAACAAACCATAAAGTTTCTTCTGCCTAAGTCCCATTCCAATTAACAAAAAAGATCCACCTTGGGTTTTTCTGGTTATCAGTTCAGTTTAATCCAGTAAACAAAAATAATACTCTAAGGCCATAAACAAAACTCTAACAAGGAAGTTTAATCAATTTGCTTCACTCTCAAATCAAAATCCACAAACCTCAAAATCAGAGTAAAAAAAAAAACAAAAAAAAAAACAATCAGCCTTCTAGCTCCCACCGAGCACACTCACTGAGATGAGCGTTCACCACGTCTCACTAATAGTGACAGCCTCCAGGAACAATGAGGAGTGAGCATCCTTCTCCGGTTTCTGAGGTATGACGTGCTGCAGGGACCAACGGGGACTTATCTGGCACAAAAAGTCTGAGGTAGCGACACAGGATGGACCTGACGTCACCTGTTGGCCGCATAGATTTGGCATCGGAATATGAAAGAAACGTCTCAGGGCTGGACTACTACAGAGTGGTGACAATTTGATTCTTCAATTAGTACAAAAAACAAGGTGCACAACAAAAGCTAACACCATAACTTAAATTTCACCAGATGTAAAAAAAAAAAAAAAACTATCTGACCCTTCATTTGTGTTAACACCACAAACATATTCTTCACAACAACTTCCCATTTCTCACTAGTTAGTATTATTTGTGTGCCACACTGTGTAACACTACTTCATTATCAATCATTACATTTATACAGTGTGCAGTGAACAATAGAGATCACAGATCAATTGGACAGGGAATATTATAATATTTGAATTATTATTATTATTGTAGAATTATCTATTACTACAAGTGATTTTCCTTTAATAGAAGATGGTTCCCCACCACTGCTTATTCAATAACTGAATAAAACATTTCAAGTATAAATATAAGAAAAAAATTAAATGAAACAAATATTGCTAAAAGAAATAAATAACACTAATAATCAAAATAAAAATAAAAAAAATTGGTAATATGTAAAGGTTATAATTATTCTAATGATTTTAAAAGAGTAACGACCACACATTTGCTTTGTTAAAGACGTGCCGTTAAAACACAGTGAACGTGCTGCATCCCCTGCAGCTCATACAGCACATCTGTTAGTTTAGGTTGAATCTAATGTTTAAACCTAACAGTGCCTGAGCACAACACTTTCACCTTGAATAGAAACCTAAATGAAAAGCAGGTGTAAATCACAATGTTTTAGCTCCACAGCTCTGATGATTTATGTTCTTTCATTAAAGCTCTTTAAGATGTTTGTAGTTTCCTGTCCATGCTGTTCCGTATGTCCTGTGTGTTTTTTTCATGTAACTGAATTGATCAAATCTTTTCAAAACCCTAACCCTGGCGTGTGAGTCCTTCACGTGTCTATGTCACCTATCAGGACTCAGATTCAGCTCTGCAGCTCATTTTCGGCGGCTCCGGCAGACCCTCTGAGAGGTGCTGAGATGACGGGGATGCCGGGACAGGGAGGTGATAATTTGGGGACCGGCAGCTTTTGGCAGAGTCCTCCTGGACCTCCATGTGATGTCAGCGTGCCATCTCGATTCCTCAGTCACTGCAACCTCGCATGCTGACAGCACACCGACGTGACAGAGACACACTTCACACCGTGGCTGCTTGTCACGGGCAAATCACAGCATGCTCAGTGGACGTGTTTCAGGAGCACATACAATAATGTGTGTTCTGTGTGCACACGCTGATGTGTATGCAGGCCTGTGCATGCATATTTAAGTGTGTCTGCGTTGTGACAGTGACAGCCTCTCACACTGGCCGTGTGAGACAGAGAAAGGCATGAGCGAATCTCGAGAGAAGAGCACAGCGTACTCAGATGCAGTTTTCTCGATCATGTAGGCTACACAGGACAACTGAATCTTTAGTTGACAAACTTTAACAGCACCCTCAGTAAATTCACTTTGGCTTTAACAACAGTGAAAAAAAAAAAAACAATTTCCTCAATCTGTCAGCTAATTCCACCTGGGAATCAGGTGGAATGCCAAAAGCAACTGCAGCCATTTCATTCTGTAGAAATAACAATGAATGTCCAGAGAATGTCATATGAATGTTTCCTACATGGCAAAAAAGACAACAAAAGACAAAAGCTATGAGAAGAGATTCATTTCCCGCTCAGCAAACCCAGATATCAGATAGAACCAGACATCTGAACCCAAGACCTGGAGCTCGTATGAAGCATGTGTTTGGGACAGTAACCTGTGAAGGTTAGGCTGCATTAACATGACTCAATTTTTATCTTAAAATAAAAACAATCTCTGCCGTAGCCACTAAAATAAAACTCACAGACCACCTCACTCCCGAACATCCCCAAAACCAACAGGGCTGCTACTTCAGTGCTGTCATGGTGAACTTGCATGAAATAAATATTCTTTTTTGCACTTTAATGGCTTTCAGTGCCAAAACATAGGACGTGGTATTAGAAAAGTAAAGCAGCGACGAGTCCAAACCAAGGTCTCAAAGTAATAAGGTATACGCCTTATCTGCTATCTATTGACCATTATGTGATGTGGACATGTGCAGTAAGTCTCAGTCATGGTGACAACATCATAGTGAAACTTAACACTTCCTGTTGTGTTGGACGTTTCAGTTGATTCTCTTTAATTGCCCTGGTCTTCAGCCTCCAGGCAATCATTGTGTCCATTGTGTTTGATTGTTAACAGGCTCATAACTGGAGACTTTTACTCTAATCCCAGAGCAGGCTAACTGTTAGCTAACTTTTGATGAAGCTAACTGTTAGCTAACTGTTGATGAAGCTAACTGTTAGCTAACAGTTGATGAAGCTAACTGTTAGCTAACTGTTGATGAAGCTAACTGTTAGCTAACTGTTGATGAAACTAACTGTTGATGAAGCTAACTGTTAGCTAACTGTTGATGAAGCTAACTGTTAGCTAACTGTTAGCTTCGTCCAACTGTCAACTGATGAAGCTACGAGAGGAGACGGTGTCACAAAATGGTTACATGGTTAATGTAACACTGGAGAACAACAACTCTTTAAAACAGACAATTAAATCACAGTGTTTAAATTCACGTGAGTTGATTTAATATTGTAAACAACACATAGCCCCACACCACTGGCGGTCTGCACCTAAAAAAACACATATCACATCCATTCGCCTACACTGCAGTTAATTAGCAGAAAATACTACAAATGAGTAACAGTAAAGAAAAGTTGTAGCGTTAAAATCCAGAACTGAACTGAACAACAGCTGCTACAAAGACAACAAGGTCACTGTAATTCATCCTCCATGTTGTTTCAGTCCAGGCTGATAACGTGGGGCTCTATGTCCGTTTCTGCAACACAACCATGGAGTTTTAAAAATAAAACGAGTCCCACGGTTTTTCTGAAAGTCTCTGTTTTAGGGGCTGAAAACTAACTAAAAGGTATCAGTGTGGACAGGGCCTAAGAGGTGGTGTCTATCTATCTGTCTGTCAATTGATTTTTGGTACAGACACCAGAACAATGCTTTTGATGTTCAACCCAATTATTCATTTAACAAAATATGGAGACTAGTTCTACTGCTACTAATACTGGCTGTGTGGAAGCAGCAGCTGCAGCTCTCTATGCTGAAGTTAGGCCGGCGTTGTCGAGCGTGTACTGGGAGAAGGACTCAGAGATTAGGCCTGTGTTAAAACAATGCACGGGGCTGCGTTTTGCTGCAGGCATCAGTGAGACGTGAAATACAACCCAACGACTTCACGTTGAGTGAATTTGAAGGCTTGTCAAAACACCACACAGTGGTTTATAATATTATAAGACAGGATTTTACATCAGTTACCACGGTTGGAAATATTTCATCCTTCGTCTCTACAGCCAAGAGGAGCCCCACACAGTAAAGACGCGTTTCTGTTTCACCTGGTGACGTTCACTGCAGCAAAAGCTTTTCAGCAGAACACAAAATGACACTCCTGAGTTCCAGTGGCTTTATCGCTATAAAATCAAGCCATGTGTGCGTTATACTGTGTGACTTTCGGATCTATCCTAACTATCCAACATTCACACACAACTTGCAGCAACTTGGTCAGTTAGAGGTAACAGAGTCACACAACTGTCAACAGTACACAACACCTTTTGGTGCACAACACCATGGACACCTCGGAGGAGAGATTGTCCAGAGGTGTGTGCAGTGCGTCCTCATTTGTGTGATTCTGCCTCAAGATGACAAAGATCATCTCCACAGAAAGGACGTGTTTCAGCAGCGTCTGACACCACAGACTCACACTTTATTTAACCGACTCAGCCGTCTCCACTGACTGCATAACCAAACCAAAATATATGAGTGAGTTATGTTCACTGATGGATTCATGTATGTATCACTGCAGGTAGAGGTGGAGCTAGTTTTATCCTCTACTCAGTCTATAATAACACATCATGTATTTGTTGGTTACTTTGTAATGAGTGACTTGAATCTGTAGAGCAACTAATTGAAATGTCAGAGGGTCAACTACAAGAGTAAAGTGGCACAAAATGAAACTACTGAATGGCCTGAACTGACAGACATCGTGGTCTTATTGACCACACACACATTCATACACATTCGTACAGCTACTTATAGCATTTTTCTACCAGACACACATATTCACATATCAGTGACTCATGTGTGTCATCGAACCACAACACTTCTGGTCCACCGGTCGACAATAAATACCAACTAAATAGAGACAGAGCAGAGAGACAGAGAGAGACAGAGACAGAGAGAGGGACACAGCCCAGACAGCAGACGTCTCATTGTGTTTGTTCTGCTCACTACAGCAGCCTCAGTTCACTCTTCTTCTTCTTCTACAAACCATTGGTCATTAAGTTTTAGAGAAAACTGCTGAGTAAACAAACATCCTTTGAATCCAGGAGGTGAGAATCAGGGCTGGGGGGTCACAGGACTGAGTCCTGCCAGGTGAACACAAGGGATACCAGCCGTCCCTGTTTTCTGGGGACAGTCCCTTTTCTGTGGTGGCCTGGAACTGTCCCCGTCTTCCTGTTTTTAACTGTCAATTAACAGAGTGGAGAGACAGACACAGAGCAGAGAGACAGACAGGCTGATTTAAAGGGATATACACTGGTCATCTAAAATCACATGCTCTTCAAACAAATGGCATAATTTTTAACACATTTTATATTGACTGTAGATGGAGAATATGAGCTGAAGAACGAGGGGGAAGAGGAGGAAAGGTAATGAAGTGATAACAGAGTTGACGATTTATTATTCTAAATAACAAATTATAAAAGGCCAGCAACATGAATCTGTTAGTATTTCAACTGTAATTAAATGAAATGAAGAGAATTAAAAGGAAAAATGAAAAGAGAAATAGAGAGAGAAAAGGCAAAGAGAAGGAAGATTAGTGGAAGAGAAGAAAATTGTTAAAGCTTAAAGTGATCAAAGTACAAAGAGTGACCCAATTTTATCAGTTGACCACACTTTATTATAGAACAATGAAAAACATGAAATCACAGCTGCCCTGTTTCATTCACAGGTAAAAACACTGGATATTTCCATGATACATCGACAGTGAACGCAGCATGTGGAGACACAGACAGGCCATAGCAGTGAAGCCAATGCTGATGTGTCTGAAACCTTCATTCTCTCTAATGACCATCAGGGGGCGACTCCACTGGTTCTGACTGGAAGTCAGATTGTATTGAAGTCTATGGGAAAATGTCCCTACTTCTCCCTTGATTTATTAGCTCAGTAAATGTTTTCCTAATGAGTTTATGGTTTCAGTCTCTAGTTTCAAGTCTTCAATACAACACGATGCCCATTTTTTAAACAATGGTCCATTTATAGGAAAATAGACCATAAAGCAGGGGATGAATTAGGGTGTGGCTACTGTGTGATTGACAGACTGTACCACTCAATCAGGATAGAATACAGAGCAGGTCAGCTCCACCCCTCACTCCTCCTCAACTCCACCTTCTTCTCCAGATATGCTTTTTTCTCGTTTCAAAAAGCTAAGATGGCTGACGGACAAATTGCAAACTGAAGGCTTCAAAACGGCAGCTCACAGACCGATGGGTGACGTCACGGAGGGTTGGACACTTGAGACACTGCTGCTGTTGCTAACATGCTAACGAAAACCAAGTGCTGCAGAGACCCTGACGCAGACCCAGGCCCATGCCAACAGGTTCACATCAATCGTACTAAGAATTTACCTGTTTATTAGTCTTTCATGTTCTACTGTTGTGATCACGCAATGCATTTAGTTGTTTATTTTACCTTCAGTGAGTCCATCAACGGTTTTGCTGTGTTCTCTTGTAAATATCATGATCAACGTGCTCTAAAATACAGGCTTCTTTTTTAAAGTAGAACAATCTGCAGGTAAAAGAAACGTCAGAAAAGAGAGAGAGGGCTTTTTGGAAAACATGACGGTGATCAGAGGAAATAAATCACAGACAGACATTTGGCTCTGTCCGCCTATGATTTTAAATTCTTATTCAGCAGTAAACCATAGATCAGGATTTACAAAACTGAAACCAAGAGCTCATCATCCAGACATCTCATGATTCTGACATCACACGGATTTCTGTCACTGTGTAAAACACAATGGTAAAAACACAGCATTCGCACCTAGGGCAAATGTAAAGAGAACTCACCAATGAATCGAATTAAAGAGAGAGAGCAAAGTCAGAAGAATTATTTGTTGGGGATTTTATTAGTCTTGATCAAAACTCTTTTCTTTGTTTCACAGAAATAAGTCAGCTCCTATTTAGACGTGACTGGGTTCTGACTTGTTACTCCTTAAATCCCTCTTAGGAGAAATAAAGGGCAAAAGAACAGATCAAGATCCAAGTAATCACTCCTGTCTAGTTTGAGAAAAACAGAGACCTTCATTTGATGCCAATCACAATTTATGATAACATCAATATCAATTAATATCAATATATACATATCAATAAAATTCAATTAAGTTTCCTTTACTGTTATCTCAAGAGCTGATTATTTCAGACAATTAAAGATCAGAGCGTGAGAAGAGAGATAGAAAGAAAAGAGTATTTACGTTTAACTGAAGTAGATTTAGGCTGAGACACAAGTAAGAGTAAGATTAAGAAATACAAACAATGGTCAAAATTGTATTTTGGTGTCAAATAAAGGAGAAACATGCTTGATCTTATTTTGAACGTTCCTTTCCTCTGGGACAGCAGATTGTCTGAAATGTATTATTTTCGTGACAACACTTGGCCAACACATGAACGTGAACTGCTGCTTCTGATGCAGTAAAAAAAAACAAAACTACATTGACACTGACATCCAACTCAGGAGGCCCCTAACTCCAGTGGGGCCTCCAGCCTGTGCAGGAGAGGACAAGAGGAACAAAGGCGGCGGCACAGACCAGAGCACGGGGGATGCAGCAGAGTCCTGCACGTTGGTGAGGCTGGAGAGCTGCTGATGAATGCACAGGCTGATTCTCATATTCATCATTAGACTCAATCTCCTCTGCTTGTTCTGCCACATGTGGACGCACAGAAGATTAAAGTGCATCTGAGTGTGGCGCTGAATTACACTGCACAGCCTGCAGATCTGAGGAGTGTGTGCCGGGCTGATCTGCAGCTCAGTGGAATGTGGTGAATACAGGAGGAAAATATGGAAGAATTTACATTTGCTTTGACGACTAACTACACTTTTAAATCTGGTCGGATTCGCCTTAAATCCGCCGGTACACACAGTGTCCCAGTGAGCTGGCTGCAGGCAGAGTCCACAAACTTTAATTAAAATCTGAAATGAATTTCTTCCAGCTGAATTATCAAAGTGCCAAAGTGAACCATCAGCTCCGTGCACATTTTCAAGAAGTTTCCCTCCACTCTGAAGCACTGGTCCTCCAGCCTGCGCTCTCTTTAGCTGAACTGCACTCAAACTTTTCAGCCTTTCAGACCCACAGGCTGCACCAGCTCGAGCCCCTGTGGCCGTGGCTCTGCGTGCAGGAGCCGTTACATCTGTGGATGCAAATGAATGCCATCTTTAAAAGCCAGACTGCTCCGGCGACCGCAGAACCCGCCTCACAACATGTGAGAGAAAACGCGTTCAAACGCGCTGTGCGGGTTCAGGGCAAACCCTGCGGCTCCGGTCTCTCTCTCTCTCTTTTTTTTACACGCTTCAGAAGCGTAAATGCGCCGAGAAGGAGGAGAGGATTGGACCTACCGGCTCCGGCGGTCAGCGGCGGCGAGGCTGCTCGGTGGCGGCTGTGGAGAGAGGAAGGTGTCTGCGCTGCGAGAGACGCGCTGGTCAGTTTGAATGCGCACCCCGTGGTGCACCGGTGGAGCGTCGTGGAGATCCCTCTCTCTCTCTCTCTCTCTGTCTGTCTCTGTCTCTCTCTCCCTCTCCCTCTCTCTCCCCCCTCTCTCTCTCTCAGATCAGTCCTGCCCACAGTATTTCCCGGTGAGGAAGGATGAGGAGGAGAGAGGGAGGGAGGGAGGACCGAGAGATGCTGCGCGGCTCCTCAAGAGCTCAGCCCCGGTCATACAGCGACAGAAACCACGGCGGCTGATGATGAGGTTCCCGCCAGGACCAGGACCGTGTCATGAGTCCATTGCTGGCCCGACACTTTTAAGAAATGATTGTCTTTTTTTTTTTTTTTTTTATCACTCATTTATTCATTCTACTCCATTGCTTTCCGTTAAATACACATTGATTGTGCATTTGTCAGCAATAACTACTGAACCGATTTTGGCCGAACTTGGTGGAGGGGTTGGGGGTAGTTCAGACAAGAACCCAATAAATTTGGGGCCAGATCCGAATAATTTCCTATGAAGTGAACTGTTTTTTCTCTGAAGCTTGGCATATTTTGATTGACACAGGCCTTGGTGCAGGTCTGCCATGTCTATGTGCAATAATTAAAAGACATAAAGCCTTTCTCAGACTGCCAAGAATATAACATAATGTAATTATTTATTTCAGTCCTCTTTTTATTCATTTATTTATTTTGAATGGAATTTTTTTCAGATCTTTTACTTCAGCAAAACCTGAGGCTAAGGATTTATTTTCTTTACAAATGGATGCCCTATATTCACATTCTGACTCAAGTACAGGAGTATTAGTAGAAAAAATGAATTCAAACCAAAGGTAAAAGTATCAGTTGGAAAAATGACTATTTTCTATTTTTCTGTTCTGTATCCTATTGGTTTAATCTTTGGTTTCTCATCATATTTATTAAACGGATCATATGGTTGAATAAAAAACCCTGTTCTTCAAAGTTCATCTTACGACTAAAATAAATGTAGAGCAATAAAGCAGCAGGAGATGGAAAATTAAACACTTAAGTATAAGAACATGAAAACGGTAGAATATTTAAGTGGATGGACATTTTGTGGAAATCCACCATGTAACAACCATCCACACTCACAAAATCCACGTGTGACTGAAGATGCTGAACTCTCAGGCTCTGAACACGGGTTTAGATCAAAGATATTATTTTTATAATTAATTAATCATTTATTTTATAAAAGCATCAGAAAATAAGGAAAAATGATGAGACCCAGCGTGTTCAAACATTGGTCAGAGCTGTTCTCTGTAATACCATAGAGACACATATGAGAAGATGGAAAATTATTGGTTAAAATGACTTCGACTAACTAATGATCAAAAATGTTGAGTTGGATTAATTGACTAAAATAAATGAATTACAAGGATTTAGTCCTTAAATTATAATTTTCTGAGGACAAGCAAACAAAGGATTGATGGAATCTATTATGCCTGCAGTATATACATCAGAGTCGTGTGTCATTTTATTGGTGTCAGAGCATGAATCTGACTTTTCTGGCTCATTTCCCAAGATCCTCAGTGGGAAGATGAGAGAATGACACAGAGGGGAAATGAAACTGTTTTATTCCAGTGGAAGAAAATATATGCTTGATTGGAGAAAATGTAAAGGGTAACCATGGATGGACTCTGCATTTACTGGACACAGGCTCCAAAGTAACTAACCAACCAGTTTATCCTGAGTAGATCCACACTGACACACACCATACTAAATACTGCAGGATGCATTAAGGAATCCTGGTTCAGGTTATATATCTTCTGGAACTACAGCAGAGGTTCCAGCTTTGTGGCCCCTGAGCCAGAATCGGTCCACGTGGTGATCTATCCGAAACCACGTACCTGTTGTTCCTTTGCAGAGCTTTTCCGTTGTGATTCAAGAGTATTCCTCCACCCACCTCTGACACCCATTTATCCTGTTGATCAGAACAATACATCCTCTTTGTTCTGGTATGTAAACCAAACAGATCAATAAATAGTAGTGCATGTTGATAAGCTCAGAGTTGTTAAATTTGTGTATTTGTGCTGAGATGAAAAAGAGAAAACAAGTGCTCCCCATCATTTACTGGCTGTGTTGGAGATAATCAGTCAAATTACAGCATTACAGCGTACCACCACCTCTGCTCCTGTTTATCCGCAGGTAATTGGACTGGGATTTGGGCTGGTAATGAGCTAAATAAACAGACCACAATCTGGAGCTCTAACACATGCGGCTTTAGCCACTGTGCTCAGAGTTACACTGGAGGCATCCGCAGTTGCAGGCTGGGCTGAGGCTGCCATCTGCTGGACTCATCGAGACTCAGTTTGAACGCAGTCATTCAGGACTGTCTCCTGTGAGACTGGTGAGCACAGTGGAGCATTTAGCTTAAGAGCCAGAGATTTCCCTCAGGAGCTGGTGGAGATCAAACACAGATCTCAAAGAGAGGGAGCACTGGAAGCCAGTGGTGTTATTCAAAAACTTAGTGTATATATATATATATATATATATATAGTAATATATATATAGTAATATATATATATATATATAGTAATAAAGGTAGACCAACATGTCCATCCATTATATATATATATATATGACATGTTAAATATACCTTTTGTAGGTCTATGGTTTAACATTATTGTCTGTCCATTTTGACAAAGTGGAGTCAAAACTATTGCTGATACATTTTGTAAGATGACGGTGTGTCATGGAATCAGAGAGTAGGGAAGAACGGGGCTGGTCGTCACATTCATCAATCTCATTCACAAAAAAGTGTTACGATAAACTTGTACAGAAATTTTCAGAATTGGGGTCAAAGGTCACATACATGGTGTTCCAGTGGTATAGATAATCCATAGATGTTATGTCATTGCAGAAGATGTGTAAGGTTGCTGCATTACAATGACATTTTTTTTTAATGATGCCTCCATTTCTTCAATTTTCCCCATTAAAATAACATTGGAACAACCAACCCCATAGTGTGTGACTACCAACCCCGTGGCAGTAATAACCTGATGATGTATTTGACAGTCAACATCTTTTGAACAGAACAAGCTTAACAAGAGTGAGGGTGCTCCATTTCTCCCTGACACTGGAGGCTTCCGTTGCAGATTGAAATATATAAAGGAGACAGTTTGTGAGGCATTCAAGTCAAAGTAAGAAGTGTGAGTACCAATCCTGCTTCTCCTACCTATTACATTCATCTGTAATTAGATCAAACAGTGTTGGCTGTGTCAGGCTCCTCTCCCCCAGTCAGTCCACATTCTGTCTTTCTCCCTTCATTGCAGTGAACTTTGAGCAGAGTGACTGATGGATGGAAGGCAACAAGATAGTGGAGGGAGAGAAATCTCACATCTGCCACAGTTGCATTTGCCTGCAGATGCTTGCTGCTGATTGGACGCCCTGGAAAGATCACGTAGGAAATATCAGATCTGCCTTTCAAATATGATTAATGACCAACAGCAGAGAAGCTGAGGTGTTACAGTAATGAGGAAGGAGGCTGCCACTGCCAGTCAGAGCTATGGGCCCTTTACTGTTTATCTGCTCCCCTGATTGTTGACTAGCACAAGTAAGTCTTTTATTTACTCACGTCTTAAAAATACTAACTGTACAGAAAAAAAAAGACTAACTGTGCTGATACTAAGGAGACATTTATTTCTCTGTGTCAGCTGACTGACAGGAGGAGTGTCATGTAATGCAGCAGTAATATGAAAACACTGAGCTCAGACACAATCCAGCTCCAACTCTGACCAAATCAAATGAAGGTGTCACGCCGTGATGGATTATCTCAGTCTGCAGAAGCTGATTTTTATGCTTTGCATGAACAAATAAAAACAAATGGCTGCTTCTGAAGGAAGAAAACAATACTGGATACTCCGCAGTGTTGTATGGGTGAGGCAGTCACATGCATTTTAGAGAGAGAGGTGGGGTGGAGAGAGACTGAGGGCTCCCTGCTCCCAGTGAAAATGTATAAGGTAGAGAAGATCACCTCTGTATTGACTGATTTCAAAAGGTTCTTTAGCCATCAAAATGCTTCAGCATGTTTTCTCCCGTTTCAGATTTAAAAGTTAAAGCAGTTTTCCTTTCAAGGTTAATGAATGCCAGGGAAAAATTAAACTGAAATGTCCACAGCTCCCATAATATTAGGCCAAGAGGCCTGAACTTTACACAGAAGTTTCTGATAAGATTGAATCAGCTTTTCATAATCCTTGTATAAAGTACAGTGCTGTACAAAAGTGTTAGGCCACCCTTGGATTTGTTGTTTTATCAACGCTATAATGACCATATACAGTTATTTCTCAGTCTCTTTATTATAATACAACCAGGAAATGTGTAGCAGGATTAAAAAACAGAAAAAAATGATAAACTGAATATAAGGTCATTGCAGTAATGTATATCCTAGTTATTGTGATCAAAAAAATATCTTTTTTTTTCAGGTGTGGACAAAAATACAAAAAAAAAAAAAACCCAAACAAAACAAAACAAAAAGAAAAACGTCAAGAGCTGATGTAGTTTAGGTTTAGTCTTATGCAAAACAAATAAATTATGAGAAACGGGAAAAAGTTACCTTGGAAATGATTTCTCATAAATTACTTTTTGCCTTTTTTTGCATATACAAACAAGCAAAGCAAATTAGGTAAAAACAGGTGGATGTTAAGGTTTCAGTAAAATAAGACAAAGAGAGAATTTAAGTAAAAAAAAAAATCCTCCCAGTGTGAATGATAATGAATGTTTCTGATGTATCATGCAGATCTGCTGAGCAGATTGTGATGCTGGATGATAAGAAGACTATTAGCAGAGTCAGGATATTTTCCAGAGGTGTACTTAGAGCCTCTGTGAACAGATAATGAGCAGATAGAAACTGTTCACTGCGGATGGGGAGACTCAACATGATGCACAAAAGAAACAATGTGAATTTGTTTTCTGCTACTGTTTTATTTAATTTGTTCAGTACTGGAGTTTCATGGACCAAACAATGGCACAACACTGCGTTACACTTTCTCTCTTTGGGTACAACCAACTAACACAAACGTTAAAATTATTCCTCTACAAAATAGACTAAAGTACACACATACACAGTCTCTTTCTCTGTCACAGACGCCCAGCACAAAAACTCGCTGCTCTCTCACACACATACACACACTTACACACACACGTTCTGCTCACACGCTCATTCTACCATCTCACATATACACATCCATTCACAACAGAATACATTCTCAGGAAAAAAACAGTCAATTATAAATTTTAGAGCATTTCATATCATTTTTTTTATAACCCTCATAGTGAACAGTGCCCACTTCAAACAGGAAGTAGGCCATACCATAATATGTCTGTGTGGCAGCTATTTGGTAAGGCCTGGAACAACACCTATCAACACTATGCTTTTATTTTGGAAAATTATCTGATGTAGGGTAATGGTAAATAGTATCTCTGTTCTCAGGTTTGATTATCAGCCAATAAAACAAAATATAGATATTTTAAATGATTTCCCTCAACTGTTAAACATCTTATTTTGAAATAAAATCCCAGACTACGACCAGCTTAGTGCTCTGCTGGACCGTGCACGATCTGTGATTGATTTCCTACAGTCGAGCGACTCCTTTCATTTCAGCATCATTAAAATATGAGAATCAAAGAGCTAAAGAATTCTGAAGAATCCATCACTATTGATGCTTAGTTGCTTTTACTTTCATAACCTGTGGTGTAGAAGATAAACAATCAATCAGCTGCAGTAATGCTACGCCCCCAAAGCAAACCAGAGGTGAGACTGTCCTGTTAGAAACCATCCCATAAGTTGTGTGAAGCAGGTAACTATGACCCATAATAAGGTTTTGTTTCTAGGAGACATCTAGTGGTCATAGTAATGATGACAGGAAAAAAGGGAAATGTGCGGTGATGTTGTTTTAGCGTAACAAAGTCCATGTCAGGAGGTTGGGGTGGGTTGATGGGTCAACAAAATACAGGGATATGACACAGAGGAGTGGTGTTCAATTCCCATGTAAAAGTAGTGTTTTACATTCTTTCTGTTATCCATGACAGTTCCACAAATGAACCACATTGCTATAGACTGCTTAGTTAGCTACAGAGATTGATCATATATTCGGCTATAGGCCTGAGGTTTATAGGCCTGATTTAGTCTGTTTGTCCTGGACCCCAGAGAAAATCACACACACACACACACACACACACACACACACACACACACACACACACACACACACACACACACACACACACACACACACACACACACTTACTTCTTAAGTGAACATCTATACAAATTAAACAACCAGTTGTTTGCTGGTTGTTCACTGTGATGGACTCTTTATCTCAGCTGTTAGTTTCTGCTCTGTGCTCTGAAATGAAGTGACATGATTGGCTGGAGGAAACATACAGACATGTGCTTTGAGCCACAACAGGCAGGACGTCCAGAACCAGTGGCTTTGATAGTGACACACCCTCATCGTCCTCGTGCCCAGCACAAAGAACACACACTTTCTCTTTCCATGAACAATGAGACTGTTGAGTTTAGTAACTAAAGAAGAATTAACACTAATAAGGGATATTACAAAGGCATTCTCATCATTGGTCAGGGGAGGCTAGCTTCTTTATGAACAACACAACACACAGATAAAGTTACAGTTGAAGCTGCGACTGTGTACCTGTCACCAGATTGACCTCCAGACCAACACTCCAGTCACACTGATTCATTAGGCAGCTCAGGATTTCATAAACATGTTGGTACCAGTGGGAATGACACAACATTTAGTTGGGTTATAAAAGAAAAGCATAGTATAGACATTACACTTCCTGTTTAATGGAAGGAGAGTGTGTCTGTGTGAATGTAGATATTAGTTTCGTAGAGACAGGTATATACTGTGGTAGTACTGTACGTATGTGGTGCCATCATACAAGAAGCCTTTATTATGGTGATACTTCTTCTCTCTGGCACCTCAAGGACATGATGGAGGGAGGAAGCAGTGAGAACACGGACTAACTACAGTGGTGGTGGCAAGTGTGAGTGATGTAACGTTATAAAGTCTTTTCTCTGTGCGCTTTAGTTTAACATACAGTCTCAGGCTCTGAGATGTTGAAGCTGCTGTAAGTGATAGACTTTGGGGGTAACAGAGCGACAGGAGACGGCTGTCTCTCTCTCTCATCGCTGCCACATGTGGCACATTTCAAAACAACACAAAAAAGGTTTAACATAGAAAATTCAAGTGCAATTAAAGTTCCAAATACTAGTTACGTCACAAACATTTCTTTCTAAAGTAACAATCTGTTACCTTCAGGTAGTTTATCTCCTCTTGTTATATATATTTTTCATTTAAAAAATTACATTATAGATTTTCTGATTTACCCACTCTAACATTTCTTTCAATTTATTTCCATGTTAAAATGTGATTTAAGTGCACCCATTGCTCTCTCATCTTTTTCTCGTGCACGTCGGGACCAATGTAATCATTTAACCCAGGATACATCCATTCACTGTGCACGGGTGTGTGCGTTTGTGTGAACACACACAGGCGCACATTCCCAACACGTTCGTACGCACATCGTATCTCTGACATCTGTGATGTGGGCTTCTGCAAGTTCTGACATGTTCAGTATAAATATCACAAAAACAAAACAACAACACAGAAAACAAAGCAGAGCAAAGTAACATGAGAGAGGAGGCGAAGGGAAGAGAATATTGTAGAGCTGTTGGAAAAGGTGCAGACGTCTGGGAATGAATGGAAGAATAGAAGGTATAGAATATGCATGTGCAGAAATAGGGTTTGACTGATTTGTGGGTTTGGCCTTTTATTAAATACTGGAGATTCCAGTTTATGATAACACTTTCTTTTTTGAATTAGAAATTCATAATCATTTCTCTTTATGCTTTGCAGGTTAATCACGCACAATTCTTAAAGGTATAGTTTGGGAAATATGCTTATTTGTTTGGGTCAGATCAATATCGATGTCAATATTGTTAGACATGAAGCTAGTGCCAGGAGACTGTTAGCCTAGCTTAGCCTAAAATTCAGGGATCTCGCTCTTCACTGACTAAATGTTCCCATTTCAAAGGCTCCTTCACACGTGTCCTGCTTTTCCTGGTCAACAACGGCTCCAATAGGTGGATCCTTGGTGGTCCAACATATCCCAAGATTCACTGCACGTTGGTAATGAAAATAATATGTCAGCAAACAACACTGATAGACCTGAGGATTATACTTTAAATGTGAGTAGTGGGTGTCAGCTTAGTTCAACAGCTAACAGCACAACTGTTAAAACCTAGGGCCATGTTGTCAAGCTTCATGGTTGGCTATTTATTCTGTTTTACTTTCTTCTTCTTCTTTCTTCTTCTTTTTATTCTTCCTCATTAGACTTTTAAATGGAAGTATTGGGTTTTCAGCTTGGCACCTGTGAATGTACAACTGTTAAAACCAAGGGCCCCAAAACCTCAAATTATTGTTTTGTTGTCAAGGTAACAAGGGAACGGAAGAAGCAAGGAGTTGGGCCTTTGTGGAAACATCTTACAGGTAGCAGCAGGAGCATCACTCAAATGTTTACCTCAGTATATAATGATCAATTACTCTACTCTTTTGGTATAAAATGCTCAAAGTTAAAGACGCAATATATACACACACAATATGTGAGGTGTCCTCTGCTACATTATACAACTATCAGTACTGACCTTTAAAAGCCACATCAGTCAAACCCTATAGCTTAGCGTTAGCTGCACTAACTGGAGGGAGGGGTCTCAGTTCATCATGTATTACTACTTAGAGGAGGAAAGGTATCAGGTATCATGTGACGAACAGGACTAAAGACACATACAGGAAATGAATGTTTTGTCATGGAACAGGTACAACCATTTGACCAAGGCTGAGGGGTGCTGGGGGGCAGCTGGATTTGGAATGACGCAGGATGATGGGGGTCTTTAAAAGGACAGTGGTGAGGTCCCGTCTATTTGTACGGCCGTAGGAACCTGGTGACTTTGGAGCGCAGAAGCTTGATAAAGGAGCGAGGAAACATCTCTTTGGATTCCTGTGCCGTGTACCTGAAGTAGTTCTGGGGGTGGGCCAGCACGTCAAACAAGGCCTTTATCAGCTTCTTGTCCTGTAGGAAAGACACAGGAACAAAGGGTGTCACCTTATTGGACCAATCACATGAGAGAAGGATTTCTGAATGGAGTACCAGCACAATAAGACCATAAGGCTGGTGATGCATCCTTCAATACCTTCAGTATCTCCTGGTGGTTCTCAGAGGCGTAAAGTCTGCCATCTCGCACTATGTCCTCTATCAGCTGCTGGTAGTCCTCTGGAACACAACAGGCTCAACGATGAGGTGACAACACAGCAAAAAGTAGTTCTAACATGAGTGAAGGTTGATGGCAGCAACTCACCATCGTAGGTCACATATGGAACCTGGAAGCCTTTGCCACTGTTACCCTCATTAGATTTGAACTGGATCCAGAGCTTGCGAGAGCGAGATGTGAAGGCGATGGGCCGCTCATAGGTCTGACACGTCTCATAGGTGGTGATGGAGGTGGGCAGGGCTGGACGGAGAGCACAAAGACGTTAGAATAGAGTGGCCCGATTCTGCTGTGGTCAACACGAAGCAGACTTCACAGAAAAAAAATAGATCCTCTGGATGTATGAATTTTCTCTATGACCTTCTTCTTAATCAGAGAAATAAAGAAATAATAAACAAACTATCTGTCTGTGTGTCTGCATAATTTAACACTTTTAAAGAATGCCCATGCTATCCTCTTGCCTTAGCATCCCAGCATGCATAGTGCACCTGGCTACGGAAGCTGTTCAGCTCAAAATTAGTCTTAGTTTCAGACTGAGGACAGATGACGTTGCCATCATCAACAACCTGCCCCAGAATCTGTTTGTTTGTGAAACAGAGGAGGATAGTTTGTCAGCAGCTGTTGAAACATAATTTATTAAAAAGGCTGAGCTGACGGTGGAAAAACTGAACTTGATATCTACCCACATAAAAGATAAGAGTTGTGTATGAAGTCGACTGAGACCAGGAGACTGATTTAGAGGGAAAACTACCAGAAGACCTGGAGAACTGAAGAACAACAGAATGTGTGTCTGCATTGTGCGTTCAGCGTTCACATAACCTTAACAAATGAATGTTAATATACTGTGCCACCTATGCACTTTTGTCTAATACTTTAAACTTGATCATCTTCATCAGTAACTTGCAGACAGTGAACATACAGAACATGAATCTGCTCACCACTCTTCCTCATGACCAGCACATCTCCACATTCATCCTCAATGGGGAGAAAGATCTCTGGTACTACGATGAGGATCCGCCTCTTGTGTGGTGGATTGATGGTCCAGACACAGTCCACATTGGAGGGATAATCTCCAGGGTAGTTGGGAGACTCGATGTAGCCTGTGTACTCTCCTAGCTCACCTCCACACAACTGGTCTGAGGATAAAATATTGGAAACACTTTAACTCCTTTCAGTAAAGACTGTCTCATACCAGATGTGAAATACTGACTATACTGAGATGCATTACTTTTGCAGTGGGAGACATTGGTGGCACCGTCAAAGTCAGTGGTGGTGTTCCCGGGGCAGGTGATACAGTAGTTCTGTCCAAACTCAGACTGGTAGGTTCCTGCTGGGCAGCGGATGCAGCGATGGGTGCTGGAGTTGTAGTAATGTCCAGGAGCACAGTGCACTGAGGAGGGACAGGAAGAGGTCAGTGGACAGTCTGTATAAAGCACATAAATAACAAGCATCACACAGCTGGAATAGGGTTTATGTATTTAATGGAAGAGGGGAAGCATTAATTCTGTTTATGTGACTTTATTGGAACATCTGAGGACAAATGGCTGATTTTCATTTTTGGTGCAACAGATCGTCAGATCCTCTCCAACGCCTCTGTTTAGAGACTTCAACATCCAGTCAGAGCCTGAATTCCTTCTTTTGTACTTGCTCTTTTTTTTCCTGTCTCCTCTAACCAACGAAAGAGATCTCATCACGACTGATGCTGCTCTACAGACCTCGCTACTACTCTACTTTATGTGTGTGTCCTTCTCTACCCTCCTGTCTGGAGAGGAGTGCCCCCACCCACAGCATTGCAATTGGCCACAACCTCTGCTGACCTTTCCTCTGTTCTCTCCCTGAGTCCTTCCCTTTGCTCCTTTCTGAATCCAGCACTAGCTCTCTTCTTCCTTCTCTTTCCTCCTCTCTGGATCATCTGCAGCAATTCCAAGCTTCCAAGATGCTGCTAAAATCCTGGTTTTATAACCATGACATTGTCTGATAGAATCACCAAACTACCAATATTAGTGAAAGACAAACACCTGTATTGTAAAAAAACACACACAAGCAGATACACAGACACAAAGCCTCACCTTTGGCCTCACAGTCCCTGAAAGAGACTGATCCTTCATACTTGGTCATGAGGCCTCCTCCACAGGGGAAGCAGAGGACTCGGCCTGGCTCTGGCTGATAGGAGCCCAGCGGACAGGGCAGACATGGACGAAACCCGTCAGCAGAGAAATGACCTGCTGGACACTGACCTGAGGATGCACAAGTACACAAGAATATTTTTCAGTGCTTAGATCAGTTCATAAATACGGTGTAACACTGACACTGGTCTTTGGTGCTTTCTTGTGATTCGCTTTATTTAAAGGTACACATTATATATATTTTAACTTCTCCAGTGTTTCATCTTAAGTGTTGAGATCCATCAGACGATATATATGTAGTTTTAAGAACCAAAAACCATCTCAGTGTCGTTTTCCATCTCCTCTCTCAGGCTGAGCTCTGGAGCTCCAGGAACAACAGGTCAATCAGTGGATCTGATCATTTCTTCTAATTCGGTGACTGTTTTCTGAGTCATCCAATAAAATTACAGCAGATCTCAGGTGAAGACTCAGAGAAACCAAATCCTGTTGGCTGGTGTGTCTTTGGGGCATGGTTGAAGGCAGTAACTGTAACTGTCCTGACAGCTGGTTTTAAGGCTCAGTTTCTGAATACAGGCTGTGAGCATTTCTCTGTGGACTGAGACCTTTAGACCTTTGAGATACTTTCACTGTATTAATATAGCACCTCGACCTGCTTTATAATCAATAAGACATGGATGTCTCGCTTTAGACTGTAAAATTGGGTAAAGATTTGGATTCTAATCATTTTTGGGAAATTTAGATTGCTGGGGTCAAATTGGAACGAGGCTAGAAAATTAGAGGATAACAGCAGGGTTAAAATTGATTTATTGTGCTTAGCTTCACCCAGGAAATTAAAATGTCTCCGTTTTCTGTCATCAAAAATTCTAAATAATTGTCCATTTAGTAAAAGAGGAGAAGAAGTCTAGGAAAGATCTACTCTGATGGACTGTAAATCCTTCATCCAGGCCTGAACTTAACTGTGCTCTAGAATTCAAACAGCAGTTCTGAGTGAGGAATGGATGTAAGATCCAAGGGTGTTTTAAAATGATGAAATAGTGAGTTACCTCCACACTGAGACACGTTCTTGGCTCCTGCGACACCCTGTCCTTCAGTGCTGGGACACGGCTCACAGGACAGCTGACCCATTGTGTCCTGGTACGTCCCGGGAGGACACTGGACACACTGCTCCTGCTCTCCGCTGTAGAACGTCCCCACACCACAGCTCACTGAGGAGGAAGACACAGGTCAGTACTTCCTGTGGCTCCTGACAACACCTTGACACCAGCAGCTCACCAAACTCCACACTTACCACACTTTCCCTCTTGTAGGACCTGTCCAGTGCTGCAAGCCTCAACACCCTCTGGTACTCTGGACGGCTTCTGGGCCACCTCGTACTCCGTCCCAGAGAACTGGATGTAGAACTGCTGCTTGTTAATGGACTTCCTGAGCGTCCGCATCGTGCTCTGCAGCTTCTGCTTCATCTTCTCCCGCACACAGTCCACATTACAGGAGTCTGAGGCAAACATTCAGTCAGTTCCTACAAAGTATTCTAGATGGTTTTAATTAGTATCTAAAAAAGTTATATGGAGTAAGACATGACAGGTAAGACAGAAGAGCACACCTGAGGCTTCCTCCTCCTTCATCTCTATCTCAAACTCAGCTGTGATGTGCGAAACCTCTTTCGAAGGGGATTTGCGTCCTCTCCGGCGCTTCTTAGAAGAGTCGCACTTGAGGTTGACGAAAGCAACCTGGCAGTTGTCGGTGCAGGGGAACTGTCCTCCTTCCAGGTGGAGAAACAGTGTAGAGTAAAAATCAGACTTTAAGGCTTTTATTTTACCTTTTTTACCTCTTCTACCTGTCTAAGCTCCCTCAACCTTATACTCCATATCTTGTGCTCTTTGTTCCCAGAATTCAGAGTTCCTGTCTGTTGGCTGCAGAGCCTTTTCCTATTGGGCCCCTCTGCTCTGCCTTCTGACATCCTGACTCTATTCAGGTCTTTTAACTAACTTTTAACTTTTTTTTTTTTAAAATATATAAAAGGTATATTTTAGTTCACTCCACATAGCTCCTTGTATAACTTTGTGGTACCCATTACCACCCCACCAATGGTTGTGGGGAAGCTCAGTCTCAATAAATCAGTCAAACCCAGTAAAGTCAGTCTAGCCTGGGTCGTCCTGATGAGGTCACTGTAAACTTCCTGAAATCACTGCAACTCTCTGATTGATTTTTTCCTTGAGCACATGAGCACCCAGTCTCTCTCTCTCTCTCTCTCTCTCTCTCTCTTATTCTCTCTTTCTTTCTTCCCTGCTCTTGATGATGTTGAGGCCAGTTCTTTAAATGTGATCCATCGACTGCTCTGTGGTCATGTTCAACTATGCTGATAAATGTATTACTATTTTATATATATATATTTATATTTATATATATACATCTGTCGTAGCATTACAGTTACCATTCCAGCAACAATAACACTATTGTTGTTACTGTTATTACTATTGCTGCATGTAGATATTCACCCCTGTTCTCTCTCTCTCTCTCTTTCTCTCTCTATCTCTCAGTCCAACAGGGTCAAGGTAGATGTCCGACTACCATGAGTCTGGTCAAGGTTTCTGCCTCCTAAATAATTATATATTGAGACGGGCTAGACCTGCTGTGTTTGGTGCCTGGAGAAACTTCTATTGTGAACTGGAGCAATATAAATAAAAACTGACTTCATTTCACCTCAAATTTAAAATTGTAATTAATTTTATTTATATAGAGCCAATCATAACAAAGTTACCTCAAGGCGCTTTACATATAGAGCAGGTCCAGACCAAACTCTTTATAATTATTTGTTAAAATGATTTGTTAACACTTAACAAGAGGGGTAGAGGGAGAGGCAAAGAGAAGCTGTTAGAAGTGTTCAGTTTCACCCTGTTGTTCAAATGTAGAGTAGAAGCATTCATGTGTATGTGTATGTCAGGGTTAGGGTATGTGTGTATGTGTGTGTTGTTGAGAATGTCTTTACCTTGCAGACTCTGCCTGGAGGAATCTCTGTGTTTCTCCTTGTTGCGCGGCCTCAGGTGACACTTGGCATCTTTGATCTTAAACCTGGCCTTCTGTTTGATGGGCGGTATCAGCGTGTCTGTCCACAGCAGAGAAAAATGGAGTATTAAACATGACAGATGGTCTTTTATAGCATTTTCTGCTGCAGCCTTCACACACATCCTTCCAGTGTTGCAGCAGGGCTGTGATATACACTTGTTGATGCTATCTCTCCTCCAGCTGCAAAGGCTCCACAGTGATTTCTGCTTCAACCAGAGCTGAGGTCAAAATCCATCCAATGGAAAACGTCATGAGGTCAAGGGAATAAGTGAAGGAGAGTTCTTAAGGAAAGGACTGATTAATTATTTAAACAATAAATTAATTAAATGTTATTTATAACACATGGACGATAAATTCTCCTTTCTTACATATTTTTATACATTTGTTAAATAAAGAAAAAGAACTTTTAGTGGTTTTCACAATGGTAGTTGGGTATATGTTAACTATCAATTCAACCTCTTAATGACTCATGTATGAATGCATCTGGAGCTCAGAAAGTCATGTGAGGACTTCCATCAGTGCTGGGTCATGTGTCAGACATTAAACAGGTGCTGTTGTTTAGATTTACACTGGTCTAAAACTGGAACTAAAGGAAGGTCTAGTGTTTCTTATGCTAAGGAGATATGATCGGAAGCATAGAAGCTCCTTTCCTTGGCTCTTATCATGGTACTTTAACTCATATCACTTCATAACACAGTCTGGAACCTTCCTAAGAACTGCAGCTGAGGACATGATCCCTGAGCCTGAGAGCTGGACCTCAGTCTGATGATGGTTCACAGTTAACCATGCATCAACAGACAGCGTATAAAACAACATATGTCTGACCCTGCTGTTTGCTCTTTGGGCTGGCATCTCCTCACTGTGGCCACAAACTCAATGACACTGCCTTTTTCTTAATACTACATTTCCCATCATGCTTGGCTTACTGTACCGGCACAGGTAGGTAAGGCAGTAGTGGCGTTCCTCTTCTGAGGAGCTTTGCCAGGCTGAACTGGAACTCCACAGCTCAGTGTGTAGCTGTTCTCTGAGTCTGTAAGACACACACACACACACACACACGTGCAAACACACACACACACACACACACACACACACACACACACACACACACACACACACACACACACGTGCAAACACACACACACACATATATATATATTAGATTCCGGCTACAATACAGAACACAGACATCCTGACAAGAGGCTGAACTCTGTGAGGAAACACCAAAGACTCAAAAGCAAAGATAAAAAGAGTGATAAAGCTAGAGATAAAGATAAAAAAATAAAACAAATAAATAGTAATTGGGAATTAAAAACAAATAAAAACCAAGACAAAATGGGATATGAATTATTATTATTATATGAATTATATATATATGATACATGATATATATGAATAAAATGTTGAGATGTTTGGAAGACAATAAAAAAATAAGAAATAAAGAAATAAAGTTGAAGTAATAAATTAATAATAACCAGAAAATAAAAGTAAATTTAATAATCCATTCGTTGCTAGATTTAAAAGGTAGGTTTTGAGTTTGCTGCCCTCTGGTATGCTGCTCCTCACCGTGGCTTTTTGTTCTGACTTCAGGTAAAATTAAAAGGCCATGAGCAGAAGACCTGAGCAGATCTGATAAATAAGTAGGACTGAAACTCTTAAGAGCTTTATTAACCAGTAAAAGGATCTTAAAATCAATCTGAAGCAGGCAGGGAGCCACTGCAGAGACATGGGTGTAATGTGGGCTCTCTTTCTGGTCTTTGTCAACATATGTGCTGAGTTTTGGAGCAGTTGCAGTTGAAATATACAACAATCAGCCAAAACATTATGACACTGACAGGTGGAGGAATAACACTGATCACCTGGTTACCATGGTGACCTGTCAGTGGTGGATATATCAGGCAGCAGCTGAACATTTAGTCCTGAAGTTGATGTGTTGAAGCAGGAAAAATGGTCAAGTGTGAGGATGTGAGGGACTTTGACTTTGACCAAACTGTGATGAGACGACTGAGTCAGAGCTTCTCCAACACTGCAGCTCTGTGGGATGTTCCTGGGCTGCAGTGGTCAGGACCTACCAGAAGTGGTCCTCAGACATTACAGGAAATTACAGGATCTGCTGCATCTTGGTGCCGGATACCACAGCTCACCTTCAGAGGTCTAATACAAGACCCTCGATGGGTCAGGACTGTTTTAGCAGCTAATTGTGGACTGAGGCAATATTCAACAGGTTTTTATATTGCTGTGGTGTGTTCTTCTTTGAGAGACCAGAAAGCAGAGCATTACAATAGTCAATACATTGGTAATACAAGTTTGCAGCAGTGCCTCTGTAGTGGTTTGAGAGAGGTGCACAGTTGCATTCTTGCAACTCTTACTCTTGACTTAGTAACATTTCTGATGTGGGGTTTAAACTGAGATCTGTGTTTGACTTGGCGATGCACTGTGGCGACAGAATTTCATAAATGTTGAGGAGATAGATCCCATGTGACCTGAAACCTTGTTTCATGAATTAAAGGTCAAATGAAAGAGCTATGAATCCTGTGTGTCTCTCTTGATACACACACACGTACACACACAAAGATACATTTCAAGTAAGAAATGAGGGATTAAGTCTTCCGAGGTCATAAAAGCAAGACGATTAAATCAGAGCCTGAGCTACATTCAGCCACAGGAATTTACACAGCTCCTGCCCCCTGAAATTAAGACACACTCCAGAAGAGACAGAAAACAAATACTTCACCTCATACTTGAGAGTCATCCATCACTCTCACACAATGACTGCCAAGTTAAACGGAGCAAGGGCCGTACTACGGAAAAAGACACTGCGATCAAAGAGTGATGGATTCAGAGACGTGTTAAGTACTGCTGCAGAAGGAGACAACGGGATCCCACCTGAGGTGCTGGGAGCAGCAAACGCCAAGAAAACCTCACAGAGTGAAAAGCACACAAGTCTGAGTGGAGAGCCCCCAAAGGATTCCACAAACACAGCAGCAAGGAGCGCGGCGGCATCGGGAGGAAGGAAGAGGCAGAGCTGTGACTGTGAGCCATCACCACCAGAGGGTAGCAGAGCCTGCAGGATGACCACTCGCCTACTCACAGGGACAGACTGTGCCTTTTTTCTGCCTTTGTTTGGCTTTCACGTTGGAGGTGTCAGCTTAGAGTTAGTTAAGTCTACCAGAGTCCACCAGAGACCATCTGAGTTCACCGAGTGTGCTTTTATATTTACACAGTCTCTGGCTTGAAAGTCACTATTAATTCATGATTAAAAACCTTGATTTGAAGCCTAAACAGGCACAAGGAGGACACACAAACTCCACACAGACAGCGCTAACTACTGCACCACCATGCTGCCTGAGTTATCATCTACTGGCTCCACAATATAGTGCAAACTTATTTCATGTTTGTATGGTGAACAGTGACTGATATTCACACTGATTTCTGTAGAAACAGCACATGGACCCATGAGGGTGGGTCGGGGCCTGTATTGTGCAAGAGATTATCAGGGAGCTGAAGTCACTGTGGCTTGAGCCCTGGTCGTCCCAGGGACAGACCATCATGACAGACCATCATGTTCGTCAAGATGGCTTCACCGCTAGAACTGTTTAGAAGCGAGCTCCATTGCAGCCCAGAGGAGGAATGGGACTGGAGATAAAAAGTGAGAGGACCCGCTGCTTCCAGGACCTTCAGTTTTACGAAGTTGGACTGACACCTTTTCTCCTTCCTCTACCCCAGCTTCCATTCCAGAGAATCCGTAGGTGTGTAGGACTTTAGACGTATGAGTCTACACTAGTTAATACCTGGAGACACGTACTGACTCCGGTGCCTTCATGAGGCAGACATTTGTCATCTGAACAACTATTAGACAGATTAAAGACGCAACTTGCAGATGTTTGGTATTTCTCCTGAATAAATGACTTTAAAAACGATTCCATCATAAACACTAGGATTCGTACATTTAGTATGGGGCTTACAACAAGAAGGTTCTTTCTGTATCTATCTGTATCTATCTCTATAAATAGATAGATAATGGATGGATGTTTGTCAGTATTTACTCAGTGGACATAAACAGTGTGTGTGTGCGTGTGTGTGCGTGTGTGTGCGTGTGTGTGTGTGTGTGTGTGTGTGTGTGTGTGTGTGTACCTGCGAGGAACAGGGCATTGGAGGGGCAGGAGAGTGAGCAGACCTCTGCCCCTCCACTCTTGGTGCAGGTCAGCTGGGCTCGGGGTGCTGGCTTCCCATTGGGCAGACATTTCACCGCCTCTGAGGAACAAACAGAGTCACGTCACCATGACAACCACCTGGCCACACACACACACACACACACGCGCGCGCACCCAGAGCCGATGCTCACCGATGCAGTCTTTCTTGTTCCAGTGGAGTTTCTGTCCGGACGGACACACACACTCGTAGCTGCCCTGGGTGTTTATGCAGCCATGCTCACAGCTGCCATTGTTGATGCTGCATTCATCTATGTCTGAGACAGTGAGGGTGAGGTTTATCAGCACATGTGATTCTCCATATGAAGGTGTGACCATCATCAATGAACACTTACAAACACACACACACACACACACACACACACACACACACACTGGATACTGGACCACAGTATGTGCTAAATGTAAATTTAAATATTTTCAGAATGTGATCCTGGGTTTTCTGTCCATGTTTTTTTTTCCTTTTTTGCTGTCCATTGTGCAGTTTAATGCATGTTGGCGAGGTAATGAGGAGAGAGAGAGATGTGCAATGACAAGCAACACAGTTCCCCAGCAGAACGTGTACCTGTGATGCTCTAGTCCAGAGTCAGAGCCCCCATGACCCTGTTGTCCTGGACATTTGAATATGCACAGATGGGACAAATCTTAGACTAAGTCTGAAGTTATTCATTTTCACGACCGTTCCACAAAATATACCGTGTTGTAATTTATTGTAATCTACAACCAAGATCATCTAATGTGGAAGAAGTACTTATTCTAACCCAAACCCTTTTTCTAAACGTAAAGTGTATGTAGGCCACTTTATGTATTAATTATTCTGCTGTGGGACAGTACCATGGGTGGTATCAGAGCCTTGATAGTTGTTTCTTCGAGCTTGTAAATGTCTGTTATCTGATCACTCAATTTGCTTTTAGGCTCAGATATCAATCAAAAATTCCTCCACACTGCAATAGTATATATTTGCAACGTTTTGGTGCTAGACCCTCATCAGGCCTCCGACATGTTGATGTGACTTGTTTTTTAACTTAGACAGTGTACTGGACTTATTTATTGACACTTTGGATCCACTCACCCTGCTGCTGGGCACCTCCCTCAACAGTTAGATGTTAGTTAGTCTGTTTCCTGCTTTGAAACAAGGCTCAGATATGAAATGATTCCAAATCAGGGTGACTACATGGTGCTAAAGCTGAGTGGCTCTTTCTTGTTTGTTTTGGATGTTGTCAAGTCCAAACTAATCAGGCTCATGACTTGCAAATCCTGATCAGATAACACCTACGCTAAAAACAGTGATATGTTGTCAACATGCGAGGACTTTGCTCCTACTGACTGCACCTTTCCATCAGGACGTCAGGTCCAGCAGCAGAGCAGTCACGGGTGTGTTGACTGAACACCAGGTGTGACAGATGTAATACACACAGACACACATCACTGAGAAGACTCACGATGCATACACACAAAGACACAGGCTCGCAAACGAACATTATACATACAAACACAGTGCACTAGGGGAGAAGTTATTCAGGGGAACTGAGGTGTGAGAGTGCACATGCTCACTGACCCCACACACACACAAACACACGCATTTCACCCAAAGTCTAACACACTTCAGCTGTGTCGAGCAGCCACTTCCAGGCCAGTTTGCTGCTTCATGTGTTTCTCCCCCACTGTGGGGAATGAGATGCCAGTGGAGCCTCACCTCCGCAGTGGGTGAGGCCGTACAGGATGTAGCCCTTGTTGCACAAGCACTCGAAGCTGCCGGGGTAGTTGATGCAGGTGTGGTCACAGGTTCTCTCAAAGGAGCACTCATCAATGTCTGAGGGAGAGCACAGAGAGATATGAGAAATACTGTGGCTGCATATACGCTGCCAGAATCATCACCATCGTCGTCATCATCAGTGACAAATCTTCATTTATTATAATCTTCATTTATTATGTTCTCACAGAGGGTTTCACATCAATGCTGTGCCAGGACAGATCCCAGTTTTATGGACATGATGGTCTTCACTGACTCCTATCAGGACTACTTCTCTGCTGTGTTGGATTTGCAGGATTTTTCTGTGTCTTGTATTTCTTTTTTTCACTGGATTAGCCTCACCAGATTTTACCATCCGTTCATTTCATCCATAGGTTAGTTAATTTACCACAACCCAACACACAGGACTCAACTCGTACATTTCATCAGTTCTTTCTTTGGGATGAGTGGTTTACATATATCACAATCTTCCTGACTCATTGATGGACAAACACAGGCTGCTCCCCAAAGACTTGAGAGATGATTAATCACAGGGGACATTAGAGTCAACAAATACATGAGTTACACTGAATGAGGACAAGAGCTCATTCTAATAAACCAATCTGGAAAAACTTCACTGGCCTGAGGTCAGGACAACTCACATTCACCATTATGTCAGTGTGAGTGTGTATGAGTGTGTACGTCTGCTTACGCATGTATTTCTGTGTACTTGTCCAGCACCAAACATTATTAACCTATCAGGAACGGAGACCAGCGTTTCAAGCTCACCTGGTTTATTTCAGGCTGTTCCGAGGGGCTTTACAGGGCCACAAATAACAAACAAGGAGTTTGTTATGTGGAGGAAGTTGTTAAGGCCTGGATGTTGGCTCAGTAAATACTCCAGGCAACTGTCCACGTGAGGACTCAGGAATAGATCGCCTGTTTGGAGCTAGCCCACAAGCAGAGTTTACATAAACTGGAGTTGCCTACAACTGTTTAATGTAAAAGGAACGTAAAGAAAATAAACGGTGGTTTCTGGTTTGGCTGATTTCTTTCTTTCTATGAGACACACCCTCGGTCATGATGAGGTGATTTGACAGTGACTGCTGACAAGGATCTTTCTATCTCTTTGCCTTTCTAAACATTTAGAACAGAGGGAATCAGCTATGGCAAAGGATCAATCTCTTTGCTTTGGTATCTTAGCCAGCGCTGGCAAATGCTCTACCACTGGCATGTAGTGTATCACCCTGGGCTGTTTTCTCTGGAGAAGCTCACGGGCACAGACAGATTAAACATTAGATTTCATTTTAAGGTCACGTTGAAGCTGAGCAGGCCTGATGTCAGTGGATGGGGCAAACCTGGCAGCCGTTGGCAGCCATGACACACTGACAGAGGTGTGTCAGAAACAGGCACTGACACTGTGATGTGGCTAACAACACTCAACACCACATTATTAAAGACCTCAAAGACACTACCGTTGATACACAGTTCATCTAACACACACACACACATTCACACTGTTTGGTGGCTTTGGGCCAGAGAAAGAAACACCTAAGGGTTTTGTTGTTAATAAAAATCATTTTGTGTTTGTCTGCTCTTCTGTCTCGCCTGCTGCGACTTGCAACAAGGAATCTACCTGTGGTTATACAAACATAACCGCTGATCAGATGTACACTGCACACCCAGCCGAGGGAATCAGATACACTGCAGCACAACTGTGCATCACATCTCCAGAGAAGACACAACTGGACAAACTCAACCTTCTCTCATTTATGCAATGAAGCTTTTATGCATTTACATCAGGGCTGTCATGATATCAAATTTTTTTACTCCACATTATTTTGGATAGAATAATATTGGGTTAAAATTTTACTTATGTTCAACTTAGCGTGTTCTGTCTCTTTTTTGCCAAATGAACCATAATTGTACAAAGATGAACTGATAAACCATCTACAAGGCCCAACATCTGTATATCACTATATTATCATGTGTGTGATTAATACAATATAAATATTTCCTTTCTTAAATAGCATGGTTATTGTCAGTACCAGTATAGCTTGACAGCCTTCATTTAAATTTAACAATTCATTAATATACAATAGAATTTTCACCCTAAATTAGTTTAAGTTTGAAGGAACAGTCCAACAATTAAAAGAGGGTCTTTGTCAGTTTTTGTGCCGCTGAATGTGTTATGTTTCCAGGTGCGGGTGGTGGTGAATCCTGCTTGACAGCTATATTACAATAGCAAAACTTACAAATTGCTCAGTCACTCAGGAAATATACTTTTACCAAGAATACAAACTTCTTAATTGAGAGTCCAGCAGGTCTGCTGGGACATGGTCGGCTAGCTACCCGTGATGGTGAGTTTATTTTATACAAGCACAAAAAAACTAATGCTAAGGTAAACTGGTGTTCTGCAGGAGGTACAGCCAGACTGGACTGGGCTGGAGCAAAGGGGTTAAACTGAAGAGGTTAAACTGATCTTGATTTTCTCACCACCACCAGATGCTTCCAGTTTTTGAATTACGCATCCATTTCCTGTCCTGACCGTGCTAGCCATGGCCAGTACCATTTGTGTTTGTGTGTGTCTGTATTTATATCCTGGTGGGGACGGACACCACCCCATGGGGACTATGGGGACAATCATTAAAAAAAGACTGCTACTTGAGGGTTAAGATTTGATCTTAGGATCAGGGGTAGAATTAGGTTTAGTTGGGGTCAGGGTTAGGCATTCAGTTGCGATGGTTGATGTCAGTGGTTGTTCCCTACAAGGCTACTGGAACAAGTCTATGTTTCATTGCTTAACTCCTTAAATTCTAAACCTAACTGTGTGTTCAGACCGGGCGCTGTCTGTCACTGACCTTGGCACGTCCGTTCATCAGTGAGAAGTTTGTGGCCTTTCTGGCAGCTGCACTCGAAGGAGCCCACTGTGTTCCTGCAGAAGTGATCACAGCCTCCGTTGTTCTCCTGGCACTCGTCAATGTCTGGGTGGAGAAAATAAAAGGAGGAAAAACAGATAGTTGTTTAAGTATCAAAACGTATCAAAATGTTAACATGTCAACGTGGTAGAGTCCACACAGACCATGTTCAGAGAGGAGTCTGACCATTAATGGAGATTTCATTTGACTTACTAACTGTGGGCATTGTCTATAAGCTTCTCCAGAAATATCCCTTTACATTTAGAACCTTCTTGGTGAGAGAGGGCAGCTCAGGTGAGAAGAATAGACTTCTCTGGTTCAACCTTCCTTCCTTCAGGCAGCATAGAGCTCTGTTTGGCTCAGGGTTTGTTCATAGGATTCCCACTGTCTCTTCCCATGATGCAATGCTCTACTAAGGGACGGGTGATGAGTAGTAAATAACATTACCACCTCTTCATATCTAATCTCTTTCCACCCTTTGATTACAGAACTTTCCTGAAAAGGTAAAGCTTTGAAATTTAGTTTTAGACGTGAAGCATATTTAGAGGAGAAGGTGGTACCCCACATGCAAAATGATCAGTATAAAACGCTGTATGAGAAGTTGTTACGATGCTGGTAGCAACATGCATGTTGGTCTCCCAGATCCTCTGGTCCTGGGAGATATCCTGAAAGATGTTCAGATCAATCTCAATGGAATAAAACCTGGATACCTGAGCTCTGGTCCAGGTGTGGTGCAGCCATCCAGAGGCGCAGATTCTGAAATAATAAGGCGAATGCAGTCCGCCCTGAGGCACTGTGTTCGATGCCAACTGCTAAGCTGCTGGCAGGTCTGGTTTCACAAACTCCAACGCTCCAACCTCATTCCCCTGCCTCATCCAGACTGCTGTGCCCTCATATGAACCCAGACCATAAAATAAGTCTTCTAACTTCTATTTTTTTTGTCTTTTATCCATGGCAAGCAGCCTGTTAACACCATGAAACTGTTTCCTCTCCTGTAAAAAGTGCCATGGTTGACTTTGTGTTATGATTTTGTACCTGATTTAATTTGATATTACTCATCTTTGTGCGTCTGATGTTTGTAGTACTTCCTGTCTTGTGCATTTACGTCTCTAGCTGCTTATCACTGTGGTCACCCATATCATCACACCCATTTCTATGTCCGTGAATTTAACAGTTGTACCGTGAACCAAGCTAAACCCGGCAATGAATCTTCTGAGATAGACTTTGAAAATGAACAGTCCAGCTGCTCTTCAAATGCAGCCTCTGAAGGATGCAACCCAGCTCATGTCTTTCTCTGAGTCAGGTCCAGTTGGTCTATTCGGTTTCCACTGTGCTACCTGCTGCTCCAGCTTGTGTGTCCCGGTGCGTTGGTGCTTCCTTTGTTCCAGTTTGTTTTCCTTGTACATTTTAGTTGTTGTATTCTCATTGCACCTACCAGCCTTTCATTTGGGTTCTGAAAACCTTTACTTGTTACAAGAGAGATGAGGCTGGAAAGACTCAGAGAGTGGAGAGGGTGAAAGAGGAGCAGGTAGGACAAGAGGAAAGAAAAAGAAGAGAGGGAGTGAAGGAGGGGGGAGAGGGGACAATAGTCTGGTAGATTACACAGGCTAAGCTCTTTTTGATTGGTGCTCTAAGTGATGAAAACTGTGAGGGATTACCACCTAAGCCTTTGAGTCGGGGGATAAGTTGAGAAATAGAGAAAGAGGGGGGAAGAGAAAAAAAGCAGAAAGAGAGAGGATGGAGGTGGAGGAAGATTGAGAGGATGAGAAAAGTTGTTGGTGCTAAAAGTGAATGCGAAACTGAACTTTTTGATTTCTCAGTTTTTTTGTTCCTGTGCTAAAATAAAATACTTAACTGTGAAACTTTCAATAAGATTCCCAGAAGTCCAGCAGGTTCTTCCTCAGTTAGGTATTTGTTGTGTTGTTTTTTCTTGAATGCAATTTGTAATTTGGCTATCAACCATTTTGGTTTTTTGAAACCAGTAGAAACCATATTTGAAGGAGAAGGTGGAGCTGAGGAGGCGTGAAGGGTGGATCTGACCTGCTCTGTACTCTATCCTGATTGGGTGCTACAGTCTGTCAATTGTGTGGTAGCCATGCCCCCTAAAAATGAACATCATGTTGTATTGAAGACTTGAAACTAGAGACTGAGACCATAAACTCATTAGGAAAACGTTTACTGAGCTAATAAATCAAGGGAGAAGTAGGGACATTTTCCCATAGACTTCAATACAATCTGACTTCTTTAACAACCAGTGGAGTCGCCCCCTGATGGTCATTAGAGAGAATGAAGCTTTAAGGCTCTTCAGCATTGGCTTCGCTTTAATGAACCAGAATTTATGTCTGCTTTTATAGACAGTCTATAATAAAAGTTTCTATCCAAGGAAATGCTTGAGTGCTTTTAATCTGAAGTTTGTATTAACATGTAATGGACAAACAGAAGAGACTGAAAATGAGGCTTCACAGTTAAATCTGTGACACTTGTACATATCAAACAGAGGGATTTAGAAATAAAGACCTGTCTCTAATAAATATCTGTTATGTTGGGCAGTTGGAGTAAATTAATTTTAAACTATTGATAGATTTTGTGTATCTTCTAACTTCCTCTCTGATCATTGTGTGGTAAATCCATCTGAAATCACAGCTCAGTCTTTAACTCACACATTTGGTGATGTTGTCAGACGACGTCCTAGTTATAAAATCAGGATTTGACCATAGGCTTCTAGACAAAGGTTTAGACCTCTCTTCTTTTATGTGATTTTGAATGTTGAGCATTCTTGAATAAGGTCTTTCCCAGGCAGGTGTTTATCAGGTGATTGTAGACAGTAGATCACACTGAGTGAACATGAAAACTGTTCTAGTTTGCCAAAGCATGTAGCTTGATCAATACGGACTCAGCTATTAATAGAGTGAAGAAGACAAGAGGAGAGGCACAGAGGTCCAATCAACACATGTTCAAATGGCCTTCAGCGTAGCATGATAGGAACCCTTATAAAAGAGCCAGTAAGTCAGCCGCTGTGTTTTTCCACCAGGGCAGACTCGGGCCTCCCTGAGCCTGATCCTCTCACTCTGTATCCTCAGGGAGCTTCTGCTGAATGAACTCTTCATCTAAATATGGAGGCGAGACAGGAATCCACAAGGTGCTGGCTGCATTCTGTGGTAAAAATGTAGTAAACTGAGCATCCCGCTGTGCCCCGTCAGAGACTAACACCCCCCCCACCCCCCCCTCCTGCCCACCCGGATGGGCTGAAACAGACTGTGGCTGGTGGTAAGACAATGGAGCTCAGGGTTTTTTAAGGCCAGCGGGACAGGTACGAGCAGTCCCACATCCCAAAATGTGATGTCAAAACAGCATTTAGATGAATTAGGTTCTTTCAGTTTCTGACTACTTTAGTTTTAACAGTGCTGTATTTTTGTTTTTTTTTCTTGTCTTTCCTATTGTCTCATGTCTAACATGCAGAGCCAGACTTGCAGCCATATCCCTGTTCTTGTCTTTAGCATGCTGAGCCAATCTGTGCCATGCAGGTTTCAAACGCTGCACTTTTGCCAACCTTGAGTTACAATGAACCAAATTATGGCACAAACGACCCGAAGAGAAGCTTTAGAAACCTGGATTCTCCAGTTAGACGTGTTGGCAAGCGAGGCATCTACACAAACTAAGACACACACACCATTCCTCTACATTCCCGCTCTGCCCACACTGTCTCTGCTCCGATGCCTATGTAAAAACAGTGGATACCACCCCAGGTCTATCCAACGCAGACACAGCTTTGTAATTATTCTGGCAGCCACAAACACTGGCAGAACCACCACATCTACCCACACTTAATGGCCACTCTAGGGATGGCTGAGCCTTATAATGGGGTATATAATTACCTTTAATGGAGCTTAAATATGCTTTGAGCTTAAATAAATACATTAAGCCTCTGCACATCTTGAAATGATAAAGTTTGGAGAATAGTGAGCGAGGACAGATAAAGGCGAGTCAGGAGAGTAAATGGCTGCCTCACACAAAGTCAGAGTTTTCTCAACCTCCGTCATCTGCTCTGTATCTGCACTTCTCTTTATTCTCACCTAAAAGATTATTAGAGGCACCCAATCATTTTACAGCTAATTACTGTAGCTGTCAGTAACATCTGATATGATTCATCTAGAGGAAGTGCAACAGTTTACAGCCTATTAGCTCTCTAAGGCTGTAAGAGTGACTCCCACATTAGTTTGGGGTCTTTAGGACCGCCTGGGTCACATGGCACTGGTCGTCATTCATGGTCATCTTGGGTCATGCTAAGAGATGCCAAAATTCAGTACAACTGATAAGACAAGATAAAACAGAATTTAATTAACCCCCAAAGGAAATTCTAGGTTCCTCCAAATTACAAGTAACACAAGATAAGTGACCAAACAAGAATAACAAATATAAAGATAAAAATAAATTTATGGTCTATTTTCCTCTAAATGGACCACCATTTAAAAAAATGAACATCATGTTGTATTGAAGACTTGAAACTAGAGACTGAGACCATAAACTCATTAGGAAAACGTTTACTGAGCTAATAAATCAAGGGAGAAGTAGGGACATTTTCCCATAGACTTCAATACAATCTGACTTCTTTAACAACCAGTGGAGTTGCCCCCTAATGGTCGTTAGAGAGAATGAAGGTTTAAGGCTCTTCAGCATTGGCTTCACTTTACAGCCAAATATTGGGTTTTAGTTGTATAATTTTACTGTTGCTTTTTTCTGAGGCATTTTTATCTGCGAGAAAGGATGTAGGAGGTTAGCTGAGGTACAAACATCCACACATCAAACTGGCCGTGATGGATGAAACCGGAGATGCTTGAACCCCATTTTATTTTTTGCCTTAAATAAATCATTTATTTCAGTTATTACTTTATTTTTCTCTACAAAGACCTAAATCTCTCCACCTCTCTGGCTCCAGTAAGAGAGGAGACTTGTTAGAATTTGGACTTTTAGCAACCAAAATACAGGAATGAAAAATCTGGCAGAAGTAAATTGTTTCCATTTAGACAGAGCTAATAAATGTGGTGAGACTGTAAAAGGAAAGTGCAAAAATGTTACCAGGAAATAACATGAGCACACAATGTCACACAAAAAAACAAAAAACACATTATATTAAATGAACCTTATTCTATCTGTTAATCTTTATTGTGATGAACAACAAAGCTCAGTGAAAACATCATACTCTGTACTAAAGCTACAGTTTCATGCTACTTTGTTGTTTGATTCTATGTCAGTGTGTCAGTCTTATTCAAAATAATAATATTAAATTAGAAAGGAAAAAAACTCGACTCTGACACTGAACTTTCCGTCCAAATTTAGAGCAAATTCTGACCAGCTTTAAAGAAAATCTGCAAAAGCAAATGTTTATTATTAATTAACATGCTTTTCCACTCATTTAGTCTTTTCCAGACATTAGAGTCTTTGTTAGCATCTCACGTGTAAAATTATTCTGTCACACAAACAAAATGTCTGTGTGCCAGTCCAGTGATCCAGTGGTGAAGCAGTAGATTAAACGTGGTGAGGAGCTCTATGGCAGTGGTTGCACTCTCACTTAGTTGTGGCTCATATGCTGTGCAGCAAAGCATCCTTTAGAGAGTCAGATTCACCGTTGTGTGAGTCTGTTTGATGTGATGGTGAGTAAATCGATTAGAAGTCCCCCACAAGCACCGGTTAGGACAAACATCTGGCCCTCTTCTCACACAGTTTCTCACAACTCAATGCAAGCTGAATCTCCTGGCAGTTGAAGGGTGACCTTCACGGAAGCAGCTTTCCTTCCTGGGGAGATATTTTGGATTTGAACTCTACACTGTCCTGACCACGGAGGAGACTGCGGGCCAAATGAGAAGGCTCACTAACATCCACCTGGGCCAAGAGAAACAAGCCCTCCACCCCCTCGCCTGTTCCTCTGTGGATGTCAGGGCTGTGTTTGAGGAGTTCAGTGTTTGGAATGAGAAACCTGACTCCAGCAGACCCCAATGCTGCTGCGGGGCTCAGCTGCCCGATTAAGACCCAGCGACCAACTGATTGATCATCACTGCAGCCCAAACTGTCCGACGCAGCTGAAGGAAGAGTGAATGAACCCCAACTTCCCCGACTCAGCAGAAGTCCAGAAGTCAAGGGCCAGGGTTATGTAAGAGGCTGGTCTTTCTACCTCACCCCTGAGACTGAGGTAGAAAAACGGCTTGAAACAAACCAACCAGGAATACGAGTCTAGTCCCTTAAACCACATTTGGACTTGCTTGTGCAGCTCATACCTCCAGAGTACGCGCTGCACACAGTGGAGAGGAGCTGTGTAGTTTCACCAAATATTTGCAGTAAAAAGCAATTAAATGGAACGCATCTGCAGAAACCTAAACCTCTACAAATAATTACGGAGGATAGGGGATCTAGTTTTCCTGGGAGCGTTGGTTTTCTTCGCAGGGTGTTGCCGGTAGAGGACAGACATCAGGCCGGGAGGCAGCGTGTATTTATTCAGGTATTAAACGACCCCCGAGCCTGATTGTGTTTAATAACAAACACACCACGGACGCATGTGGGCCAAGGGAAATTCTCAGTTTTACACAACAATAAAACAGCCAGTGATGTGGGCCCTCGTTGGGCCTGAGTGGGGACTGCCAGTGCTGCAGTCATGTAAGGTGATGGAGACCGCAGCAATACGACCGGATTAGTGCTCCTGATGAGTGTGGACGCCACAGAGCTATGACTCCTCACTGAGGCAACAAGGGCGTATGTATTATTACACCAAAAGCAATGAGAATATGTATGTTGTTTCATATTATGTGACAATAAAAGCAATGAGTAAAGACTCTTTCAGGCATGGAATGGATAATATGCCTCATACAGTGATGGCTGACATTCAGACAGAGGTGTCCCTTATGTAAATCTCACTTAGCCATAGCCACAATGCTCACATGTTTAAAGTGAGTGAATACACAGCTGAGTGAAGAGCTACAACCATTAGTCAGTCAATCGGTCACATGACAGTAGATTAATCAGCAGCATTTTTATTTAATTTGATGAATTTATTATTGTTTTGATCATTTTTAAGCCAAAAAGCCAAACATTGATTGGATTTATGGATTTATTGCTGTTTGTCGTACACAACTGTGGACTGAATATCTGTTGGTTGTGTGAAGGTGTCGCCCTGGAAACTGTGGAGCTCAAAAAGGAAGAGTTTGGAGTTTGGTGAAATTACCATTCATACAGCATAAATACCAGATGTCTCTGGGTCTAGTTCAGTACACGCAAACACAAACAGAGAAGACTGCTGACTCGACAATTGTCCAGAAGACGATCATCAACACTCTTCACAAGGAGGGGAAGCCACAGGTCATGGCTGAAAGGTCTGGCTGTTGGCAGAGAGCTGTATCCAAGCATCTTCATGGAAAGTTGACTGAAAGGGAAAAGTGTGGTAGAAAAAGGTGCAAGAAGCAACAGGGACGACCGCAGCCTGGAGAAGATTGTCAAGAAAAGTTGAGCTGGAGTCAGAGCATCGAGCGCCAGCAGCACAGACGTCTTCAGGAAATGGACGATAACTGTCACAGTCCTGGTCCCAAGACAACATCAGAAGAGTCGTAGACTGAGGAGGAAAAGACTTGGACTGTCGCTCAGTGTCTAAAGTCCTCTTTTCAGGTGAAAGGACATTTTCATTCCATCTGGAAATTAATGTCCCAGAGTCTGGAGGAAGAGTGGAGCGGCTCAGAGTCAGGTTTTCTTAGTCTTTGAAGATTTGGGCTCATGTCATCTGCTGCTGTTGGTCCACTGTGTTTGATCAGGTCCAAAGTCAATTTTAGAGACTTCATGCTTCACCTGCTGACAAGCTTTATGGAGAGGAAGAACTCAGCACCTGCCCAGAGCCACAACTACGACCAACTGGTTGGACCATGATGTTACTGGACTTGATTGTCCAGCCAACTGGTCTGACCTGAACCCCATGAACCTATGGGAAGATGAGAAACACATCTATACAGTAGTCTGTCAGCAGTCTATTAGTTTCCTCGTGAATGAATGTGATCATGTCCTTGTCTTAGTTTGATCCAATTATGTGTGTATGTGTCTGTCTGTGTGTGTGTTCTCAGGTCTTTTCAGGTTGAAGAGGAATGCAGGCCAGTAAGAACGTGTCTCAGGTGCCAATACACACTGTGTACTATACAGCACAGTACACCAAACACACACAATCAGGCTTGTACGTCCACAAAGTATTCCAGGCTTACACATACACATAGGATAATAAGCTATATCAATGATATGTTACACTCAGTAATGCTGTTTTAATTATGTGTCCCTCAGTTTGTGACCTGTAGTCAATAAAGACATTGTGCAAATGTCAAATCTCAGTCCGTACCTCACCTGTCATGCCGTGACCACAGACTCTTTCCTGTACTGGTAGCCAGGACCTCTTGTGTCATCCTTCCTCTGTGGTTGGACTGTGGTCCCCGAGTCTGTATTTGGTCAGGATCTGTCTCTGCTTTGTGTCAGTGAAGGGATTCTCTGCCAGTTTACGTCCATGGTTTAATCCCAGATAGCAGTTAAGTTTGTTTTGAGTTTTGGTTTGATTGCCCAGTACTCCAGATACATCTTTTGTTAATTTAATCATTTGGTTCACTCTGATTAGTGGTTGGAAAGAAATGCTGGTCTGAGGTTGAGCAGTATTTGATTAGTAAGTCTGAGGACCAGCTCACAGAAGGGACTCTTTTGGGGGAACAGTTTGTGGGTTTGTAGCACCTGAAATCGCTAGGGGGCTCAACCTAAACCTAGTGTTCAATAGATGACAACCTAATTCTGAATCCTGCCCTGCTAATCTCATCTAGTGTTGTCCTATTGATCCAAACTTTACAAATATTGAGGACGGTTGGTTTGGTTACATTGTGAAACATTTCAGTCCATATCCTGAGCCATTAAAAAGATTACATGGTATTGTTTCAGGCAGGGCTAGGCGATATGGCCTAGGTGTGGCCTATATTATGGTACACAATCAACAGCAATCAGGCATAACATTATGACAACCTGCCTAATATTGTCTAGGTCCCCTTTTGCCATCACAGCCCTAACAACCCTAACCCTGGAGGCCTGGACACCTCTAGACCTCTGAAGCTGAGCTGTGGTATCTGGACCAAGACGTTAGCAGCAGATCTAAGATTTAAGTCCTGAAGTTGGGAGGTGGAGCCTCCATGGATCAGACTTGTTGGTTCAGCTCATCCCACAGATGCTGGACTGGACTGGACTGAGATCTGGGGAATTTGGAGCCAAGTCAACACCTTGAACTGGTTGTTGTTCCTCAAAGCTCCTGAACCATTGTTGCAGTGACAGGGAGCATTATCCTGCTGAAAGAGGCCACTGCCATTAGGGAAGACTGTTTCCATGAAGGGGGGACTTGGTCTGAACCATGTTTAGGGAGGTGGGACGAGTCAAAGTAACATCCACATGAATGGACCCAAGGTTTCCCAGCAGAACATTGACCACAGCATCACACTGACTCCACCAGCTGGCCTTCTTCCCATAATGCATCCTGGTGTCACGTCTTTCCCAGGTAAGTGACCCACACATACCCAACCATCCACATGATGTAAAAGAAAACCTTATCCCTCAGACCAGACCACCTTCTTCATTGCTCCATGGTCCAGTTCTGATGCTCCTGTTTCCATTGTAGGATCTTCTGGTGGTGGACAGGGGTCAGCATGGACACCCTGACCGGTCTGAAGCTACACAGCCCCATACACAACAAACTGTGATGCTCTATGTGTCCTGACACCTTTCTATCAGAACCAGCATGAACTTCTTCAGTAGTTTGAGCTCCAGTAGCTCTTCTGTTGGATCAGACCACACGGTCCAGCCTTCACTCCCCACCACTATCACTGAGCCTTGACCCCTGACCCTGTCTGTGGTCCAGTGGTTTTCCTTCCTTGGACCACTTCTGGTAGGTCCTGACCACTGCAGCCCAGGAACATCCCACAGAGCTGCAGTGTTGGAGATGCTCTGACCCAGTCTTCATCAACTTCAGGACTAAATGGGACTAACTTCCGGACCTGCTGCCTCATATATCCACCACTGACAGGTAACCATGGTAACCAGATAATCAATTATTCACTTTAGCTGTCAGTGGTCATAATGTTATGGCTGATCGCCAATTTTTCACTTCTGACAAGTTCCCAGCAAAAATAAAAGCATTTGTTGATAGTCATACTGATATGATACCAGCATTATATATATCTAACACCTTTCACTTGTATCAATGTCTGACTTCATAAGACATAGGAAACCCAATCTTGGTTAGCATCATGATATATCAATAATTAACAGATGAAGGGCAGTCTCTCTGTGGATTGGCTAAAAACAACACATATATGAAGCAGGACGTCAGAACATCAGAAGTGTTCACTGATTCTGCCTCTGAAGGACTCTGAATCGCTACACAGCTTCTATTTCCTCTACTCAGAGACATGGCCATTTTGGCTCCGCCCAGAATGAAATTCATTTCTGTTTGTTCTTCTAGCTGTCACTCACCCATGGGTAGGGCCAAAGGGGTAGCTGGGAGTGGCACAGGACACCTCTATAATCCCATTGTGTGCCCCAACATCACAGTTGGAATGCAATAGATTGTTGGGTTTGTCAGTATTGTTAATCTACAAGTCAAATTGTAACATATTAGATCTTAAATGTTGGACAAATTATTTATATTTAATTTTATGCATCCAGCATGACATCTGCATTCATCCCTGTGATTGTTGTGGTTGTGGGGCATCTGATGTAAAAGGAACCACTGTACCAGTGGTGTGCTGTTATAATAAACAAGGTGTGCACCTAAAGGTAGCAAGACAGAGAAACTGTTGAGATGGAGATGACTTTAACTGAATTTATTTAGATGAATTTAAAGGTGCAAGAAAGGAGGACATAGGCGTTGGTAAGTAAACTTTTGTCTAGGATGCTAACACCCACTAGTTAAATGTTGGCATGTTAGCAGCTGGAAGCCAGTCTGTGGGACCTATGTTCCAAAGGTAGAATTCTGTTTTTTTTAATGAACCGACAGTGAACACACCATGCCATGCCAGCACAAATTTAGGGAAGATTCCGTGTAATTTTCCAAAAGTCACTACTACCAGGTCTGTTACATGTACTGTATATCATATCATCACTGAAGCACCTTTTCCACTGGTCAAACCGCTGAGATGCCAAAGCTACACTGAGCTCTGGCCTGCAGGAGTGAGTCTGTGCCCCAACCTTATTCCCCCCAGTTAACATTTTTGTAGTCCTACCTCTAACCTCACCCTGGAGATCTGATAAGAAAAGACTAATCTAAACAATCTAAAGATATTTTCCAGCCATGAGAATGGTGGTCACAGTCAGAATCAGTCGGTTCAGCCTTCGTGGTCTAAGATGACTAGGAAGGGCCACACCGTGGCAGACTGCATCTTTGGAAGAATGCGAGCCCTGGACTGGGACGTATGAAGAATGAACAGATGATGAGGCTGTCTGTGTCCAGTGGGTGGGGTTGTCAAGACTCAGGTCTGTCGTGAGGGAGAATAAACTGATCTTCAAGAGTTAATCTGTGAATCTGAATTTGATAACCGTTTCTCTTGTTTTATGTAACATGTTGAATTTTTAAATCAAATTCTCCCCTCGTTCCTCTGCCCCCCAACTCTCTCTCACTCAGCTGTCAGTATGAGAGCCCTGTGATGAAACACCTCCTCGGGTTGCTGTGTCTGTCATCATGAGAGTCTGAACCGCCTCATCTGTCAGCGCAGATGAAAGGGCGTTTATCAGACTGGTGGGTTTTAAACATGCCCTACATAGTTTATATTGAAATGATTATGATAGACAGGCACGACAGGGCACATCCCCCTGGCTTTAGAGCCAGGTACACACGGACAGGGAGAGAGAGAGAGAGGTGGAGAGAAAGCTGTCTGTCTCTATCAAGCAATTTAGCGGCACATGGGATGAGACCACCTCACAGCTTGGCACTTATCTTGCCGCTAACTACTATGTTGAGTAAACAGCTGAATGGCAGCAATTATACTCTGTCTGTTCACTACAATACACTGCTACCATGATTGTGATTACATGTGCCACCAGAGTCGACACACACTCGCTCATATACACACACACACACACACACTTATGGGCTTCAGCAGGGGGATATTGATTAGCTATCTCTCAGAGGGCCACCACAACCTGTGTGTGCTGTTGCCAGGGTTACAGGAAGCCCCTTGGAATTAACTGGAATGATGTTCAGGCCCTGTCAATAAAGAAAAAACTGAAGAAGAAACGCAGTCCAACAGGGAGAGAAGAACGTTTTAGCCTCACAGCATATGATTATGCTAACATTACAAACCAGGGTAAAAACATTAGAGTTCCTCCAGATGTGTGTGAAGATCTGTAAAATCCTCTATGATTCATATATTGTTTAACATGCTTTTCCCACATAAAAAAAGTAAAAAAAAAAAAAATAGAAAGCTGTGACTGAAACTCATTTGTTCTTTCTTCCTGATTGCAAAACCTGGTTCAGGCCTTAAGCCCAGTCCATCATCTGCTTGCTTCAGGTTGACATGTGGAGGAAAAGAGAGTATCAACATGGTTAGAGGCTCAGCCACTTGTTTAAGCCTCAGTCAGAACCAGACTCAGATCAGGAGTCTGTTGAGACCATAGTCTATAAAAGTGGATGAACTGTATGTTGCTCCTCATCGTCACCTTCTCGTCCAAATGTGGTTTCCTCTGGTTTAAAAAAATCAAGATGGCAACATCCAAATTACTAACTGGAGGCTTCAAAACAGCAGCTCACAGACCAATGGGTGACGTTACAGAGGGTTGACAGTTGGTTGTGACCAGAATCAAAGTCTAGCAGCTGTATTAGCATAGCTAACATCTTTGATTTTTTAATGTTGTTTTTTAGCTTGTAACTGGCAGTGACTGACATAGTTCGTAGTTGTGCTAATGCTTACTCTGGCTCTCTGTACTGACAAGTTTTCAGGTTTTATCTTTCTGGATACCCCTACAGCCTGTTTTCAACTGTTGTCAACTGTTTTCAGGGACTATTCCTTCAGAAGAAAATAGTTTCATCAACTGTTCACAATATGTTCTCTGGATCATCCAGAGTAATGAGGACAAAGGTTGTGCTATAAGTCATTGGGATAAAAACATTTATTTCCACTGTATTGGGATAGAGGTGAGCTATTCACAGATTTCTGAAGACGCAAACTCACTCTTTCTCTACATTTCACCAAAAGAAGGTAGGGAAACAAAAGACAAATGTTCTTCCTCTTTCAGCCTTGAAGCTGATGTGGTTGCCCCTTGTTCCTACATCTCCCAAGATTCAACACCCTGTCCAGATGTTTGATTGCTGGCTCACTGCAGTAGTTTTGATTAAACGAAAAGCGGTGCACACAATTTTGTGGACCTAGCTGGGTTGCAGACAGCAGCAGTAATGTTACAGACTGTCAGGATGTGGTGCATGTGTACAGAGCTGTGGGTTCGCCTCAGTGTGTGTTTGAGTGTGTGTTTCCCTGCTCGGTGCCCAGGTGATAGATACTGATCGATGACCGCTGCCTGCTCTGTGTCTCTCAGCTCCCCTCAGCACTGATCCCCGCTCAGGGATTTATGAAGCCCGGGGGCTGATCCACAGCCAAATTATGTGGGCGGGGCACAGCTGGACTGCATGCCTATCCATCTTCCCCACTCAACTCGGGCCCAAAAACAGAGGGGGGACTTTTCATTTTTCCTCTGCTGTAAATGCTGGGTTCTGTCAGGACCACAAATCACCTGGGGAGACAGAGTGGAAGTGTTCGCACAAGCTGCTACGCTTGAACTTGACATCAGGGTAGCAGACAAGATGTTCTCCCAGCATGCAACATGCCCATTAGATGAGTCAAATGGTTAGGACAGTAATTTGTGTTTCCATTGATTTTAACAGGGACCAAATCCAGTAATTCGCTCCCAAGTGGGATGATCATCAGTTGTTTTAAGATGGGGTGTGAAGGAGGAAGTCTGTCAATGTCACATCCACAGAGGAAGGAGGACCCACACAGAACACCACTGTTCATTCAATTACAATCTTTTCCCTAACCTTACCAATGTGGTTATTGTTGTAACCATAGCAACATTGACTTCAGGTCACTCTTATGCCTAAACCTGAGAGTATGGTCCCATCATAACACTGACTTATTTTCCACTCTGATTTAGACACAGACAAAAGCCTTTCTGGATGAGAGTAAATAACACTGCATTAACCCTTTAAGACCCACATTCAGGTTTTTCTGTTTTTTTTTCAGGTGAGAATGGATGGATAAACTCACAGAAGTAAAGCAGCAACACTCCAGTCAAAGAGACTGATCCATATCTGACCTAACTTTGTTCACGAGTTTATCAATGGAAGTAAGTGGTCCACATGGACATTGGGGTTCATTAGAAAAAGCTGATTCTCTAGTTTGAGGAGATAAAACAGCTCAAACCATCACTTTTGGAAGAATATATGCTTCTGTGGGCTTAACAGGGTGAATGATGTTTAAGATTTACTTCTTAGATTTGCATCATGGTTTTAATCAAGGGTTTCAAGGGTTTATTACTCCATATTAGAGACTGATTGATTTGTCTGACCTTCATTTATGGGTGGAGCGGTGTATTTACTGCAGCTGCAGCTGGATGGTGCTGTCTATATGTATATCACTGAGTGTGTGGATGAGAGAGGAAAAGAGAGAGAGGCCAGCATGGGCCTCACTGTTCAAACATCTCAAAGTTTGCCGACGCGTCATCTGCCTGCCAGGCCTGAGACAGCTCCGGCTCCAGGACTTCACACACCTACATGCCACATTCTCAAACTGCCTGACACTCGATTCACAAACACACATACACACACACAGACACACACAGACCTATTATACAATTTATAGAAGGGCACTCACATGCCCACAGATTCTGACATGTAAAGGATCATGTCACTGTCACATGACCAGCACTTGGTTGCTATGACGACTCCTTGAGCACATCTGTCACAAATGGGGTGAAGGGCCCCGCTGCTCCACCTCTCCGTCCATACAAGCAGTGGTCTGACCATCAACTTCCACATGTGGCAGAGGTCTGTAGAGCTTCATTGTTCTTCTGACAGTGACTACAGACTGCACGACTCAGAGGAGATCTACTGTTCCCCACACACACACACAGCATCAGTGTGCTACGGCCATGACACACAGGCTGCACTTCACTGTGATTAGCAACAGTCTGTAAAAGAAATTGAAGGTAACTGTATCTCCCTGTGGGCAAGTTGGTCTTGAAAAATATTACACTGCTATCCAGGAAATAAAGAAGCATTTAGTCCATCAATGGAAATGGAAAACATTTCCCAGATTGGACTAAACTCTTCTGTGCTTGGTTACCATCCCCTCACTTTATGTCGTAGATACTGACCAGTGCTCTAAGAAATCAGGACAAATCAAGTGAACCCACTTGCCGGAGCTTATTTGAATTGAATTAACCAAAGCTGATGCAGTTTATCTCTAGACTGAATATATCACCACCAGAGAGGTAACTACTCTTTTATTTTCTTTGTGTCTAACTCCCTCATCTATCTATCTATCTATCTATCTATCTATCTATCTATCTATCTATCTATCTATCTATCTATCAAATGTGCATTAAACCTTTGCTGTGGAAAGCTGTTCCTTCATGTATCCAGCATCCCATTTAAAAGGCAGGTAACGTTTTAATAGTTTTGCTATTGCTACATAGCATTAACAGCTGTTTACTTACCAGTCTCACCAAGAGCTTCAGCCATTGTCGTGCAATAATACGTCCTTTGAGCAGCTACTTCCACAGGACAGATTGGACACAACAGTGACTCAGTGTTGGAAAGTGACAAGACAGTCCAACTGGGCTAGCTGGTTAGCATGCAAACATCAGTAGAAGACAAGAAATAAAATAGAAGCATAACAAGAAATGTGGTGTTGGAGCTGTTCCTTCCTGTAAAGGAATGAGCTTTGATGCTTCTTGACTGGTAAGTAAACTGTGAATGCACATAATGTTAGCTATGTAACAATAGCAAAACCTACAGGTAGCCCCTTTAAGCCAACATAATATACCAAGGGTGAACGTAAATCTACAACAACACCTCTGCACCACCATCAACAGTGAGAATGTCATCCTCAAAAATAAGGACTAGTCTAAAGTACTGAACTTCAGATCAGTTCGGTTCTTAAATTTGCGAACATGCGACTCAACAAACTCCACAACAGAATGCCTCATGCTGCCCACTCACTAGGCAGAATAAAGTACCACTGCCTGTGTTTGACTCAGCTTGAACCCACAGGTCAGCCAGTGAGACTGTTTGTTTAGAGGAAAGCCAAAACCCTATAATAATCTGTTTGGGATGTTTAGGCCCATGCTTCAGTGGCCTTCTCCTCGGACCACCGTCATTGACGTCACCGGCGGACTGTCGGAAGTGGAGAAATGCTCAGCGGCAAAATCAACAACAACAAGCAGCAGCAGCAGCCAGTGACCGCGACCGGAGCGCTGTGCAGTTGGAAGTGGGGGTCGGGTTTGGCTCCGGATCACTCAGATACCTGTCATAGCAAGCTCAAGTGGACCTGGGTTCCTCTGCACGCACAGAGCAACAGCGGGCTTGCAGGCCTCACACACGCACACTCACACACTTTTGCGTACTCACTGACCTTTACAGGTTTTGCCGTCGGGCTGCAGGGTGAATCCCACGGGGCAGCTGCAGCGCACCCCTGTGGCCGTGTCCTTACATGTCCTGTCGCAGCCGCCATTGTTCACAGCACAGGTTTCTGCAGATGGCAGAACAAAAATGGAGAGAGAGAGAAAGTGAAGGAGGGGGCTGTTAACATGTGACCCCTGCTTTTGAAATCTCATTCAACTATAGATACTGAAGGTGATGTGGGTTGAAACAAAGCTTCATGCACAATCACACAACAGCACACCAGAATGTATTCTTGTGTTTTTTCCATGTAGCTTTGTCAACACACAGATGAAGAAATTACATCACAATACCCCATTTTTCATGAGTAGAGACAGTTTCTTCTAGAGATAAGTACAATGGTCATACACACAGAAAGTCACAATCAGGATCTGTTTATCACTGACTGTGTATCAATACAACAAGACAAAAACACATGACACTGTGCTGATAAAGGAGGGTGAAGAACTCTTTGGCCCAGAGGTCGGTCCTGTTTCCAAAAAGTGACAAGAAATCAGTTAACACAAATAAGAGGTAGGGTTAAGGTAAGTAGATAGAAAAATAAAGTTAGTACAAGGTGCTGTAAGTCTAGAACACCCCTGGCAGAACCGGTGTGTATATTTTCCTCAAGAAAAATGTTCTTGTATGTGGCACAGATAAGGTTTGCTCAGACTTGTGGATATTGCCTGAGCTGATCCCAAAACAAACACAAGCTCATGGTAACTCTAGCTCACCTGCTCAGCCGCTGTTGCTTTAGCAAAGCTCAGCACACACTTTTCCCAAAGGGCCTCAAGAAGTGCTGAAGAGGCTGAAATCTGATGTTGACTCGTGTTTGTTGAAAGGGATTTAATAAATCTACACCTAATAAGGAAGTTTCACTTTGTAACTGTTCTGCTTTTGGTGGGTTTGACTTCAGTAATTCCAGAAAAAATCCTGTGTATTGCTGTAGTGTGAATGAGTACATGGAATTAAAGGTCCCATGTAGGATAAAAGTAGATTCAAAAAAGTTGATGAAGCAGTCAAGTTCTATATAATATACTGTGAAAGCATCAAAGGTCTCAGTCCACAAAGAAATGCTCACAGCATTTCTTCAGTTTTTAGAAACTGAACCTTAAAACCAGCCACCAGGACTTCTGGAACTTTGTGATGTCACAATAAAATCACTGCCCTCAGCCACACCCTATACCCACCCACCTAAACCTACCATCCAAGGATTTGGTTTCTCTGGGTGTTTCCCTGAAATCTTCTATATTTTTATTGGCTCACTTAGAAAACAGTCAGCCAATCAGAAGAGAGCCTGAGATCATCTTTTCTTGGCTGACCTGTTGCTAGAGCTCCAGAGAGAAGCCTGAGAGAGGAGATGTTTAACTACAATGAGATGGTTTTTGGTTCTTCAATATATCTTCTTTTGGATCTCAAACAAGGACCATTAATATATGTCAAATTTTTGACTTGTTACTGGTCAATTTCAAAACATAATCAAATTTATTTTTCCTGCTTCCTAAAAAGTTGCCATGTTAGAATTCAAAGGCTTTTGCTGGACAACAGTGACATGTAAATCAGGGATGTCCCCCTTCTTTCTGGCACCTTTTCTCCATTTAATTAAAATACCAGGAGATTGTGTGCCTGGGTGAAGTGAAGGGGGAAATAGGAAAAGCCCTTTCAGGCTGGCAAACATATCCACGTCTAGAGCTGGAGGCATTAGCATAATGCCCTTTTAGAATGCAGAGTCACAAACACATCAGAGCTATGATGGCCAGCGCTTCAGGAAACAGGAAAGTATTTGTACATTTGTTTGTCTTCCCTCATGCAGCTCCAAACAACATCAATCTCGGGGCTTCTCTCTGTTTTCTGGCTCACATTTGTTCCTCTGTGTTTATCCATCAAAGCTCTGTGTTCGTCATTCGCAATCCTATTCGCGTCTGGTTCTCTGTTTGGAGAAGCTCTACGGACAGATAGCTGAACTCTTTCAAATTCTTAACTCTCAAACAAAAAGGTTTTGGGAGTGAGGGCAGGAGGTTTCTCAGATGCTGTGTTGCAGTGATGGCTGGAAGGAGAGACACTCCATCACCCAGGCGGCCTGTCTCATTGACCCTGTAGGGTATGATCGCAGAACCATGTCCTCTCTGCACTCCCAGCTTGGGTCACCTGCGCAGGTGTATACATGAAGGTGCATGTGCATGTGTGCAGGCTCCATGCATGCGGGGGTGGTGTTTATGGGTCAAAGTGATTTATACTGAGTTCAGTGGGCCCTATCATTAGCTGAGGGTGAGTACAGTCCTGCTCAGAGCTCCTCTTTCTCCAGGCCACATCCAGCCCCGGGGCCTGAAGGCTGAGGGCGGGAACACAGACACACCGCCAGCTGTGATTGATGTGCTGGACAAGCCCCCCTATGCCTCTTCACCTCCCCTCACCAAGCCTCTACACCCTCCATAACATTGCATATTTCCGTCTGTGTGTGTGTGTGTGTGTGTGTGTGTGTGTGTGTGTGTGTGTGTGTGTGTGTGTGTGTGTGTGTGTGCGTGAGTGGCGGAGCGTTATTTCTGCATGCAGCTTCTCTCATGATGACTGGAATCACAAAGTTTTTGCTATTTGTTGAAAGTTGAAACAGTCTTTGGTAGATTTTTTAAAAATCTTCATGAATCAGATCAAAAACTTTTCAGGCTTTTAGGTTTAAAAAGTGACTTCCTACGTACGTGACTATTTCCATTTGATGCTAATTTATACTTCCACTAGATTTCAGAGGAGCCTCCTGCACTTTGTCTTCCATTAATATCATCTGTACTTTTTTTTAATTAAAATACATCACACTATTAAACATGAAACCAGTGGGTTCGCAACCTTTTTGGCTGCAAACAGCAGTGTGTAAAAGAGATCAGCAGCTCAACTTAATACTGATGCTTCCCTCTAAGCATTTCAGTAAATCTCAAATGTCTCATCATTTTAGATTAGAGACAAACTAAAAAGTGGGAACAGATTTGTTTCCTGTCTCATTTGTCATCTGAAGACAACTCTGAATTATCTGTGTCCCTGTAAATAAAACTGTATAGACTGGATCAAACCAGCCCCATCTGCAGCAGCTACAACAGTAACATGCAGCTGACACACTGATGTTTCAGTAACGGTGTCATATATAATCGAGTATCATGTAAGCAAGACCAAACCAGGACGTTCAGTAAGATTTTTCATGCAGGACTTTTTACATGCCGTAAAAGACCTAACACCTTCTTCCACCCCTGAAAATTTTATGTAACCACATGTAAGGTTGATGAATTTTATGATGACATTTCACTAATTTAACAGAAAAAATAAGAAAGCTGCTGATTATGTGATAACTGAACCAATACAGCAGACTAGTGAATCTAATGATCTGTAAGAAATAGTCCAGCACATGAAACCACATCCTGACATTTAGACACTTTGTCCAAACAAGATGCAACATGTTCATTTGTGAGCTTTTTTCTACCTTTGGCTGTTTCCCCTGCTGCTGTTGTCATGAGCTGAGGCACAGTAACTGGCTGTTGGCTGCGGCTTCATATGTAGCAGATGCAGTGGTATCAATCCAAGCACCTCATTTCCCAAAACACTACTACTGCAACTCTTGATTTAACTCACTGTCTGTGAAAATGACTCATCTTTTTCATATTTCCATTTTCAATGGAACTTTTTGGATGGAACATTTCTAAACATGCTGCTGTGTTATCACGGAGGCTCAATCTGAACATTATGCATTTTTATTCACTAAAGAACGTTACCATTGTGCCCATTCTGGATGGGAACTCTTCAGTTCTTATTGTCACTAATGACAGTCTAATGACTTGGTTTTCCTCATGAATTGGGCATAAAATGTGATCTGATCATCTAAGTCACGACTATTGTGAAACACAATGTGCTGAGGCTAATACCTCACAAACAATAATAATCTTCTGTGTCTTAATTAATAGCAGCAATGACCTCAACTAAGATCAGACCTGTACAACATTCAGGGGGATTTTTTGAACTCTCTTCAGGTCATTCCTCAGCATCTCAGGGTTTACGGTCCTGACTCTGAGTAGATCACTCCAAACAGCAGATTTTACTTTTAGAAGTCAGTCTGTAGTGGATGTACTTCAATGTTCAGGATCATTGTTCTGTCCTACTCTCCTGTGGACAGACACCCTGACATTAGCATTCCTTGATAAACTTGAGAATCCATTATCCCCTCAATGATGGTGAGGTTGAGTCCAGGTCCTGTCCAGGTCCCAAACCCTCAAATCCTGATGGCTTTTCCATCATACTTCACCTTTGGGGTGATGTTTTCATGTTGGTATGTGTTGTACTTCTTATACCGTATGTAGTGCTCCAAGCTTTCCCCAAATAATTCAACTTCAGTTCCATCAGTCCACAAACATCTTCCCAATAGTGTTGTCGAGGGTCAAGGTGCTCTTTGGTAAACTTCAGACACACAGCCATGTGGTGTCCTGCCATGGACACCCAGTCTTTTGTGTTTAGTAGAGTCATGAACAGAGATGTGGGGCAGCTCAATCATTCCTTCGCATCTTTTTCTCTTACTCACTGGTTCTTCTTCACCTCAGTGAAGATCCTGTGTTGTGTCTTTAGTCACCCTGGCAGGACGTCGTCTTCCAGAGAGAGTAGCCACAGAACTAAAGGCTCTCCATCTATAGTTTGTCTGACTGTGGACTGATGAGATCTGTAACACTTTCCAGTTTCATGCTACTCAACAGTTCTTGATTATGGGTCTTCTGAGAGCTCTTTTTAGGGAGGCATATCAGGCACATCAGCAGATGCCTCTGAGTATTAAACTCCAAATCTTTGTAGCTCTAAGCCACATCTTCAGACTGCTTTCATTGACTGGACTCTTGAATCTAATTAACTTTTGATGGAGGCATTAGTTGAGGGTTCACATACCTTTTCCAGCCTAGACTGTGAATGTTTGAATCATGTATTCACGGTGAACAAATACAACACAATGATTTGTGTGATAATTGGTTCAAACAAATTGTGTTTGTTAATTTTTGTAACTTTGATGAAGAGCAGATCATATTTTAAGATAGATTTAAACATAAATGCAGGTCAGTCCAGGGGGTTAACTTTTTTTTTATTTTTCTTGTATATAGTACAGACCAATTGGTGAAAAAATGGCCATGAAGGGAGGAAATGGGATTTGGTAACATGTCAGCGAGGGGCACAGGAATGAGCGGGACGGCAGTAAGTAGCCACATGTCTGTCACACTGGAAATGCTGACTGCTGCAAACTGCTCTGCAAGAGGAGGAGCTAGACAGCATGTGCACTGTTTCCAGGCACTGTTAGAAAAAGGTGAGAAGGGTGTGGTCAACAAGATGCCCACTGCACCATGACAGGCTCCTAAAACAGCTGCCAGTCAGCAGAGCACTGACCTGTAATCACACTATGTGGATACACCTACACACACAAATACACACCTCAATTTAGGTGATGGTTTATTTGGACTCCAGGGCCCCAGCTACTTCGTACTGTTAAGTCTCTGTTTTGACACTTGACCTGGCTCCTGATTTAGCTTTTCACTCAGTATCAACATCACAGAGTGTCTCAGTATGACTTTTCATCAAGTCACGCAGCGCTCCCTCATCGCCTCCACCCTCTCTAGCCCTCTCTTTCTCAGGCACCTTTCTGTCAGACCTCAGCTGCAGTTCCACTTGTCTGGACCAGCATGTTGTCTGTGCTGTGCAGTGGCAGCAGTGGGGGCAGAGATGGGAACGCAGTGTGTCAGAGGAAGCAGACAAACTGATAGCAGTGTCAAATCTAACATAGTGATGCTGCTATGACTGTGCCAGTGCTGTACTGGAGTGGCCTCTGTGCTCTCAGCAACCACATGAAAACGTGTTCATGATGGAGGCACACCTCTGTGCACATTTCAGCTGAATCCAGTATCAAATGTTGAATTAGTATTTTCAGTGTTAGGTTTCTCACCCAATGTCAACTGGGATTAGCTCCAGCCCCACGACGACCCGGAACGGGTAAGCAGTTAGATAATGGTGGATGGATGAATGAACCATCAGTCAATTCAGAATTCACTGACTCTACCGCTTCAGACAAACTTTTTAACTGATGGGTGAGTGACTGCTTTTTGGAGCTTCTACTTTTGCATATATCTGAGGTGAAATGTGAACGTTCACAAAACTGGAGGAGGTTACAGTACATTGGAATAAAGGGCATCTGGCAGCCACAGTGTCCACAGAGGTTTTCAAAATTTAGACCAGTTTAAGGTCTGATATGTTTCTTGTTACTGTTTCTATAGGTGATCCAGTTCTCATTGTGTGGCTCCATGCAGAGATAACTTTAATGCCTTCTGAGGTTTTCCCAATGTAATCCCAGTGGGGTACACATGATGTACAATCCACCACAGGCTATGAGTGGAACTCCATCAGGACAGGTGACTGCTACAACAGCCAGTCAGGAGAAATCAAATACTTAGTTATAAGGTTGTTTGGGATGGACACATGAAAATGGAGAAGTAAAGGAGGGATATGGACAAGTCCCTAAAATCAAGCTCTCCATTTTTCTCCACGCAACCAGAACCAGCTGTAACGACAATTATGGAACATGGCTTTACAAAGTGCAGGTGGTCTGGTGTACTGATTTCTGATGTACCTCTGCCTTAGAAATAAAAGGAAGGTTAAATTCAGAGGACAGCAGAGGTTGAAAGTTGTACTTCAGAAAAAGTACAACTGCCCTTTTCATTCTGTGAAAGTCTGACTGAACACGTCATAGCAAAAACATTTCTTAATTTCTGGAAAATCAAATGTTTTGAAGGTTCAAGATCAGGAAGTGGTGGGGTGAAGTTCTTCAAAGACCAAACCATGATGCTCTAACTTTCATTTGCAGCTGTCACTTGGCTTTTGGACTGAAACACCAAAGTAGAAGTAGAAATCTGCTTTGTTAGCAGTACACAGTAATTGCAGGTTTGTTGTTGTGCCACACTTGTGTGTTTCATTTACGCGCAAGTCACACCAGACACCCTGTTCATATGATTTATTCAATGGTCATAGCCTCAATCACCATTATGTTACCTCATTGGGTGACAGGTAGTGATTCAAATAAAAAGCTTTAATAGTGCCACTTTGAAAACGGACTGGATCTGTTTTGATCAGTGTTTCCTAAAGATCTGCCCAGGTGTTGCTGAGGGTGATTCATGCTGCCACAGACTATTTACATCTTATGTTTCAGTTCCCACCAAAAGAACAGACACTGATGTACTTGAATAAAAAACACTTCTGAGGTTTAAGATCTCTCATGTGTAATTTGAGGTCATCAAACTGGAACCAAACCAAACATCCATTTGGTCAAAGCTCTGTCCATTCAGCTGACTTGATACTCTTGATATTCACTAAGTAAAGAGGACTTGGATGTCAGTTTTCCAGCACCATGATACATCACAGGAACACTTTTTCTGTTGTCAACTTCAGCTACTGAGGAAAAAAGTTGGGAGAAGTTTTGAGAATATTCTGCCAAATATTCATAAGGGAAGTTGGGTTTATGGCCATTTTCAGGGGTTTTGCTTTGCTAGTAAGTTATGGGTAACAGAAAATAAGGGACTGGAACACAAAACATTTGGTAACTGGAAAAGTAAAATTTGGTTAATGAGAAAACCTTAGAGCCATCCAGAAACTTCAGGAGGTACAGTTGGGGAGGAAGGGTTTAAAGGAAAACAGCGACCTCTTCTACTCCTTTTTCATCACGTTAGAAAAAGTTGTAACAAAACTGTGACTGTGGGAGTAGACACAGTGGGCACCAAAGGTTTACAAAAAACAAGCAAAAAAAAAACAGAGAGAAGAGGAACGGGGAGGAGTAGAGTCGGGGATACAAGCACAAGCGCCATGGCAACACATAGAAAGAGGAAGAAAAGAGTTACCCATAAGTAGCCGCCGTTTCACCCGCTTGTCCACATCAGCTACTGACGTGGCATTGAACTCAGAGCTCTCAATTGCAGCCTCATCTTTCTCTAAAACACAAGTGACAAGGGGACAAACAGTGAGCAGCAGGTTAATGAGAAGCCCAAATGACCAGACCTTCAGCCCCTCTTGGCGTTTGAGCAAAAAAAAAAAAAAAAACCAAAGCCAAGAAGCAAGAAGCGATGAAGAAGCGCCAAAATCCCTGTTAGAGTGTTAATCCCCAAACAACTGGTAAATCCCCCAGAGGAAATCAAAAGAACAAAACAAAATGAAAATGATCAGTATCAGTGTGTAGCGTACAAAATGAAGCAGTTGGTAGGCAAGTGGGTAGGGAGGGAAGGAGAGGGGAGAGGGTTCATGTGAAAAAAGTTTAAAAAAAAAATGATATAGATGTGGGGGTTTTAGGAATGGGGGATTTTGGTTCTGATGTCAACGCTGCTGTTGTCGCCGATGGAGTTTCTGTCTTCCATATCAAACAGCCACGCTTTGTCAGCAATGATTTCCTTGCGTTGGGATGGAGGAATAAGAAAAGAAAAGAGAGGGAGGAGAGGATACATGTCCGACATTTCCAAGACAAGCTGCCTTCAATGTGGGCACAGAGACACGAGCAAGGAAAAGTGGGTGATGATAATGACAAGAAGGGGGAGAAAGGGGTGGGTGCAGGGGAGGAAGACGCAAGGTCAAACTGCAGAGAGTGATGATGAGATGACTGAGAGGAAAATGATGAACAGAGCAGGAGGAGGGAAAGCAACAGGGAGAAAGGGATCATCAGGCCATCTTGGCCCACAATGGGAGAGGTATGAGGGAAGGAGGGGTGCACAGACTGAGGAATGGGGTTTGAAGGGGACTGCAGGGAGGACATGCAGAGAAGTAAAAAAGGCAGGAGGAGGTAGTCTGGGGGCAGCGCTGGTTGCCTGTTTGTCTATGGAACACATTACAACTGGCTTTAACAGTCAACGCCGGAAAAACCACATTCCCAAAGCTGGGCAGGGGAGGTTTGGGGTGGGGAAGAAGTGAAGGGTTGAGGTGGAGGAAGGTGGTGATGGTAATAGAAGGGGGCAAGATGGCTGTTAGGATGGCATATGTGTGCTGTGATGTTTAGGCTGCCGGGTTTGGGAGAGAGAACCAGCCTTTCTCTGGGCCTGAGTCATTAGGGCCTGAATGAGAGTCTCCCTGTGAATGGACGCCACTGGCCGCAATAGGACTGGCCTTTGATGTACACACTCCTCTGGGGTGGTGGGTGCTGAGGGTGGGGGGTTGGATATTGGGGTAATTAACATCCCTTCCATTCCCCGGCCCCAGCCCGCCACCATTTTTCACTCTCTCCTCTCAGGCGCTTCATGGACAAAGTGGAGGACTCTGTGAAGCACACTCAGGGATGAATGGAGGCTTTCTGGTGCTCAGCTAACGGGTGAAATGTGGCTGTGTGAATGTGTGTGTGTGAAATTGTTCAGTCGAGAGCCTGTGCATACCAGTGTTGCGTGCTTTAGAGCATCTGCTTGCTCGAGCGTGTGAAAAAATCTATCATAGAGAGAGATAAAATGTGTTTGTGCGCGTGTGTGCGTGTGTGTGCGGTGTGTGTGAGAGAGGTAGACGTGTGAGACAGGTTGACAAGAGGTGGGAAGAGAGGAGTCCCAGCCATTTGCTCCTAAAGAGTGTGTGGGACGAAGCGGCGGGCGGAGGCCCACAGAGAAGAGAGTGTTTTAGAGAGCCAGACCTACACAGGACGACGGGGCGGGGTGGGGTGGGGTGGGTTAAACCACTTTACACTACTACAGCTAGAGGAAGAATGGGGGAAAAATGCATTGGAAGGAAACAGAAGGACCAGGGTTTCTAAAAAACAACAACAATAAAAATGTTCTTCAATTCAAAAAAGAAGAATGAAAGAAAACAGAAAAGAGAAACCATACAAATGCAGTGCAGGCTCTCCCATGCAGCGAGCAGAAAGACAGAGACTAGTGTGACAGACAGGTGGACGACCGACGTGTGAGTGGACACATGCAGCAGGAGGGACGGTGTTACGAGCGAGAGAGAGAGAAGACGAGCAGTGCAAGTCCCTGCCTCTCTATCAGGGTGTGTGGAGCAGGGACAGAGGCTGATGGATGGGGATGGCGAGGCATGGAGCTCATTTTGGTGTGGGCGGACTTCAGTTTTTTGCTGAGCTGGTTGCGTTTCATCTGGGTGTTGTGAGGAGGTTGAGGATGAGGAGGTAGTGAGAGAGCTGGAGGTGGAGGAGGTGGAGGAGGAGGAGGAGGAGGATAGGTTTGCTTTCGTGGGAACTTCACCTAAGATCAGGCTGCAATTGAGATGTCTGCTTTTAACCCCCACCCGCCCAAGCCCATCCCAAACACACACACACACACACACTCAGAGTCACCCTTTCCTCTTGTGCACTGAGGACTATTTCTTATTTCCTCCTGATTTGGTTTTAACATTGATGCTCAGACAAGACAGGCAATCAGGTACTATCACCAGAAAGCAGGAAGAGGGAGGAGGAGGAAGGGGGAGCAGGGGGGCAGCACTATATAGAGAGGGTAAGAGAGGGTTGGGGGGGGGCATTAAAGGTTGGCCCACAGAGCAGCTGGGAGTCTTGGACCACAGACACAGGGGTCCTTTCTCTCGTCAGCAGAGACGGAGAGAGAGACAGAGAGAGAGAAAAGACTTTAGGAGAAGAGGGAGAGTTCCCACTCGCTCGCATTCGGTTTCCTCTTCACAGCTTTTTCTTGACGGCGTGTTTCGCTTCTTCAAAGTAGCTGAAAAGAAAACAGGTTATCAAACCCTGGTGCCGCTGAACACCAGGGTGGCAATCTGCTCCAGTGGTGACAGTCAGAGACAGACAGAGGGAGGAGTGTCCAGTGTTCAAACACAGCAGGAAGCACATCAACATGACATCAGATAAATGTGTGTTCAGCAGCACTGACGTCACTCTGAGGTGTCTGTCAGTTCACATTCAGCAAGGAAAAAATGGCATCTTCAAACTGGCACCAGGAGGTTTGTAACAAAGTGTTAACTCACACTTAAACATGGAAAACTGGAAGACTTTTTTATAGTTTTATTATTATTCTTTTTATCGGTTGCTTCAGATTTACAGTGTCCAATTACAAATGAACCACAACCTGTAAACAGAAGTCACATGGACTCCCAAGCAGCTCTTGAAGCAGACAGAGCGTTGGTGACCTGGCATCCTGCCAGGGTTGGAGCTTCTGGCAGCAGGGGAGTCAACATTCACTGAGTCCACGCTCTGAACCAGGGTTTTCTGCCCAGAGTGAGGATCAGGGCTAAATAAGACATCAGTCAGACTATGGTTCACTCTGAGTTCGTCTTGCTGTGCTAAACCTTTCAACCTTCCATCCTGGGAAGTTTATGGATTTGGATTTTGTCCCAACAAAGTAAAAAGCAGTTACTATAGAAAAGGATGGAGGCCTTTTAGTGTCACTTGCTCTCAGGAACCAAACTGAACAGTAGCTGGTTCCTCACAGCTTAAATAACTGTGTTCCTACATACAGTATGTCTGCTGGTACTTTTAGTGGGACTACATCTTCACCTTAAAGACACTTCTTGGACAAGCTCTAAGAGCCAAAGTCCAGGGATGCTCCTGCTCCTGTCATTAGTCATTAGTCAACAAATTGTTTCATTTACAATATCAAGTTATTTACTAAGAGATGTTTTATTTCACATAAAACTGGAATGGAAACTCAGCTACAAGATGAGTTTTATTATCCAGTCAAACTATATTCCAACCAATACCAACTACAATAACTATTCTTTAAAGGAACAAATTACGAAGTTGTGTGTACAGATTATCAGTGTATTATTGATACCTGTGTGACCGGTACAGCTGCAGTTGACTGACTATTAAAGCAAAGCGGTGATAAAAGTTGCTGATGACAGAAGTAACATGATGATAAAAATGAAACTGCAGCAAACAGACCTGCGGTTCAAGCCTTCAGTTATTGCTGGAATTCAAACAGGAATTCATTGAACTTCACAACTGGAAAAGGTCGAATTATTCCTATCACACATCATTAGTCAACACTGGTCTCCATGTCCTGACAAAATTCACCTCTGGAGTGTTTTCAAAGATCTGCTTCTGACACTCACAGTAAATTCTAGGCTACCACAACATCCATCCACTGACACTGTCTCCATTATGACTTATTCCATTACTCTACCAGTGTTACACTAACCCCACCATCAGGATGATAACCATTTTTCATGGAGAGCATTATCTTAACTTTTCCAGTTCTAACCAAATTTCATCTCTGGCTCATTTAAGCTCACAGCTAATTGAGCAAAGACATAAGATGGCTGATAATGATGGATAGGCTACACCCACATGCACCAGGCTCATGTTCACCTTTCCACCAGGTTTTGCGATACACATTTCTGCTATTTGCAGTGCCCCCCTGTAAGCTGTGTTCACAACCCTTTGGTAGGCCTTTCCCCAAACACAACCTGAACATGTCTACCAGGATTTATGATGATTGGACCAATTGTTAATAAATGAAACCTTGCAAAGTTTATTGGTCAATATCTTTAAAGACAAGCTTTGAACAGCTTTTGATGAGCTTGGTCCAATGATGAGCTACAGAAAATTTTGTAGCAATCACACCTATGGTAACGAATGTGTTTTTCAAAAAGTTCAACATGAAGGAAAATCCATCATGGCAGACTTTTAATGGTCCAAAGCACTTGTGTGACCACTTTCAAGCCAACTGGACTTATGATGTGACATTTTCACATCTTGAGAGTGTGGATTGTTTGGTTGTGGTTGTCTATCATACAACAGATGCTACAGTCAAACAGCTGTGACAGCTTCAGGGTCCGTGTGGAAAACAGCGTGGTTGTCACTTACCGATGCAGGTCTTGCTGTCCGAATGCAGGGCGTATTTCTGATGGCAGCCGCACACTGGCCCTGTGTCCGTGTCGTCACATGTGTGCTGACAACCCCCATTTCCATAGTTACACGTCACTGAAGACAACACAAAACATTTAAGTCTTACTCCTGGCTTGTACAGTATGTTTATTACTTGGTATGTTAAGTAATTATTTGTCTACAATCACGACATAGGAAGACGGGGGCCTCAGAGGGACATTTGTCCATGTGAGAGAAGTGAACCCTGTGTGGAATTACCTGTATTTATGTATAAATGCTGATTATCATCAAGGCTACAATAATGAGCAAACACAATCAGTTTTTAACTAATAACACACAAAGTATTACATTGCTTTTGTTCATATTAGAGACATTGTTACAGTGTAGGTTGGAAAAAGTATGTGAATATGTCTGAGCTGAAGCAGCTCTGTGAAAAAACAATGACCAAAAATCCCCCTTGAACATTGTGCAGCAGCTACTGAAGAGTTCAGTTCAGGTTCTTGCTGCCAACGGAGGTTCAACCAGTTATTAAGTCCAAGGGTTCACTTACTTTGTCCACCACCACTGTGAATGTCTAATGGGTGTGATTAATAAGACATGAAAGGTTATCATTGTTTGCGTGGTATTAGCTTAAGCACATTGTGTTTGGCAATACCCCTGACTAAGATGAAGAACAGATCATATTTTAAGAGCAATTCATGAAAAAAACAGTCGTTCAAAAGAGTTCAGTGACTTTTTGAAATGAAAGCAGCAGGACAAAAAGATAAAAACAACATCTCCTAGAATGTGTCTATAAAACTAATCTGCCAAAACAAACATGTTTTATAGGAAACATGATCTTCAGTTGAATTATGTTCAGAGGCAAAAATATTTTTGCCATCGATAAAACAGCAGCCATGACCAGGTGACTGTGGAGACCAGGTTCACATCCACAGTCCCATCTGTGATTCAGACAAACAAAGCACTTAGGTTGAGGTCATGTGTTTGGCAAGTCTAGAATATGTTGGTCAGTAATATGTACACAGTATAGTTTCCTCTACAGTATCTGACCATGGTGGTCCTGTTCAGACTCTCACAGCTCTGGGTTAAGGTCAGGGAAAGATCCTGGTCTGCTTTGATACAGACACTGGCAGAAGTTCAGTGATTTCAGGACCCAAATGCAGACGCACATGAAGGCAGTAAAGTGTAATGAAGTTGGTTTGATAAATGAACAAAAAATGCTTACAAGCAGAAGATGAGAGGGATCCAGAAAACTGATAACAGGGACCAGGAACACCGGGAACACCAGGAAGGAGATGAACACGAACAAAGGAGCAGCAGAGGAGGGTCAGGAGAATTCCTGGGGAGGTGTGAGTGTTTCAGGGCCGGACTAATTATTTGTGTGGTTAATAAGATTGTAGCCTCTTGTCTCTCTGCAGCCAAGTCTATATTTGTAGTAGGATGGTAAATCAGCAACCCCTCCTCAAGTAGTTTCATTCAGCCAATGACCAATAACAGTTCAGAGACGTGCTGAAGTTAAAAAACTGGAGGAGGAAGCAGTAAAGACCAGGCAGGTGAGATGCTAGTAGACGCTGTAGCTATCTGCTGATATCAAACTAGGCTAATATTGCTATTGATTGTGTTTTAGTGTTTTAGGACAAGAGTTTGACCAGGAAGCAAATTCCCCCCTGACAGTCCGTGGGCCCTCACAATTTACTAGTACAAGAGCAGGGATTTCTGGAGGGGCAGAACCAGGAACCAAACTGGGACTAGGTTTTTGTGTTTGAAAACCAGTAACCAGGGTTCTGGAAAAATGACACATAGAAAGACAACAAGGTGCAGAGGGTTCAAACCCCAGGCCTGGGGCCTTTCTGTGTGGAGTTTTCATGTTCTCCTTGTGGGTTCCCTCTGGATTCTCCGGGCCTCCTCCCACAGTCCAAAGGCCTGAGTGTGAATGTGACTGGTTGTTTGTCTCTATATATCAGCTGTGATAGATTGATGACCTGTCCAGAGTAAAAATGTCAATGTCAAGGATACAGTAGAGATAAAGGATGGATGGATGGATTAATGGATGGAGGAAGGGTGTGACCAACATGGGGGATGTGGAAGATGAGGAAGAGCGATGAACAGAGAAAGAGAGGATGATGGAGAAAAATAGAAAAAAAAGTGCGAGAGAGGAGATTGTAACTGATGACAACTGTGTTGCTCTCAAACAAACAAACAAAGACAACACAAACTCGTGCTGTTCTTAGCCCTCATCTACCAGACAAAAAAGACTTCAACCTCACGTCCCTGACCCTAAAACTGCCATCTGAGTTGTACCGATTCATTACAAGAGGCCATTTTGATGTGTCCAGTATTTTTACTTCCTTCCACATACATTGACAAGAGGGAAAGCTAGTCTGATGAAGTTCTGGGAGCTTTTCTAGACTTCTATTACTTGGTAAAGGAAAAGAAAGACAAGAACTGAAAAAAGAAAGGGTAAAGCTGAGAAAAGGAGGAAGAGGATGTGAAGAGACAGTGTGTGTGTGTGTGCGTGTGTATGTGTGCGCGCGCGCGCGTGTGTGTGCGTGTGTGTGTGTGTGTGTGTGTGTACGTGTGTGTGTGTGTGTGTGTGTGAGTAGACATAACTGCCATCTCTTTCATCACTCATTTACTACCGTCCTGCGCTGCCATGCTCAACAGGCCGGCACAGGCCAAGTCCCTCGCTGCTAATGAAATATTACCACAGTTTGGGGGGGGGGGGCATAATCTTTACACGCTTACTGCCTAAGAGGAGAACAAGATGTGTTGCCAAACAAAGTGTAACTAAAAGCTTATTTTTCCCCTCTCAAAGACAGCAGCCTTAAATTCCATGGAGGGGGGGCATGAAATCTATTGAATCCTTCAGCACCTTCAGCTTGGTCTGACACGCTTCACTTATTTTGGTATTAAATGTCCACCCTTGTATTTTACTGCTGCAGGCCACTGGAAATTGTCCATCATTGCTATTACAGATGTTTATCACAGGAACAGTTTAGATTCAGTAACTCAATAACATCAAGTCTATAAAACAGAGTGTTGATGCTGCTGCTGCCAGCTGGAAATCATACGACCAGTCAACTGGCTGGACATTAGCAGAAAACACAAAGTGATTGTCAACACATTCACATTTAGTCTAAATACTAAAGGCTGACTGAAGAGCACAGCCACTTGCTGGATTGTGTGTGTGTGTGTGTGTGTGTGTGGGTGTGTATGCGTCAGTGTGGGGATGAGGGTCTGCACTGAGGTCAGGTGTGATACATACATGTACAGTCCTTCTGGTTTTTGGCCAGCTCGAAGCCAGGGCGGCACTCGCACGACACCCCTCCTTTGCCCGGAGCCTCCCTGCAGATGTGGGCGCAGCCGTGGTCCTTGTTCATGCAGTTCATCCCATCTGTGCAGGAAACAGAGACTTTCATGACACTTTGAAAAAAGATTAGACAGTTATATTATACAGAAATCTGCTGACTAGAGGAAACTAAATACACAACCATCAATCTTTTAATACATTCACTTTTTATGAATAAAGAGTGCAACACTCTGGGTCCTGTGTTACAAAGTGCAACACAAAAAGCCAATGAATCTTCCTGTGCTGTGTGTTTGTTAGTGAACTATGAGCAGGACTGATTGTCTTTGAGCTCAGACTCAAAACTCACTGGTTCAATACTTCACTTGTAAACTGCTCAATGTGTGAAAACTGTTATATTGAGTTTTTGACTGTTTATTTGTCATTTATAAAGTGCTAAAGGTTTGTCTTATCATGAAGTGCTACCAACGTTATTTTGAAGCTCAAGCGTTCATAACATTTAGGTATTTTAAAAACCATTACAGACCATCACTATGTTTATTTTTACAATGTTTGAGGAGCAGTAAATACATATAGTAACATGGAATGAAAGAGTGAAAGAGTTAGTTTATCATTCAAGCTCTTTCACTCTTTTTGAAATGGTTGATAGTGATCAGCTGATGGGACATATTTCTGGAGTTTAACACCCCCACCCCACCCACCCACTCCAGAGTTTGCAGTGTGACTGTAGCACTCAGCACATTACATCGAGACTTGGCTCAAAGACACATCCCAACCCTGGTCCCCATGGTGAATAATGTCCCTTCATGTGGGGCCCGAGAGCACTTCAAGGACCTCATTAGGGTGCCAGAGGGTCCCCTTCACAAAACATCCTTTCTTAAAGTCTACCATTCTGTCCATCCACTCCCAACAGGACCATTCCATCAAAGTCCAAAATCAAAGAGGCCAGATGTTTGAAGAAACTTTTCATTTACATGACGAACAAAAGATCAAAGTGTCTTCAGCATTATGTAACTGGTGTTGAATGTGGGCAGGTACTGGTGCACAGTCAAATCTGGAGCCTGTATGATCCTGAAAACTACAACTAAACTTTGGACAGTTGCCAAAACATTGACCCTGTTTGAAAACTAAACTCATAAGAAATCAATGTATCTACAATCATTCAAAGCAGGAAGAAGTCAAATAAACTCAGGCAGAGGGAGAAGTACGGACACAGGCCCAGCACTCAGCGCAACGGAGCCTAAAACAGCAAACACAGCAGCGGCATCGAACCATGGCCTCTCAACATGTCCAACGTGACAAGGCAGCGAGGCCGTGAGGCAGAGCTGCAGCTCACTGACACATACGCCTGTCAGGCCTGGATAACCCCACGGGTCCCTACATATATATTCAGCCAGATCTGATGCCGAGCTCTGTTTAGCTCAATGTCAGCATTGACCTGCTGATCCAGAGAGATCCAGAGAACACGAGGAACACTGTTCACAAACTTACAAATTTAAATCAATATGAGATTTCTTAAAGTTGCTCTCTGTTACACACACTGCTCCAACCAATGTCCATTCATAAAACCAATGCTTTTGCACAAACAAATCTGGTTGACCGTATATTATTGGGCATGACAACAATGGAGTTAAACAATTAATTGATTTTGAATTGAAATCATGTTTAGAGAATCTGAAAGGGTGTAATTAAGAATAGAACCAAAGGTTTAAAGTGTTGCTTCAATGGTTTTACAGATTTAAAGGTGACTGTTTATCCACCCAACCACAACAAACCTGTGAAACTTGTGGAAAACTTTACATTTGTCATGCAGAGAAATGGCCTCAACTGAACACAAAGCTATTCTGGACAATTTAGTCCCAAGGAAAAGCTTTAGCAGAGCAGGAGTATCAGTATCAGCCCACCATGATGTCAGCGGAAGCCTTAAGTTTGTAATTTGGCTGTTGCCAATTGGAGCTGAGGAGGAGTGAGGGGTGGATCTGACCTGCTCTGTACTCTATCCTGATTGGGTGGTACAGTCTGTCAATCACACAGTAGCCACGCCCCCTAATCCATCCCCTGCTTTCTGGTCTATTTTCCTCTAAATGGACCATCATTTAAAAAATGAACATGTTGTATTGAAGACTTGAAACTAGAGACTGAGACCATAAACTCATCAGGAAAACGTTTACTGAGCTAATAAATCAAGGGAGAAGTAGGGACATTTTCCCATAGACTTCAATACAATCTGACTTCTTTAACAACCAGTGGAGTCGCCCCCTGATGGTAATTAGATACTGTTCATTGGTTTCACTTTTCAGTCCTGTAGTCAACAAAAGCTTTATCGTTAAAAAATACATGAAGTCTCCATCTATCATATACTGCTTATCCATCAGGGTCGCGGGGGGGGGCTGGAGCCAATCCCAACAGGTCACCAGACTATCACACCTTATCAAGTGTAGAGTATGATAACATAAAAGAAAGAATATTTTTACTTTTGGTACTTTGATTATTTTTTTACTTTTACTTTTTCTGAATGGAGGACTTTTACTGGATCACAGTATCTCTTTAATTAGGGATACTGAGATGTTCAAGATGTTTAAGATCCATCATCTATTCTGTTCATCAGCACGGGGGGGTGAGGGTGGGGTACACAGGACGGGTGACAGGTGTCCAGTCAATCCCATGACCAACATACAGAGAAAAACAACCATGCACATTTAAACTCACACCTATGGGAAATTTAGACTCACCAGCTAACTGAAACCTGCTTGACTTTGGACTGTGGGAGGAAGCTGGAGAACCTGGAGGAAACCCACTCGGGAACAGGGAGAACATGCTCTACACAGAAAGACCCCAGGGTTTGAACTTGTGCTCAGTGTTCACCACTGTGCTGCCCTAAATGAAGTCTCTCCTGATGGACTAGACGTTGGGGTATCACATGACTGACTGATCAATGATCACTGTTCACTGACTCCACACACTCTTTTCATGCTGTGACGTTGCAGAGGAGGATAAAGTGTCAGCGCCTGTACTGAAGTGAATCCAGAAACTGATGAATGATTTGGGGACTGATGTAAAGTACTTGATTTGAGTGGTTCCGGCTTTGAAGGTGCAGACAGTGTGTGTGTCACCTCTGACTGCATTTCTTCAGTTAGCGCAGAGAAGGCATAGAAACGTTGACGTTTCTTCTCTCCAGCTCCGTGTGCAGCTTTGTTTAGACTGGGGAGGTCAGCAGGTTTACAACTACTGAAGCTCCTTATTGAGAGCCCCAGTAGGTCCAGATAAAACACCAAGACATGTCTTCATGGCCCAGTAAGAGCCCTCAGGACACAGTCTCTCCTCTGTCTCTTTTATTATCCTATGTCTGTCTTTCTCTTTCTCTCTCCTGCCTTTCTTGATCCACCTTTCCACACATATCTCTCTCGCTCTCTCAGGAGCTCTGACTCCAGATGAGGTCCAAGCATATCACAGCCATGTTATTACAACCTGACTCTTGCAGCGTTACACCCCAAAGCCCCAAAAGTCTGGCTGGCAGAGTGTAATGGAGACAGCAGAAAAAGCAGGAATGAGGTGAAAGACAGAGACAGATAGAGGGAGCAAAGCTGATGAAAGAGGACAGGAATGTGGAAGAGGAAGGTAGACGGAGAGAGAGAAGGAGAAAGAGATGGAGACGGTGTTGGATAATTTAGAGGTTCACAGTGGCCTCCTCCCTGTTTCCTCTGAGGCTGATGAGGAATGAGGTGATGCTGAACGCCAGTCTCTCAGCCTGATCTCCTCCCCAGGGACAAAGACATTGTACAAGGATTTCACAGCTTCAGTCAACTGTGAAGCAAAGACCACGTTGACTTAAACTGAAGGACCATTTGAAGCAACTACACAAATACTACAAAACTATATGCACAACATTCATAAGTAAATATCTTGCAAAAGCTCGAAGAAGATGTAAAAAAAGTATTATTTATATATCTGTGTTATTTGGATTTCAATTTGCTGTTATCCGCACAAAAGCAACATTTCCTGCGTCATATAATGCTAACAAGCATTAAAGGTCCATGCTTGACTGTCCTCCAGTGTTTTATTTGAAGTCCTGATATCTATAAGAGGATGTGGTTGTGGTTTTAAGAACCAAAAACCATCTGAATGTAGTTTTACATCCAAGCCAATCAAAATACAGCAAATGTCAGGTAAACACTCAGAGAAGCCGAATCCTGCAAGGTTTGATGGTGGGTCCAGGTGTGCTAGACTTGGGCCATGGCTGAGGAGGGTAACTGCTTTGTTGTGACATCACAAAGTCCTGATGGCTGGTTTCAAGCTCAGTTTCGTAACTTAACATCCAACGTATGAGTAGTGAATTATTTGTCCATCACTTGCTCAGACTGTGCAAGTGTGTGAGTCGTAACTCTGCTCTGATTTGTGAGGCACACACCGTAACCGCAATGCAACTCAACCACCAGCAGTTCAGTCAGAGTGCTGATGGATCCTGTAGTCTACCGCAGAGATGAAGAGCAGGCTGCGGAGGTCGAGTAAGCTCAGTTCTTTCTAACTCCACACCCCAAGTTTTATTTACTTTTCATAACATACACACTTTTCACATGTGCAGCAGAAGAACACTGCATCACCTACCAACACATGCTGAGTTGAAAAATCTGTGTAGTTTACTGGATTAAACTGAATACAATGATGGTTGTCAACACTGTCAATATCACAGTCATGTGTCTGAGGACACAAACCTTTGTATACTTGCGTGAGCTGTGGGTATTTGCAGGGTTTATTGACCACCCCAGAGACAAGACACACACACACACACTGCTTATCATAACAGAGAGAGAAGAAAGACAGGCTGACTGACATCTCCTTGCCCAATAATATGAGTGTGTGCATATACGTTATTGCATAGGTTGGTATGTGCCTTTATGACTGTCTGCATGCTTGTCTGTCCCCACAAATGAATTACCAGTGTTTGTACTGTGACTGTGTGGTTAAGCACAAAGCCACCCATAAAGACCTCCACTTTAAAGGCCTCTTCTAAATAAACATTTTGAAAAGCCTCAAAGGCAACAACTTGTACTGCTGCTACAGCTTCCTCCTCAAAGAAAGCACTGACAGAAGCTGTTACATCACGACTCTGTCATGTGTGTAGTTACTGTATATTTGTGTTTTACGTACTTTTCAGTCATCCTATTAATCCCACAGAAGCATATGTTTTTTTTCTCTTTAAACTAGAGAATTAGTTCTTTCTAACAAGCCCTGATTTGTCAGTGTTTGTCATTTACTTCCATCAATAAACTCATGAATGACGTTAGTTCAGATCTGGATCAGTCTGAGCCTTTGACTGGAGCATTGCTGCTTTACTTCTGTGTGTTTATCCATCCATTCTCATCCTCCATCTTTGATAG
>CM076669.1:17251623-17340783 GCA_038496675.1 Rachycentron canadum | reverse complement strand
ACTTCTCCTCACTCTGAGATCAGAAAAATACAGGATTGATCCCATTGACTTTGGCTACAAGCAGCTGACAGCTAGGCCTCTTAAGGAGACACTCTGATTGGCTGTGACACCACCCACTGGAGCCAATAGGAGCGTCCCATGTAGAGAGGTGACTCTAGACGTCACTAACAAAGATGGAGGATGAGAATGGATGGATAAACACACAGAAGTAAAGCAGCAATGCTCCAGTCAAAGGCTCAGACTGATCCAGATCTGAACTAACTTCAGGAATACAGCATCAGAAGGCAGCATCACACACTGACAAATCAGGGCTTGTTAGAAAGAGCTGATTCTCTACTTTGTCAGGAGAAACAAAGTTGCACGTTGCACATTCGAAAAATGACGTTCATTTTGGAAGCATATACACTTCTGTTGTATTAATAAGCCACATTAGCGATATAAAATAAGCCACGTTATCACCTCTTCCATGATCACAATATTATAAGGGAGCCTTTCAGATGTGTATATGAGAACATTTTACTTGTATGTGTGCAAGATTTTCACTTGTATGTACTTGTGAGGTTTTCAGTTGTGTCTGTAAAAGGTTTCACTAGTGTTCTTTCAGTTGTGTATGTGAATAAGTTTGGTCTCATATATCTATTTTCATACTAATTCCAGATGCCCCTGATGACCCCTCATAAATGAGCATCTCCATTCTACATGCCTGTCACTGTCAGGCCTGGGAACCACACCTGACTCATGTGGTCATAGCTCTTCCACGTCATGACAGATCAGGAACATTTGCTGGGAGAGCTGTTGTTTCCCAGCTCATGTTTGGGACCTGATGGGCCAAAGTCTTGGTTCTTGCCTGGATGTGCTTCAGACAGAGCTGTGAGGCACAACAGAGTGGAAACACACCATAATGGAACAAACAATTGTTGCTAGGCTTTATTATCCCCCAGGCGAGTGTCAGGGAGAAAGAAATGAGCCGCAAGCTGACACTTACCATATGCAAAGCAACAATCTAACACAAACTGTCTCTCCTTCTCACACACACACATACACACACACACACACACACACACACACACACACAACCTTGCACTTTGATGCATATACACACAAAACAGCACAGTGCAATAATTTGTGTCAACCAGATTTTAGGAGCTGGTTGAAGCGCAGAATTCCCTGTTGCTGCAGTTGTGGTGAATATGGCATGTCAAGGTGAGATTAACGGCAGAGGACGAGTCAGTTTCCTGCTAAATACCTTCAGTAGACCGGCTGTCACACATCATCATCATCATCATATACAAGCCAATGAAAAGCTCTGCTGTACGCAGGCTCTCCACAGGTTGTTGGAGATGACCATGACGTGGACTGGGTGGGTGTGGCATGTTTTACCTTCTGTTCACACACACACTTGGCCTTTCTGTGTTTGTGTAGTGTCACCTCACAGGAAGAATCTTCTTATCTGAAGGTCACTAATAGGTGGACCACATTCCCACCCAGACCCTGTCTTACCCAGACTCAGACATGAGACATTAGAGGGACACAAGAGAATTATTATTATACATATATATATACATATATATTATTATTATATATTTTATTGTGTATATTATTGTACATATACACACACATATGTGTGTGTGTGTGTGTGTGTGTGTGTATATATATATATATATATATATACATATATATGTATACATACACATACATACATATACATACAGTACAATTTCAGTAAAAGTAATCATTCATTTATATATTATTATACATTAAAAATGTGTTATTATGTTTTTAATGTGCTCTTTACTGAGATTCATTGGTTTACACCAGTTCAAATCCAGAGGCTCCCAGCTGAGGGGTCTGGCCCCTCCACTGGTTCACAAGATAGATGTAAGGGGTCTGAGGTAATTAATGCACAGAAAAACAAACAGAGCTCTGTTTTCTGGACTTTTCTCCAATGTTTTTTTTTTTTTTTTGCGAAGTCTGGGGGGTAAATGTCTCTGCAAACAGCTGATTGACATCTGAAATGTGATCCAAACAGGACACTGCTTATTTTTAAGAACTCACCAGCCAAAACTGTGGGGAAACACTGGTGGTTTCAAAGTAACTGTAGTTACAATGGCTCCAGAAACAAATGTAGTGTAGTGTAAAGACTGATATGTCTCCTCTGACATGTAGTGGAATATAAAGACCTATTCAAGTAAAGTCAGTATGTCAACACTGAAAGGGAAAGAGAAAGAAAGAGTTCTGAGCAGACGATATAAAGGGTGAATAAGATGAGACAAGCTGCAGACTGCACGGTGTGGAGGATGGAAAAAAAGTATGTAAGGAGATTCCTGTGGGACGCCAAGATGCTGCTGCTATTCCTGTCTGGGACAGGGAGAAGACACAAGTGTCTGATTGAGGATGTGTGGATGGGGTGGAGGGCTGTGTGGTGGTGGTTAGAGGCTCGGCACAGCCTGCCAGAGCAGGGGCAACAGCAATATACCACAAGCATCTTCACTGGCTGTTTACTGTGAACATCCTCTGACAGGAGGCGGCGTTACGCCTCGACACATATTCAGAGCAGAGAGGGGAGGGTGGAGGCATACGGAGGATGTAGAGAGCTCTGCTAATGATAGAAAAGAAATATTTATGCATTCATTGAACTGGATTCAAATACACACACAGATTACAGAAATACATTTTCTTATAGTTGAAATCTGTCCTTGACATTTTTTCTTTTTGACTTCCCATTAACTTTTCCATATAAATAGTGACTCTTGGTCTCTTTGAATTTCTTTTTACCCTCATTGTGAGTTATGGTAAAACTCTCAGAAACAGTTTCGAAGGGGAGGAGCAGGGGGGGGGGGGGTTGCTGGTTTATGGGGTTTCCAGTGAGCAAACACTTGTCTATTTCTGTGTCTCTGTCGCCTCTTTCTCCGAGCATCTCTACAGAGAATCCTCTGACGTCCTGATGCTGACTCGCCTGACACGCCTCCACACTGACCACACCGTGACTGTGAGCACCCAGGGGGAAGGGGGAGAGGATAGAGGGGAGGTCACTGTTTGATCTCTCCCCCAGTTTTCACCCCTCACTACATTCCTCCAGTGTCTCCTTTCTGTTCTATTATGAAGATGATAGATGACTGTCCTCTCCTGTCTTTGAACTTGACTGCCACACTGTCTCCATTCACAGCTGCATGCATGTGAGTATTGTACTTTGAGAATGTGTGCGTGTGTTGGCGTACTGGGTCATGGGTGGTGGGATGGTGGGGTCAAAAAATTTACAGAAACCCAAACGGATCATGGATGCCAAACATGCATGTCACAAGTCAAACGTCGTGCCCGGTGTCTATCAATGTCACTGTGGAGGCAGAGACATGATATCACCACCCTTAAATCCCACATCTGTCTGACAGCCCCTCCCATAGGTCACTAACCAGTCTTCAGGAGTCGACAGCAAAGAGGAGATCCAAATTCAAAATGAGAATAAAGTGCAAGTGAAAATATTCTGTTAAAACCTTTTTACAGTCCCTAAGAGGGTATCAGTTCCAGCTGACTGATGTTTGATTCACTTATAGGCTGAGCTGAAACATGGATGTCTGGAAGAATGGTCAACAGTCACATCAGAAAGCGGCAGAGTTACAACAGTAAAATTTAGCAGGTGTAACATTTATCCTGTCCACCATCTTCATTTCACGTCAGCAGAAAAGGACTGAACACAGAGCATCATACAACAGCATCATAAATTCAGATTTTGACCACATAACGGCTCCAGATGTGCCGTCAGGAGAAACTATGTTACTACATGGGTAGGACATTACTCATACAAAGGTCATCACATTATTACCAACAGAGGCACAAATGTTTAGCTTATGGTGAAACAGGAGGAAACGTCACCACAGGAGTCATTCATGGACATGAACTAATATAACTACATCCATCCACAGCCACGGCCACATCACCACTGTGACCCAAAACAACAGTCTACACACTCAGTCTGTATATAAGCATATACCCAACACTGAGGGTACAGGCCTAAGTCTCTACATTGGAAAACTACACTACAAAAACACAAAAAATGACTACGAACAAACACAAAGTGGCCACAAGGAGATACCAAACAACTGTGAAGAGACAAAAAACAACTACAATGAATAACAAAATGCAGTGAAAGAAACAAACAGACACACAAGGACTACCAGGAGACACAAAATGACCACAAAAAGACACAAAATGACCACAAAGAGATAAAAAATGACTACAAGGAGACACATTATGATTACAAAGAGAGATTTAGAGAGAGAATTACCACAGAAAGACACACAACGGCCTATAAACAGACACAAAATATCTAAAAGATGCTCACTGACTATAAAGACACACACAATGATAACAAAAACTTGCAAATTGACCATAAAGAGACACACAATGACTATAAAAACGGGTAACATTTTAGGTGACGTAATTCCTTTGTGCTGTTGAATAATGAGCATCGAGAAGCTTTAATGACCCTGAAATAAAACTCATCATAAAGCTTCGTTTCAGAGACTGAACACGCAGCGCACAAGTCATCACCGTCCCCTCCCTCTGTCCCTGTCTTACCGTCAGAGCGGTGGATGCAGGTGTGCTGGTTGTCGCTGAGGAAGAAGCCCTCTGTGCACTGACACTCATAGCTGCCCATGGTGTTGACACACACCTGCTGGCATCCGCCATTGTTGTCCAGACATTCGTCCACATCTGTCAGGAAGAGAGACACAGACACAGAGAGAGAGAGAGAGAAAGTCAACCCCGGTCCATTAGACATAACTCACACACACACAAACACACACACACACACACACACACACACACACACACACACACACACAGGGCAGACAGGTGTCCTGACAGGAGTCTGATCCTGGCACCAGAGGGACTAAATCACACACTTGGTGCTAAGTGGTATGTGTATGTGTGTGTGTGTGTGTGTGTGTGTGTGTGTGTGTGTGTGTGTGTGTGTGTGTGTGTGTGTGTGTGTGTGTGTTACTACAGTTATAGGCCCCCACAGGGCCACTAAAAGGTCAGTAAATTTCCAACAGGGCATTTTGACAGGACTGAAGTGAGTAGGAAATATGTGACACCCTCCACTGACTTTAACAGGGAGTGTGTCTGTGTGTGTCCATGTGCGAGTGTAAGCCCTGTCTCTGACAAGGGTGACTTTACATTGTGTTTAGTCTGAGGTTCTGAGGTTTGAGCAGGTTACACAAACACAGACGAAGAAACACATGGCTGATGTCTTGACCTCACTCTCATCATGATGGTCACAATGTCCAACCTTATCTCCGCCTTTATTTCACCACATCAGAATGGAGATCCTGTCTCTGCAGAATCAATCGATATTATTCCCATAAATTCTCAAAACTCAGTCATATTGTCAGTCTCGTAACAGTGTTGGTTTACAGTGTTTCCTGACATGGGTTTAGCTCTCCTGCTGTATCGATGGTGCTGTGTTGGTTTCTGCCCAGACACTTCTTGGTGTAAGAGCAAAGTGTGAGAGCAATGGCAAATGTGGAGGACAATCCAAAACTGCCCAATCTTCACTGAAGGCACTTTTGAGTTCTGAAGATTATGTCGTGAAGAGTGCTGATAACAACATGAAATGGTCGAAATTGTCAGATTGACATTTGAGGTGTATTGATTCATTTCCCAATTTCATTCAAGTCATCAAGTAACATGCTAGAAAACATTCCACCTCAAAAGTGAACCTCTGAACTGTTCAGTGAATGAAATTAATCAAATTCATTTACATTAGATTCATTTGTAAAGATAAAAAGGCACAAAAAACCCTTTCATTCATCCTTCACTCCTCTGACAGTTTCTTTATCTGTGATGCATTCATACAGAAACATGGTAAAGTAATTCTGTCACACAACTTGTGCTGCTTCCACAGAGCTGCTGGAGATGAACGCTAGCTTAGCTGCGTTTTCAAAGCCTAGCCTGTTGGCTATCCTCTAAATGGATGTTTCCGATGTGGCTTCATTTGTGCAACACAACTCTTGAAAGGAACTCCTTCTACACACAAACTACTTGTGTGCATTCACCTGCTGCTTAAAACTGAATACAATCTACCACATTATTGTTTCATTAGATGTTGCTGAGTCGATGTTTGTCTGACCAATGTAAACTCACCAAATTAAATACTTTACAATCATCTTGTTTTTCCACTCATCTAAAGAAACCTCCCTCCCACCCTGATCATCTAACACAAGAAATATGGTCACATCTGTTAAATAATGAACTGATGGGATTTTACACAAGTTTATGATGTAAAATTCGACCTTTGACCACCAAGATCTAATCAGTTTATCTTTTGAGTCCAAATAAATGTTTGTCTAAAGAAACTCTCAAGGTGTTGTTGTATTCATGAGAGTGGAATGGACAGATGTATGTCCTGCCCTACTGTCTCTGTTTCAGCCTCCATTTGTGTATTTCTATTACTCCATTCACATTTGTAGTCATCCATGGAGCTTTGCATTTAATATGACACACACGTATGTTCTAAAACTGACACAGTGAGGGGACGACAGATAACATCTCTCTGTCTGTCGCCTCCTGACACTGCAGACACAGCAGCATTTTCCTGTGCAGCTTCTTTCATTTCCCTACTTTAGAAGGTCGTGACAGACTTGTTAAAGCCTTAACAGTGTGTGGAGAGACATGGATACTTTAGTATCATATTATCCCTGAAGGTAGAGGAGGAAAGGGCCAGGAGAGGAGGGACAGACAGTCTTTATATTATTGATCTACACTCAGTCCATCTTCTCCTGCTTGCTTCACACTGCTCTGAGCCAGTCATACAGATATACTGTCCACTAGAGAGAAGCTCCAAAAATACTCTCACTTTGTCAAGCTGCTCTTCCTTCCTCCATCTTTCCTCGTCCTTCTTAAGAAGCCAAGAACAAAACAGAAGTCGGCATTGATGCTCCTTCAGTAACAGTTGGAGTTCATCTGACAGGAAGGACCGTAGACCAGACAGGAGAGGCACCACACACGCCACTGACACAACTCTGTGGTCTGTCCAAGCACCAGCCAGTTGTGAGTTTGTAGCTGTTTGTATCCACAATCATAGAGCAAGCCAGGGCCTCAGTTTGAATTCAGCCCGCCCTGGATGGAGGCACAGCTACAGGTTCAGTTCCAAAACCCCAGTGCTCCCAGACAGTTTTGTGTTTTGATTTAAGGATTATGATCCGTGTGATTTACACACACGACTCACATAACCAACCCGCATCCAAGAGATGATAATTCACTTCATTATTACACACTTTCTATCTTTGCAGCCATGTTCGTGACCAGATCCAGGTAACTGCAGGGCTGCCAGTCATTCATGCATCACAACCACAAACGTCCACTTCACGTGTAAATGTACTGCTGTCTTGTGCAGCAGTCAGCAGAGTCATGGAGGCCTCACTGAACTCTGTGCTGTGTTTTTTAATCGCATTTCCTTACACTTTTTCAGGCAAATTTCATGTTTTAACAGATGTCATAAATATGACTGATGCATTTAATTTTCAGGCTGGAGGGAGAGAGAGGAAGAAAGAGAGAAAAGGGGGTGGTGGGGTGGCTGTAGCCATCTAATCGATTTGATCTCTGCCAACATTTCTGTTTAAAAAGCCATGAGGCCTTTTGCAAGTTTCAACTGGAGTTCCTTGGTTTTGTTTAATTGTACTTGTGTAAACTTGAGTTAAAATTTGTTTAGACCCTCCCAGAATGCATCTGAAATACCAGGAGAGGGGAGAGGAGGTGGCGAGAACACTTTTCTCTAGAGTTTTATCTGAAGTGTTGATGTCCTTAAAAAGATAGATTTATGCTTAAAGAACCAAACACCATCTCAGTGTAGTTTAACATCTCCTCTCTCAGGCCGAGCTCTGAGCTCTAGGAACAACAGGCCAGTCAGCCAATCAGAAGAGAGGATCTGAGCCTTTCTTCTGATTGGCTGACTGTTTTCTGAGTGAGCCAAGAAAAATATGATTTCTGGTAAATATATAACAATAACCAAATATATATAACCATAACCAAATCCTGCAGGTTGGATGGTGGGTTCAGGTGGGCGGGGCAGGGGGCACACCTGAGGGTGGTGACTGCTTTGCTGTGACATCACAAAGTTCCAGAAGTCCTGACAGCTGGTTTTAAGGCTCAGTTTCTGAAAACAGGCTGTGAGCATTTCTCTGTGGACTGAGACCTTTGATACTTTCACTGTATTAATATAGAACCTAGACCTGATTTATAATCAAAGACAACACGGACATGTACCTTTTAGACTGAATGGACCTTTAACACGATTCATTGTTCTAGTTTCAAACACCAAACATGCAGCTCATGCACATTTGGTTCATTGGTGACTGTAAATTTCCCATGTGTCTGTAAGTGTGACTGGTTGTTTGTCACAATATGTTTGGATGGATATTGTTTGTTAGTTTGTAACTGGCAGTGGCTGACACAGTGTTAGTGGTTGTGCTATTGCTAACTCTGGCTTTGTGCTTACAAGGTTTCAGGCTTATTAAGCCCCGTCCCTCATCCCCACAAACTGGTTCTTCAGATTTGAAACATATGAACATAACACTCTTTGTGTTATTCCAATAATCCAGTTTTAACATGAAACTTAATGTTAATTTTTACTCATTACAGTGTGCGCTTGTCTTTCTCTGTAATCCAGCACTTTTTAAGGTCAGTGACACAATTTTATTTCCTTTTGAAACAGATCAAGTGCTTTTCATTAATGTGGATTTGATATGAGCTTGTCAAACTCTTCCCACTTCCTGCTACGTTGGACCTCTTTGTGATGTCACCGACTCCTCGCCGCGCAGCCACCTCTCAGATCTCGCTGTGACATGAAAAGGACACATCAGAAAGAAAATAAACTCACGCTATTGCACCAGACATTCACAGAGGGCACCAAGCAACGACACATTGAGCCCAGCTGTTTCCACGCCAAAAACCAAATAAATAAAGTCAAAATCAAAAGGAAGAAAGAGACTGAACAGTACCGCTCTTTAATCAGAGAACAATTAGGCAATCTTAAATCAATTAGTGCCCAAACTTGTTGACACTGTGCATCTGGGAGTCGACTTTCTGCACGCTCACGCAAACGGATTACTTTGTCATCCGAGGCATATTCAGAACACCACAAGGTTCTGAGGTTTCTGAAAACCATTCTTTGGGTCTATTAAATGCCACAACGTGGTTACAGGCTTTGAGCATGTGAGAAAAATGGGAGATAAATTGAGTGTGAACTTTGACAGAGAAACAAACAGGCTTGTTTTCAAGAGGAGCTGTCGCACTTTGATGGTGACAGAGCTGCGCCTCAGTCCTATCTGCAGTCTCTGTTGCTGTCAAATTAAAGGACCTGAACCTAAGAAACGTGCTGCAACAGACGTGTTGCGGGGCTTAACAATGTGTCCTCTGCTATGATTAATGAGTCAGAAAGCAGAGTGATTACAGTTCTACGTGTTCTACATTTCTGTCAGTGACGGACAACATATGATTTTAATTTCCACATCTTTGAACTCAGCTGATTCAAGCCGCAGGGCGGATGTATGATGCTATGACGTTTCATCGCAAGGAGGTACACACATTGCCATTACTCATTTTGTGTATCCATATGTCAGTGGGATGAGAGAGTGAGCGCAAACTGAGCTCTCTTCCAAACAGTGATATGCTGAATGAGACACCTGAGCGTGAGACATTAACACCGTGGACCATGTTGACGGACAGTGAGGAGATGAAGGTCAGAGCTAGGACTTATAGGACAGTTCCTGTTTATGTGGTTATGATGCATCACAATGTTCTATTTATCTCTGCAGTTGTTGATGACAGTAGACATAAAGCAGGGACTTATTGCACATCAATGCAATGCCCATACTGCAGTCGTCAGTGCTCCTAATAACATGCATCTTAATCCCTGACCTACTGTCCTATCTATCTGTTCTGCTCATGTGCCTGTGTGTTGTTTTATGGAGTTGAAAACATGTAATTCAAGTAAGGTCCTCCAAAAAACCACTGGTTGCGAGCTGCTGTATTGAAGCCTCAAGTTCGCATGGGGATGTCGCCATCTTTGTTTTTTGAAACCAGAAGAAACCATATTTGGAGGAGAAGGTGGAGCTGAGGAGGAGTGAGGGGTGGAGCTGACCTGCTCTGTACTCTATCCTGATTGGGTGGTACAGTCTTTCAGTCACACAGTAGCCACGCCCTAATGCAGATGAGAGTGTGGTGTCGGTGTGTGGTGTTTCAGCAGCCTGTTGCTGAAACACAATCGTTTTACATACATGCACAAAACAACATGTGAGAGCATCTCATGATTCATAAGAAATAAAAAACATGGTGCACGGCAGAAAAACACACATTCAAAATGACCCATGATGAGACAGTCGATTCTAATTAGACTAAATCATGTATTGTACCTTTTGATATAAATTTTTTATACTATACCAGTTGAACTTTAGTGCCCAAGTTCTTTCACTATCTAATATACAACCGGATCTATGTAGAAACAGTCAATGCTAAAGACTTGCTCTATGTGGTATAGTCTGTCAATCACACAGTAGCCACGCCCCCGAATTCACCCCCTGCTTTATGGTCTATTTTCCTCTAAATGGACCATCATTTAAAAATGAACATGCTTGTTGCACCTTTTCCTACCACACTTTTCCAGTCAACGTCCTATGGAGATGAAGATTTGCACTTTCGGCAAACGTAGTTTTGGTTTAAGTTTCACTTAAACCTAAATTTAAGGCAGAAATGACTAATCATTTAGAGTAACAAGGAAATAAAGACATATAATGTCTCATCACATCCATCACATGTTCCTCAGCGTATCACAGAGAGTGAGTTTGAAAGTGTGGTTTCCAAATGTCCCAATTCTCCAGGTTTATGACTGGTCCCAAAACGTATCATAGGAGCAACAAGGTAAAGAGGAATAATCAAACCTGCCACAGTCACCAGTCTGATGCAGCTCAGAGATGTCAACCATAAAATCTGTGATGACTCATTAAATACTGGAATCAAATTGGTTTTCAGTCAAGCTTCTCTACCCTGCACCATGTCTCTCTGCTCACAAACACACAAACACAGTCAGCCAACCCTCATCCTCTCCTCTGCTGTTTTCAGACTGCTACAACATACTGAAAAATACACATGATCAAATGTGACATGCTGTAGCAGATAAAATATGACAATAGAAAAAGAGGAATACCAAACTGTTCCAAAGTATCATCTAATATCCAGCAGACAATGTTTTTAGCTCTTTGTTAGACTGGCCTTGGCGCCCTCGGTTTGGCCAAGTACGTCACAGAGTGTTACATCACTTTTGGAGGTGTTGTCAAGGTCAAACAACTAGCTACATCTTTATGTGTGTGTGTGACAGATTTAGGAGAAAAGCTGCTCTGCCTGTCAAGGATTTTCCGATACAGTCCAGACCCGTCACTTAGTCCAAATTGAGATACAACATCCAAAAACTATCCATCAAGTTCTCTCCTCTGAGGCCTGGATGCTCCCTGATGTGGGGAAACTCTTGCAACATTACTGAAGATGCTGCTGCGCACACCGCTTTGCACAGCAGGGGGTCAGGATTAACTGGACGGCTACGCTCTTCTGCCGTCACTCATTTGCTGTTGCTGAAGTAGTGGACACATTGTTGGCACGCTGTAAGGTGATGACACAGAGCGGCAGGATGGGGAAAAGCTGGTTTTGGATTGGTTGGTCCTACACTGGCCAACTCCTGCTTAACGATTGTGGAAACATTCTTCAAGTACTGTTTTCAGAAATCTTTCTGAAGGAAAATTGTTTTCCTATTATTTATTGGAAATCCTGATTACTGGTAACTTCACAGATGAGATTATATTGACACCAGAATCACCTCTTCCTGGTTCTTTCCTCCACCAACCAATCAAGTATGGAAATATCCTCAGAGTCACAGTCTATCCTTCCTGAGTTATAGCATTGAATGTTGATTTCATGACATAAGGTTTACTCATTTTGAAAATCAACTTACAATGAGGGACATCTATTAAATAACTGCAGGAGATATATAAGATATATAAGAAAGTGCAGCATTGGGCTGAGTTCAATTAGATGGTGCAGACCCAGAAGTCTCTCTGAAGGCAAACATTAGTGACTTGAAGTTAATGGGTAGCCAGTTCAGGTCGACATGTGTCCTTCTGGGTTGATTGAAGACCAGATGGGCTGATGCATTCTGGAGAGTTTCACTTAGCGCAAAGGAAGACCTGCTATGAGATCATTGCTGTAGTCGAAGTGAGAGATAACCAAGACCTGGACCAGGAGCTGGGTGGAGGACTGAGTCAGGTCAGACCTGATTTTCCTGTTGTTGTATAGAGGTTTTGATATTGCTTTCATGGTAGAGAGACTGATTGGCCAGTATGACTGGGAGTTCAGTAGGGGTGTAACAATATGTTTTTATAACAATATAATAAGTATCATTTGGTTCCGATACGATTCAGGAACAATATTTGACTCATCTAGAACAATACGATACGATTCAATGACTCGAAATTGACTTATGAGCATTTAGACTTTTTTTTGTAAGGGAATCAGAGATAAATGAATTATAGATATGAAAAAGTAAACGATTAATGGCAAATACATTCACCTTTTATTAAAAGGGCAACGAACATTTCTTCAGGTTGAATGAACAGTAGGTTAACCTGCTTCTGTTCTCACACACTGAACCTCAGATGCAGCTTGAAAATCTCTCGCTCTGCTTCATTTTGTCCCATTCATGTTGATGATGTCACACACAGGGAGAGTGAAACAGAGTAACGCTGAATGTTTCTTTCATCCATATAAACTTTGTCCTGCTTAAACACAATATTCTAATTCTCCCCTTGCAAATCGATTTCAGATCGATATACGCCCCTATCAGTGTAGCTGGATCGTAGGAATATAAATCGATGCATGTGGTCGATGAATGGTTACACCCTAGAGTTCAGTCTTAGAGAGCACATTTCATTTTATACATTTTTTTTTGTTCCAACCAGTTTTATTCATCTTTATAACTGAACTAACCATCATCTGTTCATATATAGGGGAAAAGAGGCTTCACCTCCACAGACTGAAACGTACCAACAACCACCCCTCAACAATCTCAAGATCATGGCAGCTACAGGTTTTGGAGCTGGGTGCTGCTGTTACTCTCCCTCAACTGCAAGACCTCAGAGGATGATGGGAAACATCATCTGATTTAGAAGCTGAATCAACAACACCATATTTTTTTTGGGAAAAGATTATTTTATAGATATTTTGACTTAGTCTAATTTTACTGGATGGTGCTTTTATCAGTCTGAGAGATGATAGTTGTCGTCTAAAATATGAACATTGCTTTTTTTTTTTTTTTTTAATTTCATTAGACATCAATTGCAATTATTTTGAATGCTATGTATTTTGAATATTAATTTGTGTTTTGAATTTCTTGCACTGGTCCATGAAATCTGGGCAGCTGTTTTATTTCAGCCACAACAGACTGACATGATAGCTGGCATATATGGAAACTTTCATGTAGCATAATTGACTGCAGCTTATTGTCTCTGTCTCCTGCTGCAAAACCTGCCAACCTGCCGAATACAAACATGAGTTTCTCTCTTACAGGAAATGTACAAATACAGTTGGCTGCCTGATAGAGGTGATGTTGCTGTCCATCACCTTCATCAGATGACACTGTTTGCAGCATCCACGTTGGCTCACCGCCTAGTAGACTGAGTCTTTATGAGGCTGATAAAAATACAAAGGTTCCTCAATCAACTACATCCCCACCCACAGCTGTAAAACTGTATCAATCCAGCCAGGTCTATGGCCTCTGCTAGTAAGATTAAAGTTGTCAATGACAGCCCAATCACCTTGCAGCTGATGTATCAAACAAGTTTGGATCACGGATGTACACTGGCCTTTGTTTGGCCAATACGAAGACATTTTGGCTGGATGTTGATCTGTCCCTGCTCCTCTTCAGGCACAGGCAGGTAGACGGCTGCTGCCTGGAAGCAGTGTGCGCCAGACCACACCTTCACTGTGTGAAATTCTGTTCACTGAGGCAGCCACCACAGCTATCGTGTTATGACAACTATGTTGTTAATGTAATGTAATGATGTTAAAAAATAGTCATTTCCAACTAAATGGAAGTGATCAGGAAAACCTATGACCTCAAAAGTCAATGAATTTTTCTCAATGGCTAATCTTTATTCTTCTAATGTAACAAAGATTATAAATCAGGAAAAAACCTAAATACAATACACATTACTTTGAAAGCTTATTGTGTCACAATTCAATGGAAAACGTGTTTGTTAAATGTCAATAATTTAACCTTCTGTTTCTAACATTTCAATAAATTGTCCTTATAATTGGCAACAGAACAGAGAAGTGTATGACATTTCAGTGTTTTCCAGCAGAGGGCAGCATAGAACTGCCAAAATACAAAAGACTGTCAGTAGTTTTCTTGAGAAGGAGGGAAGACGCTTTTTCCTTTCAGAGTGTCATCATCATCCCAGCTTTGAGATAGGGGATAGATTGCAATCTTTCCCATGAAAACAAGCAATGGTGCAGGAGTCAAACACACTATGTGGCTGAATTCTCAATAGGTGTTGACAAGCTAGCTAGCTAGCATTAGCTGACATTAAACAAGTAAGTGGCTTTATGGAGGGGAAGCGGATAAGCTAATGCTAACAAATGTCTGCCGGGTAGATGGCTAAAACTGCTTGACAGAAAATGACACACTACAGGATACATGAAAACTATGATGCATAACATTATATTGACTTACTGATGGAAGCTGAGAGTCTTGAAGGCCATCTTTTAACTAGTTAAATAAAAACAATGAACGACACTGTCAGTAGATCTCTTCTTGAAGTACTTTTCTGAAATGTACCATTTTGTTGTGTTGCCAGATCAACAACATTGAGCAGCAGAGGAGGTGTGACCAGACAAACAAATCAATAGCAATCACACCTTGCATGGACATCATATAAGGGCTTAAAAAGCTCCTGTCATGGACAATGATGAGCTTTAAACCGTGAATTTCAATTCAATTTGTGGAAAAAGTATCCTTTTTCAAGGATATACCAGCACACCATCCTGCCCAGGTTTGTTTGGCCCCTGCTACTATATGATGTATATGGTGTATTACCTGCAGTTCCCAGTTTTGAGAAGATGCTGCGTGATAGGCTGCTGTGGACGTGGCCAACCACAAAAACGTGTTTTAGCCATTTGTGTGTAGCTATTGTTTTAACACTATGCTTGTTTAAAGGGATATGGTAGTTCAGCAGTTCACAAACAGGGCTGTTTGACATCAGATAAAGCAATTAAAATATTGAATTTATTTGCAACACTTCAGTTGGGATGAGCTTTTATCATTGGGCACGACACCTTTGTTGACCCCATTCAATGCATCACATCACTTGAACCAACACCAGTGTTGCTGCTGCTCCTCTAAACTGGGCACACATTGATTACTAGTGCAGGTAAAACAGTAGATAAGTACCTCACACTACCCCATGTCAAAAAAAGCCCAAGTTTCACTTTAAGCAGTGTTGCTCTGTGCGGGTCCACCAAAATCCTACAGGTTCCTTCGTGGCCTCTCAGAAGATTTTGTGGTGACTCCACGGACCCTAAAGTAGCAGCAGTTGGCATTGAGGTTGGGATAGGCAGCGAGTGAAATGTTGCCACAGAGCTGTAGGTGGTATAGGCAGAAGGCTCTTGTAGGGATGATGACAACAGGGCAATCAAATCGGGCCTACTTTCCAAGCTGCCAGATCAAAAGCCAAGGCACATCTCTTTCAGTAAGAAGTGCACCCAGGTGTAGAGGATGAAAGGCAATGTGGGAAAACAAGAGCACTGACCAGATTTCTGACGAGATGACCTCCACTGTAACAGATTGGCTGATGGCCACCATGATCCAATGCTCAAGGCAGTTGAGGAGCCATTTAGTCTACTGACCTGTAATTTTAAATTAAATATATTTATAGTATTTTTATGCTACCTCTGTTTCCTGGTGCCTGTTGCTTATAAAATTCAAGCAGCAGACTTTGAGTGCAGTGCAGCAGTCTACATGGAGTAGACCTGAAGGGAAGGGGGTTCCTGATTTACAACTGGGTTTAGTTGGCCTGGTGTCATCCAGGATCACATGCAGCACAGTGACCAATAGCAACTGGACACTGGATCCATAGGAGGGTTTAAGGCTCAGATATGAAAAGGTGAAGGATCCTTGGCAATTGGGTTTCAAATGGTTCTCTTTTGTCTGTGGAACAACAGAACATGTCGTCTGATCCACCATCTTGAATGAGCTGAGGTCCAACACTGTTATTAGTAGTCGCTGCTTCTCTCCCTGGCTCCATGACGTATTGTATTTACTGTATTTAATATGCGAAGTGCCAAATTGCACCTGGATGCAATAACAGACCTCTAGTCAAGTCATGTTTTCAGTTTATATTAATGGACGTGTCGTGCAAAAGATGTTTTCATCATGCTTTAGCGGCCAGTGTTTAACTTAGGTCTATTCTTTTCAAAACAGACAGATTTTTATTGACATGGTTGGCCATGTCAGTTCACAGGAAAATTTTAATTCTGATGGGAGTGTGTCTCACTCTGCTTTATCTCAGCTGTCTGAAAGTCATTCCTCAGAAGTGAATCCACAAATAAGCAGCTACTCTGCACTGCTGGCTGTTGCTAGTAGCACTCAATTTCTCCAAATGTACAAGACATGTGGTACAACACTCGCAAAGGCCAAACCGCATCCCACCAAAGACCGAGAGCGTCCAAAGTGACATAGTTTTTATGTTTCTGATTTCAGTTTGCTCTCGTCAATCAGCAGTTGTGGACTGAGGGATGAAATCTGTTTGAGCACACCCGGGAAGAACTAAGTTTTGTACAGGGCAGAGAAAACATTAGTCCGGCTGACAGTAAGTCAGTAACGCAGCACTGGGGCTAAATGGGCTGGATCTGTTAGTAATAAGCTCAGCCAGATATCTGTTGGAGAACTCTTCAACCCTGAGCGCCCTCCAAACAGGACAGAGAAAGGAGCATAAAACAGCACAAATCATGGAAACCCTCCAAACGATGACAGAGGGTCTCTCTGGAGAAAGGCAAGCTGAGCCAGACAGGCTTAAGAGCTACAGGGACGCACAAACATACACACACACAACAACAAGCACACTCTCTTAAACACAGACAGATAGACATATCTATTCATACACTGAATTATATGGATGCATGGACACATCTCAGACAATCACCAATAGACACCAAGGGTAGATGAGCATTTATGCACATTTAAGCCCCGTCACACCTTCCAGAAACCCACTAACATCTGCCTTTTGTCGTCAGTGGGAAAGGGTACAATCAGCATTCATCCCCAGGTCAAATGACTCTGCAGAAGTCACAGGTTTTCATTGACTCCAGCTCCGATTAACAGTGACAGAAACATTACTCCCTTTTCCAGTGCGATGTTGAGATGCACGTTCCCTCTGTTGTTAACACAAATTCCACCCACGTCTGTTCCAGCAGCAACCGAGCATCATTCACACAGCTTTTAGTTTTGGTTCACAATCCAAGAAAAAACAACTACTTCACCTTTGTTTCTTCCACTTTTTAAATTCTTTTTCAGTGGACCCTCCTCCTACCATCCACCCCTGTCTCAGATCACTGTCACTTCTCAAACTACGTGATGAACTGTTTACTAATTCACAAACACAGATAGTCACTAAGAGAAAACAATGTGAGTGTGTGTTTTTTGTGTAAATGTTAAGAATGAGGAATTTTGCAGCTGTTTTGCTTTGTGACGTCTCATGGTCGTCATTCACTGGCCGATATTTTAAGGATTCAGATGCCTCAACTTGTGTCATGTTTCTTGTTCATTACTGATTTTTTCAGATTAATCTGCACCAGGAGTTTTGCTGCTGTAAAATCAAAACACAGTTTTGGGAGAGGTGGAGCTGAGGAGGAGTGAGGGGTGGATCTGACCTGCTCTGTCTTCTATCCTGATTGGGTGGTACAGTCTGTCAATCACACAGTAGCCACGCCCCTAATTCATCCCCTGCTTTATGGTCTATTTTCCTCTAAATGGACCATCATTTAAAAAATGAACATCATGTTGTATTGAAGACTTGAAACTAGAGACTGAGACATAAACTCATTAGGAAAACATTTACTGAGCTAATAAATCAAGGGAGAAGTAGGGACATTTTCCCATAGACTTCAATACAATCTGACTTCTTTAACAACCAGTGGAGTTGCTCTTCAGCTTTGGCTTCACTTTACAACTATGCTTACAACACCGGTCTCTGACCTCCATGTTTCTTTCTTTCTTTTTCTATACACCAAAAAAAAAAACACACAGAAAAAAACTTGTCTACTTGCAATGGTGAAGTAGTCAGAGGTCGTCATATTTAGCCATGGATAAAAACCTGCATAAAGAAACTAGCTTTTGATTTAAAACTGGAATTGAACACAAATAGACAGACAGCCAAACATTTGAAACTTCCCATATGCCTTAAAATCCTGTGCTGAACTTTTTAAATATAAATTTTTGTATTTCAATCCCAACACATTCAGACAAAAATTCACATAAAGAAGATGTAAATCAGCCTGTCAACATGCTGAGTCATTCAGGACTCATGGATCGGACCAAACCCCTCTTTATTTTAGTCTCAGCTGCATTTTGACAAAACTCTGTTCACAGGCAAACACCTGCAAAAGTCCTCAAGCCGATCCCTGCTACAGTAGGTGTCTCCTGGAGCACATTCTACCATGATGAGACACACAAACACACACAGTGGATGTAGCAGCCATGTTAAACTAAACACACGCACACACACCAAGAATGTATTTCAACAAAGATGGTTCTTACCCAGACAGTTGTGTCCGTCGTGGGCCAGCATGAATCCATCGTAGCAGGTGCACCTGTAGTTTCCTGGTATGTTGATGCATTCGTGGACACAGCCTCCATTGTAGTCATTCTCACACTCATCCATGTCTGAAAGAAAGAGGGGGGTACTGTCTTTTAGTTTGTTTCTGTGTCGTACTTTGTGTCCAGTTGTTGTTACACTGCTACTCAGAGGAGCTATAGAAGAACGCTTCCTCTCTGAAGCTGTGTGTTTCTTTTATTTCAGGCTCTTTGGTACAATACAAGATACAATACAATACAGCGTGAAACTCTTAAGTTGTCAGTCAGTTCCCAGTCTGCAGCTCTCTGATCAGCAACATGGTGAAAACCTAATCAGCTGTTCACTGGCTGTCACCTGCCCCTGGTGGCTGCATTCAATATAGATTCATTTCCCAAAGCTGCAGACATGAGTCATGTCTGGATGTCAGTCAGAGCTGCTCAATAAGGTGGAGACTGACAGTACGTTCATAGAAGGAGGCAGCAGGTTAATGCAAAATGATGATGGTAATGATGACACTTGTTTTGTCCTGATAAACTTATCCCAGGTAATTTATTAACATCACTGTTCCCAGGTAACATGTCACCCCCAGCTGCATTACGGAGCATTGATGCAGGAAGGAAAGGTTGAGGAAGAGTGGAAGGTGAGGGAAGAGATGAGCGTGTCAGCTGGTGTTTATTCATCTATTGATGGCCCCCCTTTCCAACAACCCCCCACTCTCCAGGCTAAGCCAGTGGAGGCTTTCACAGGAGCCACTTGCAAGTGGTTGCCATGCGGATCCACTTAAATAAACAGTCCTCCCCTCCGTGAGAATGCCGAGAGATCTGCCGGGCAGTGAGGAAGACCCCCACCCACATCCTCCTCCTCCCTCTGGAGGAGGTAGGTAGATCTGCAGGTATCTTCTGGGCTTCTGATTCCAGCACCCAGTCTGTGGACCTGTCCACCTCCATCTTAGTTTCAAGAGTCCAAAGTCACAGAAGGCTGCCCCCCCAATGCTGCTCTGCCTGTTCAACAGCTCATCTTTACTCTCATTCAGCGTCTCCTGTGATCTGTCTGTCTTTCAGCTTGTCCAACACTTGCACAGCTGATATCCACACATATTATGTATAATGCTGCAAAATATAATCATTACTGATGTCAGAACAGTAAAGGCTGAGTGAAGGACAGTTAACCAAGTGTGGCACAACTAGTCACATGTAGGTAATTATTACTGGACTGTAATGCGGGTTAAAGCAGTTTCTTCTGTTTCAAATGTCTTATGTGTATTTATGGGGACCAAGTGCTCATTGTGATCTGAATTGGATACAGTGTTATTCATTATCGCTGTAACTAGGCAGCCATGACAGTTATTAGCCAGTAGGTGTCCAGTATAGTGACATGAGCAGTGCACGTGCAGGCCATGTCACAGGGAAGTCTAACGTGGGCTCATCAGACAATGAGAATCGACATGGGTGTAGGAGATGGAAGCAGATAAGGCTTCCCGAACCTCAGGCGATATTCTTGCACTCTGGAGAAAAACCTTCACCACATGTGTGGCGCCAGATTAAGCCTGTGTGACATCATTTGGTGCAGCGCTACACTAGCACGCTGCATCTCTAACTGATCACAAAGATCACAAAGGTCAAAGATTCAGGATTGTCCTCAATGATATAACCTCCAAATCAAGCTGCTCTCCTCTCTGCTTGTCGAGCTCCAGTCTTTGTCAACGGCCATGAAAATGACAGCTGGAAATCGAGCTAGCTTCTTGAGAGAATACCCTACTGCCACCACAGGAGGGCAATCAATTACACGATGAAAGCAAACAGGCATCAGATCCTTTATGAGACAGGAAACTGTTCTGAGATCAGACGTAAGGAGAGATATCACTTCACTTCAGTATGGCACGAAGCACTCCACTGCTATCCCAGAACCACGGACATCTGCACCAAATCTAAACAACCCAACCCATTCAATAATAGTCAAGATATTTCATAAAAACACACAATGCCATTGGATCACTGAAGATCAGTAGAATTTATCCTCTAGGGATCTTGAATATCTTAAAGCACTATGGCATAACTAAGGTATTTCAAATGCCAACAGGATCTACAAAGGACTTTGGTCCCAATGACTTGATGTGTCTAAACCAAATGTTATGACGATTGATCGACTGTATCAAGACATTTCAGTCTGGACAAAAGAAGAGGAATTGACCAACCAAGTGAAAGACAGACCGACACCACCATTCCTTGAGCTGGACGTACCTGCCCTGACCAACCATTTATGTACGGTATATATTTATATATTATATGTCCATTTCTATACCAATCATTTGCAACGGACCAACCAAATACGGCCTGCATAGGTCTAGTATAGTAAGGTTTTTTTTTTCGTAATAAAGTTGCAAACAGTTCATGTATGTAAAACACTGACAGTGGATTTCATTTGTTCTGCTACAGTACAATATCCACTCAGAGGAGCATGATAAATTTTTTTTTGGCAGATTACATGGATAAATCGACACTACAAACTGCAATCACTTCCTCAACTTCACCAAAGTCTTTATTCATGTCCTGACTGTATGACCACAGCGTCCTACGATGGGGACACAATAACATGGAGCTTCTTTAACTGGGAAAAACAATCACATCCTCTTCAAAATGTGATCAGAAAATGAATACTGCATTGACAGTTTCTAGGATAGTTGTTGGGTTTCGTTGGCAGCATAAACTTTAAGTCTAACAAATGGGCAGTGGTGAACTGAATAGTGCTCTGATATACGAGTCCAGGCTTTCTTTGTTTGGATCACAACGTTTCTCAGGAAGCAGTTGAAAAGTCTCACTGACTCAAGTTGCCATGTTTGATCGATGGGTGGAGACCAATTTCTCCGAGCAGGAATGAGACGCTGGCACGATGTGGTGACAGATGACACACACACACAGACACACAGACACACAGACACACACACACACACACACACACACATACACACAACTCTCAGCCTCCTCATCCTGTGGACAAAACCCAGACCTGGACACTGGCAATACACACACACACACACACACACACACACACACACACACACACACACACATTATCACGGCCAGAACATATGCAAATGGGACCATGAACACATAGAATGACAAACTCACATGCGACCAGTGTAGGTTTAAAAATGAATAGGTCCAAACACTACATATGTGCACACTCAGACACACAAACGCATACACTCAAACACATTATTTACAGAGACCTTCTGTCCACAAACACTTCCTCTTGGATGATTAATGTGGTGATTCTGACTGGAGTCTAATCTCTTTCCAAAAGGAGGTGGATATAAAGATGAAAAGATCCTCCTCTAAGAGGTTTCACTTTGTTAAAAACTATTATGACAAAAGCCAAATCAAGGCCACATTCTGCACCGTGACGGGGCACAGACGTGTTTACTGGAAGCCAATTATGCAGACCAGCACACATCAGTGCGTTTTAACTCTGACAAAGCAGCCCTGTCTCTGTAGTTAAAGGGCCACTGCAGTGTGATTGGATTAGATCAGAAGACAAATATCTCATCCCATTACGTTCAAATATAATATGAAAAGAGGACCTGAGCCTTCTTCAAAAAGTGACCAAACAGCTTTAAATGAACTGCATGTGTGTGACGACAGCCAAAGTCCACTTTAAAGGAAGGAAAACATAACAAACGACAAAAAAAAAAAAAAAAAAATCAATCATGGTGGAATTGTGCTTTAAAGAGCACGAGCCTTGTGTATATAAACTCCCCGCAGCCATCACTGGCTCATCCTAAAAGGCATTTGCAACCAATTAGGGTGAGCTGGAAAGGCCGACTGTTTGGGGAAAGGTTGTTTGGACACTTGGCTGTGCTGCCAGCTCAGATGGCGCAGCTCAGCAAGATGTGGCACCTCCTATGTGCTCTGCTTTTCATCTGTCAGAGATGAAGGGAGAAGGTAAAGACTAGAAGTAAGGGAGAGTGAGAGGGCAGAGAGAGAGAGCTTCACTCAGGGTGACCGAAAAGCAGCAGGTGATTAATTGGAGGCTGAATTACTTCAAACAGGCAGACTGAGTCTACATTCACACTATACATGCTTTCCTCTCTGTGTGTTGGCCATCCTCTCACACTGAGCTGGTCTTTTAAAGGTCTTTTTTTAAATGTAATAGTAAATGTAACAGATATACAGACAGGAAAGAGCATCACAGTTATGTTGTATGCACCTTAACTACTGTACTGTTGTAGCTATAACTATAGACCTGGGCACCTTTAAGCAAAGTCAGAACATTTAAAAATTCTCCTGACTGAACAAATTTACTGTAAGACAAAATTTGCTCTCATGAACACTCTGGTATGGATGTAAGTCATCCGGACATGTGTGATTCTGGTTCATCCGTCTTAGCATCGACGCTGGCTGTGGTAAAGAGCAGCTGCAGGCTGGGGAGAGTCACACCTGCCCTGGATGAAAAGACCACACTCCTTTTCAAATGCTTCTTCTGCTACATTCTGCTGTCTGGCGTCAACGTGCACATGCCAATGGGCACATGGCCGGTGTACGTGAGTGGTCATGCGATTTAAGGTGTTTTAGTTAGGAGATGTAAAACTTGTTTGTGCGGACGTGGGCCTGGGCCTTTCTGTGTGGCGTTTGCATGTTCTCACCGTGCCTGCGTCCTCCCACAGTCCAAAGACATGCAGGTTTAGGTTAATTGGTGACTTTAAATTGCCTGTAGGCCTGTGATCGTCTGGGGACCTGTCCAGGGTGAACCCCGCCCTCACCCAACGTCAACCTGTGACTCTGCACAGATATGATGGATGGATGGATAGATAGATGGATGGATGGACAGTGTGGTAGCCTTGAATGTATTGAAGGAGTAGCCAGTCATTTTTGCACTGTTATAAGGTTGAGGGATGAGAGACAGATTTAACAGACATAGCTTTAAAAAGCAATGGTCAAACTTAAAGCGCAATGTTCTTTCTTCTGGATCAGGTGTGTTGATGTGTACCTGTACAGGTAGGTGTGGTCTGTGTTGCACAAAAACCAGTGCAATTATGTTGTGCACACGCTCCCTGATAATTTGTGTGAACACCAGCAGGATGCCTATGTCACATGTGTGTAACACCTGTGTCTACATTCTGAGTAAACTGTTGCTGTGTGTTCAGAGGTTAGGTCAGATAGACATCTTAAGCGGGCGCTAGTAAGACATTTGACGTTAGTCAGTTAGCTGAATTGTTTGACACCTCGCACACTTGAGGTTTCTCTGTGTGCGGCCGCTGAGCTAGCATCTACCAGTAGTATCCATGTGAGGCTAATTATAGCTAGAGAAAATAACCTGGGTTATGCTCTCCACCTCTAAACCTATCAGTCTCACACTGAGCCACCCACCAGCACAAGTACATTTCTCAACCTGTGGTAAGCACTGTAAAAGAAAACAGCTGTTTAAGAGTGGAGTCAAATACAGGCTGTTTAACTACTACTACTGGTTCTACACAGTGAGAAAATAGAGTTGTTGTGTTGATGGTGAAGGCCTGTGAAGACCAACTTATTTTCCACACAGAATTGCTCAGGAACCACTAAAGGTCTCATATAGCAAGGTATCAAGTTTTCCATGTGCTCTTTGATTATAAAGCAGGTCTAGGTTCCATATCAACACTGTGAAAGTATCAAAGTGCTCAGTCCACAGAGAAATGCTTTTTTGTGTTAACCTGAACTCTGCTGTGATTTCATTAGTCACTCAGAAAGCAGTCAGCCAATCAGAAGGAAGACTCAGATCCTCTCTTCTGATTGGCTGACTGACTGCTGTTACTAGAGCTATACAGAGAAGCCTGAAAGAGGAGAGGTAAAACACAACCACACCCTTTAAAAGAATCAATCAGCAATCTGACCAACACACAGACTTAATTATGGTGTTCAATAAAATCAATCAAATCTTATCAGGTGTTTGTGGACTTCCTCCTTTTCAAAGATGTCTTCATTTCTAGCAAAGCTGAAACCACACACTGTGCGTAATGCAATAAGGTCTTCTCGTTGTCTCTGGTGGTATCTGGAAGTATCTGGCAGTCAGTATGATTTTGGGCACAAGAAGCATATGATACCATATTAAATCACAAGCTCATAGAATGTAGAGGGGGTTTGTGCATAGGTGCGTGTGTGACGGAGATTAAGAGGGAGTTGGGGAGGGAAGGTGCCTCGTAGGGTCTATTTGGCCCCAAACGGTGCCACTTCCTGCCCCTGAGCTGTTGTTGATATCTGACAGCGGTGCCCCGACAGCTTCGGACTAGCAGCTGCTTCCGCTCACACGGCCACGTTTTCTAATTGCCGGGGAAATGTTTATGCTCCACATCTCATCAAGTGAATTAGGCACCTTCGCTGATGGCCCAGCACCTCCTAACCAGACAGACACACTGAGGGGCAGAGAGGGAGAGAGCACAAGGGGAGAGGAGAGGATGAGAGGAGTTCGAATGTAGAGGGAACTACACATCCATAGTATCTGGAACATTAAATCGTGGCCATGTGACAGGGCCATTCACAGTAATATCGCCCAGGTCTTTAGTCTTTGGTTGCTCATAGTCCTGGGTTTACAGCTTGTTTGTTTACAGCATGGTTCAGTCTCATTTCAACCCTGCACCACTGTGACACCTGAAGAGCACCGAATACAAGCATAGCAACCAGTTGGTTGCAGAGCTACACGGAGAGCAAATATTAGACTTATAATCTTGAGGTGCCTGCCTAATATTGTCTAGGTCCCCTTTTACCACCAAAACAGCACTGACTATGGAGGCCTGGACTCCTCTAGACCTCTGAAGCTGAGCTGTGGTATCTGGACCAAGACGTTAGCAGCAGATCCTTTAAGTCCTTTAGTTGTGAGGTGGAGCCTCCATGGATCAGACTTGTTGGTCCAGCTCATCCCACAGATGCTGGACTGGACTGAGATCTGGGGAATTTGGAGCCAAGTCAACACCTTGAACTGGTTGTTGTTCCTCAAAGCTCCTGAACCATTGTTGCAGTGACAGGGAGCATTATCCTGCTGAAAGAGGCCACTGCCATTAGGGAAGACTGTTTCCATGAAGGGGGGGACTTGGTCTGAACCATGTTTAGGGAGGTGGGACAAGTCTTTTCTTCCCATAATGCATCCTGGTGTCATGTCAGCTAAGAGACCCACATGGACCCAACCATCCACATGATGTAAAAGAAAACCTGATCCCTCAGACCAGACCACCTTCTTCCATTGGTCCATGGTCCAGTTCTGATGCTCATGTGTCAATTGTTGGAGCTTTTGGTGGTGGACAGGGGTCAGCATGGACACCCTGACTGGTCTGAGACTACACAGCCCCATACACAACAAACTGTGATGCTCTGTGTTCTGACACCTTTCTATCAGAACCAGCATGAACTTCTTCAGCAGTTTGAGCTCCAGTAGCTCTTTTGTTGGATCAGACCACAGGGTCCAGCCTTCACTCCCCACCACCATCACTGAGCCTTGACCCCTGACCCTGTCTGTGGTCCAGTGGTTCTCCCTCCTTGGACCACTTCTGGTAGGTCCTGACCACTGCAGCCCAGGAACATCCCACAGAGCTGCAGTGTTGGAGAAGCTCTGACTCAGTCGTCTCATCACAGTTTGGTCAAAGTCAAAGTCCCTCACATCCTCACACTTGACCATTTTTCCTGCTTCAACACATCAACTTCAGGACTAAATGTTCAGTTCAGTGTATATTGGTTTACACTTTAGCCAACATCAATGTGCAGTCATGACACTAGAGGAAAACCAGAACAGGTAACATCAGCTTTAATTCATTTATGTGTTGCTGATGTGGCTCACTGCTCTCTAACTGAATAGTGGAACAAAGTGACTCCCTCTACAACATTATCAGTTCCGACAGGACAGACACAGATTGACAGATACAAATCACCTGTTTCACCATACATTTCCACATCTGTCAGGTCTTTGGTCAGCAATAATAAGCTTTTTACTGTGTCTGTTGATTAAAAACTGTTAAGAGTTGCAGTTTTCAAAATGAAAATCTGAAGAATCAATGGTTCACTTCTGAATGACAGCCACACTGAAGCATATCAGCCAAAGAGCAGAGAACATAAATCTTCACCAACTATTTCCACACAGTCATGTTCCAGAATAACATTCATGGGTGCTTATTCATGAGGTTGGATGACAGGGCAAAACCAGAAATAATCTAAATATTTGTATTTTTCTAAACCATAGCATGTCACAGTCCATTAGCCAGGCTCAGAGCTGATTATCGCTGCAGGGCCGCTCATTTTCATTCTTTCTCTCAGTGTTGAATGTCTCACATCACAGTGACAGACAGTGTGAATGTGTGTGTTATTATATAAAGAAAAGGTCTCTGTATGCACACACACACACACACACACATCTGAGGTGTTGAGTTAAGGCTGAAGTCAGTACCAAGCTGTGAGTGACATTTCCAGCCCTCAGCAGCAGACATCATGTGTCAGAGACAGACAGGGGAGCGGGTTGGAGACGCTGCCATGAGGTCACTGTGTCTATATATAAAACCTGAGCCTCAATGAATCTGACCTGCTCCAATGAGTCTGAGCATGGGAGGGGCAGACAGACGCAGGAGAGGGAGGGACTCTGTGGTGGGTGGGTGGGTTAACATTTGTGTGTATGTGTGTCTGTAGCCAGCCAGTGAGGAGAGTGGCTGATTGATGACGGAGGTGCAGACGCCAGGCAGACAATGGCCTAGTAATTGTCTGCCACTTCTCCTTCTCGCCCTCCCACCTGCGCCATCTCCCTCACCATCCATTCCTCCCCCGAGGTGCCGGCTCTCCCTCGCTCCGTCTCTGTAAAGCAGGTCAGGTGTTCGTTACTGTGGAGCAGTGTGAGACAGGAGCTGTGAGGAGAATCTAGTCTTAAGATTAAAGCGTCTAATGTTGTGGCCTTACAAAGAAAAAACACAGGGTATGGTCACATCAGATCTCATATAATAATGAATACAGGAGATTGTTAACACTTTATAAATCATTTATTAGCTGTGATAGCACAATAGAAAAAAGAGCAACAGTGACCTGTTGCTTGTCAAATAGTGAGCCCACATTTATCTGTACTGTGAAGCCTCATATCTCATTAGTTACTGAGATTTCTTTGCTTTGTACATGATCCAGCATCTGTACCTGTCTGCTTCATCAGATATCTGTTACTAACAATTAACCACCATCAGCATCTTAATGGTTAAAGATTCATTTGGGGGTGGCACAGTGGTGAAGTGGTTAGCCCTGTTGCAGCCATAGGGTTCTGGGTTCAAATCCTGGCCACGGGGTCTTTCTGTGTGGATTTCTCATGTTCCCATTGTGCCTGTGTGGGTTCCCTCCAGGTTCTCCAGCTTCCCACAGTCCAAAGACATAACGTAAGGTTAAGTGTGACTGTGAGTCTGAATGGTTGTGTGTCTCTATATGTCGGCCCTGCGACCAATGACCTGTCCAGGGCGGACCCCACCATCACCAATGTCAGCAGTGGATGGAAGTGTCATTTGGCATGAAATTATCACATTAAATGGCCTGACTCATTTTCTTAGGCCCTGGTTATATTGTTGACCTTGACATGCTATCACCAGCCCTCCTCAATATAATAACAGCTGTTGATATGACATCAGTGAGATACACTCCAGCTATCACTCCTTCCTTTACGTGGTGAACTGCTTACCCATTCTCCAACCCTCTGTTCAGATATCTGACGATTCTTCCTCCATCCATTCATATTTCATGGTATCTCATCTTTGCAACTATTGATTTCTCAGTTATAAATATTTATACCTGGTAAAAGGGAGTCTTATTGTAAAGTGTGAAACACACCACCATTTGTTGATGAGTTTGTTTTATTTTTAAACTCATTAAGTACAACAATCCTGCATAAGACTCACTTTTAACAGTTATAAATGGTGAAAATGATTAATAGGATTAATGAGTAGTAGCATTAACTTGATTTTGTCAAATAGTGAGCGTGCATCAATGTGTGAAAACTGTATTATAACCTCTTTATTTATGATTTATAAAGTCTTAATACATTAATTAATAACATAATTATAGAGCATTTATAAATCCTTTATAAGCCTTTATATACGTTTCTTATTGTAAAGTGGAACCCAAATGAGTTACTGGCTATAAAATATTATACTTTTAACACATTTAAGTGGAGGATGAACAACCTGCTGAAGAAATGGATGCTGCAAGTAATGCACTCGTCTAATGTTGAGTAAGTACCTATGTTAAACCAAATCACCATCTTTTCCTGAACCTAACCAAGACATGATTGTTATTATAGTAACCATGGTGACAAATGGAGGTACGCCCCTCTCGGTTCAGTCCACATGTTTATTATCGTAACCATGACACAAAGATTTGGTATGCCTGTCAAAGCAGGAGGGTTTCCTACTGGTGGTATCAGAGGGTTGTTGTTGTTGGACTGGTCGTGTGTACACCACGCTTACTGACATGTGTGTGGGGAAAATTCATAGCAGTCTGTTGTTGTTGTTCAAAGAGTCACAGTAACAAATGTGATGTACTTCTACATTAAGGTTTGACACTGTGTCTGCAGCAGCTACACACGGCTCATGTTGTGTAACCACATGTCTGGTCTACAGCGGCTTTGCAGAAACCATGAGGGGTCCACAAGGTCTGTGATTGGCCAGGATGTGCCAGGCAGGTATTTATGGCGAGACTGTGCATCAAACATAAACGTATCACACACATCAGTCACCTTTGCTGCCACTAGCCCACGTTGGTGATAAACCTTCACAACCAATGCATTGAGGAATCTGAGGGTTTGTGAAGGTTTTTTAAGGCAATCCTGTCAGCACTTTCTTCTATTAAACTCAATGTAGCTGTGAAACGTGTGATGTCACAGTTTGGCTTTAAAACATGTTACTAATGTTCAGAGTGACATTTTCCTCTTGCTGCTTCATACTTCATTCCATTCTGGCAGACAGATAAAATCTTGAAGTGCAACTGGGACCCGAATACACACACACAAATATGTTAGTATGGGAGCAGAGATGGCAGAAGCTTTGGTATGGGAGGAGAAGAGGCTTCTAATCAGAGCAGTGAGCAGAATCAATTAGCCTGCATGTGACAAATGTTGAGCAAACGGGGAGTGGGGGGGGTTTACAGGCCAGTGACAGCTCTGTGGCAACCAGCCAGATCACTGCTCCCCTCTAGAACATACACTGTAAAAAACAGACCACTGACCTCAAAATACCACTCGAGGTTGATGGAGATGTTTTTAAGAAAAATTTTAATCAGGTTTGCTGCCAAGCAGGTTTTTGTGAGCATAGGAGAAGAAAAGTGAAAAAAAAAAAAAAGTTCTGCAGGTCAGGTGGCTTCAATCCATCTATTATCTATTAACTTATCCATCAGGGTCTGGAGCCAATCCCAGCTCACATTGGGTGAGGGCCAGAACAGGTCTCCAGTCTATCTCAGGTCTGACATACAGACACAAACTATTCACTATTCACACTCACACCTTTAGGCAACTTAATCACCAATTAACCTGCCTGTCTTTGAACTGTGGGAGGAAGCTGGAGAACCTGGAAGGAACCAACACAGGCACAAGGAGAACATGCAAACTTCACTCTCTGGGTGAGCTTCACCTTCAGTCCCTCAGAATGATCTCAAGCACACAAGCCATGTTTAAAATATAGCAATATACAACAATTAAAGTAACAATTAAACATTAATGAGATTTGAAGGTTTAGCATTGTTGTTAAGATGACTTTCTTCAGCAGGAATGCCATAATAAACTCTGAAAAAACAGTCTGCAGGACTCACAGTGAATCATCTAATCATAATCAACAGCCGGTTACTGCTTCTCTACATCTTTACTCTCTATAAACACAAAGACAACTCAGACACTGTTATGCACACACACACACACAGACACACACAAGCAAATATGCAGTAAAGAGAGCTTGAGTGATACACAGCTCCTCCCACATGCTCTTCATTTGACAGCACAGGAATAAAAGTTCACATTTTTCCATAACGAGCCGGCAGTGTCAGCTCGTGGAAAAGTCTACAGAGAGGGCAGCGTTCGTGGAGGCCAGATCAGATGTCAGCGGAGAGTGACTCTCTGAGAAGCACATTCACTAGAGAAAATGACTCTTCTTAGGACAGTGCAGATGGAAGCACTCAGAAGCTCGGTGTCGACAGCGAAAACACCCATGGTCAGTGTGAGTGAAACTTTGGGTGAGGACTCTCTGTGGCTGGGACGTGATCCCGCTGTGTCCTGCTCAACTACCGACTGAACAATGCGGCCTGCAAGCTGCTAATTTGTAGTGCGGAAATGTAGCCGAGGCCGAGAGCACAGGTCGTCTCCCTTGGTCACCGGGCCTTGAATCTCAGCCGTTACAAAAGCTCAAGAGCGAGCCAGAGTTTTCTCACATGGGCCACATCCCTCTGGAGCCTTCACATTAATAACGTAATCATCAGTACAATCCATGTTCCTTGTGCTTTCTTTACAACATGGATAGTAACAAATAACATTTGTGCTGATGCTCAGTATTTTATTGAATTTTTGACCATGTAGCCTTTTTTGATCTTGACAAAGATACATGTGGTTTTTGACCTGACTGCACATTTAGCCATTCCTTTGTACGTTTGTGTGTTTTTGTACATTGTTGCTTTCTTTGGCACCTTTTTGGTGCTTGCTTAGCAAGTAAAGCATTTTCTTGGGAAATATCTGTGAAATGTGAAACATGAAAGTTTCGAGAACTGGACATAAGGTCAATTTCTAATTTGTTTAGCGTCCCAATCAAATGTTTTACCCCCTGAACCCGGTCCAGGTCTTTTAATATTGAGAACCTGCCAATGCAGCTGCACAGTTGCAGCCCAAACCAGGCTTTGAATTATTATTAAGACCTTGTTCAGAGAGAAATAAGCACAAGTCAAAAAACAGTATCCAAGTCTTCCAACCTAAACAACCCCGTAGATGGTTTTTCCCCCAACTTGCATTTCCTGAAGTCACTCCCCTACCAAGGGCCACAGATGAACCCAGAATCAGGATGTCATGCTGCATGAGGACTAACTGATTATCTATGCCACCATCCATGCAAGAGTTTGGGCGAGGCTGGAGCCAGACCCAGCTAACCAGTCTATCATAGGGTCAATATATACGGGCAATTTAGAGTCACCAGTCAATCTTATGTGCATGTCTTTGGACTATGGACTAAGAACCTGGAGTGAACCTACACAGGCACAGGGAGTACATGCAAACTCTGTGCTCACCATGGGTAAAGCTTCTTGTTGCCATTAATTCTTTGTACCACTCAGCCTTTACTAGCTCACTTGATCAGGGTCAACAGGTCTCAAGATCCAAAACAGCGATTTAAGATCCAGGAATATGGAGGAGTACATGCAAACTCCACACAGAAAGGCTTCAGCCCCAGGGTTCGAATCCAGAACCTTCTTGCTGTGAGGTGACAGTGCTAACCACTGACTTGTCTTAGTAAGGTATTTAACATGTTACCTGTCTGTGTATCTGTCAGATATTAAAAATCACTGTTGAAAAATAAATTACTAACCCAATCATGATGCAACAATGCTGTGGTTAGGGTCTGGTTATGTTTAGGCACAAGAAGAAATACATTTAAAGAAATTTAAAGAAAGACCCAAAGCGGTTTAGGTTAAACAGGTAACAAACCTGTGTTTTGTAGGTCTGTACATCCAGACCCAACCCCTCCCAAATCCTACCTTCATTGTGGCTCTATAACAACATCACCTGATGTCCTCCCATCATTCCCATAATTCCTACAGCCACTAGTAGGGACTGTCATTTACTGTGACCAGGGTAGGAATTTCACGCCACCCAGGGCCCCCCCTATGTACACGATGCCCCAAAAAGAATTGTACACTCTACAGCCACCATGGCCTTGGTGCCAATACTACTGTCAAAATCTGGAGGTTGATTTAAAAGCGTCACTGCAGCAGTCCTTGCAACTCAGATTGGTTGTGTGCATATACTGCACTCCTGACTTCAAAACTAACTCTCTGCTCCAATCTCACTACTCTTTCCTTCTTTCTTTCTCTTTCCTCTCTCTCTCTCACACACACACACACAAAACCTGCCTGCTGATCTGAAAGGAGCTGCTTTACTGCTTTTGAATATCCTGTCTCAAATGTCTCAAACTTCAAACCAGTGTAATTTGCTTGTTTATTTGCTATTGCTTCCTTAATGCGTGTTAAGTTCAGCACACAATTGTCTATGATCTGTGGTGCTACAATATTATAACTGATGAAGGGCAGCTCTCCTCTCTGCTTGAAAAGCAGCGGTCTGTCAACGGGACACAGTCACAGCCATGAAAATGACTTACAAAACTGTTGGGAATCAAGCTAGCATCCAGAGCCAATAACCTGCTGCCACAAGAGGGCAATGAATTACATGATGAATGGGCATCAGATGCTTTATCGCAGTGGTTCTCAAAGTGGGGTCCACAGATCCTTGAGGGGCTTCCTGGGGGTCCCCAGCAAAAAAGGGGATCATTTATTTTATTTTATTTTGCTTTAACTAGGCAAACGTCTAACTAGCCTGCACTAATGCAACTTGAATATTTTGAAAATATTGTGAGTTTCACCCTGTTCATAAGACTCTTCTATTCATCAGATGAATGCAATACATTTCTCTGAAGTGAAATATATTTAGATATTTATAGATTCTGTTAAATCGATACAATAAAACATTTTTACTTAGATTAAAAAGTGAATCATTTATGATTTCCATGGTATTTGTGTTACTTTCTTGTTTTATTTTCTTATCAGAAAGCTTCAGGTTGTATATTTCTGGGCATCACCTTTTCCCAATAATGCAACATCCTCTGGAAACAGTTGACCAAATAAGGGACAATGACATGTTGACATGACTTCACCAAGCAGTAAAATACAGTATAATAGCATAAAGCCTCAAACTGGATATCCTTGATCATTAAATGTGATCAAATATAATATGATTCCTATTTAAATGCACTGCAACTTTTAGTATGAAGAGGTGCCACTGGAGCACAGAGCCATGTGTTAGCTGACTGACTTCAGCAGCTTCATTTATGCTTCAAAATCACTGGTTGGTTCATTGGTTGTTTGGCTACCAGTTCACTAGTAGGAAGCAATCATATTCAGGTAGGTGTGCAAAAACCTGATGCTGATAGATCAGTCATCAGGTCATCAATGTTATTCAGGTCTGTTATGCAAATGTGAATGTATCTTGGAGCCAGTAGGCTGCATATGTAGTTGTAGAGCATAGCCACTGCAATCAAGCATCAACCAGGATCTGAAGTTCCTCTACAGACCACTAGAGCCTGTCTCCAACAGTGAATCACTTCCCATTGACTCCCATGTTAACATGCCCAAATAAACATGTTCACAGCCCCAAAAACAGTTTTGGTCTCTATAACTAAATCTATGACACCTGACAATTATTTCTCTGCAGATTCGCTCATGTTGACACTGTCTGCCTCCACTCCGCCCTCCATAAGTTTGACTCCTAGCATAACCATCAAAAACCTGGCACCTGTACTACCCACATTGAAACTTGACAACAATTCAGCAGGATATTCAGGTGTGTCATGGTAGCTAATCTACATCTACAGACATCTAGTAAGGCTAACTCTTTCTAACTCCACTTGTTACTTTACTGTCGTCAGAACGAACTGAAGTTGACTCAAGTGACATCACCTGAGGTCATTTCTCAGAGAGCAATGCTCAGACCTCAGACAGGGAGTCTGAGGTCTGACTCCCTATAGTACCACTCCCCAACAGCTGGAAACACATACTGAGGTGGACCCTTGGTGGTGGTTCATCTGTGCTCACCATGGGTAAAGCTCCTTGTTGCCATTAATTCTTTGTACCACTCAGCGCTTTACTAGCTCACTTGATCAGGGTCAACAGGTCTCAAGATCCAAAACAGCGGTTTAAGATCCAGGAATATGGAGCCTGAGGAGCATCTGGAGATCTCTGCATTAACGGGTGCTGATAAGATGACAAATGGGAGGATAGATCATACATTTCTGAGCCAATCCACACAATCCATGAAGAGTGTGGAGCAACAAGACCTTCAGTTTTACCCAGTTTCTCTGAATCCACTGCATGTTTTACTGGACTTGTTGAGTGATTATTTGCTTATGTGGAGTGATACTGATAACAGAGGAGCAGAGACAACCTGTGTGATGCAGAGAGTCAGAACGAGTGCAGACCCTCTTCTGCTTCCAGGTGCTTCCAGGAATAGCAGAGCTGCTAATGGCACTGGCCGGCAAAGTGGCCCATAATGCCTGTTGATGGAAAACACAGCTGGCCAATTACAGCACCCATATCTAATCAGCAGGGTCAGGGGTCAACTGCTATCCACCATCCGTCTTCATTTGGCGTCCCTGTCACGAGCTGTTGCCTCACCACCAGAGGGAGTTTGATAGATAGCAGTGTACAGTCAGAAGGCACTGGGCGGACAGTGTGTTAAGAGGCATGTTTCACACGCACACACGCACACACACACACAGAGTGGTGTCTCCAACTACCATTACCTAAAGCTAACTTTACCCTAACCTTACAACATGATTTACATCTGGGGCCCTTCCTTTGTCCCCATAAGGAAGACAAGTCCCCATAATGTGACTGTAAAAACAGACTCAGGTCCCCACAACATGAGCAATACCTGGACCACACATACACACACACTGGACATTCAAATGCTGGCGATGTAATAAAATGCAGTTGACATTCTAGCTCCATCGTAGCAGTGTACAGCTCCCCCCCCCCCCCCCCCCCACACACACACACACACACACACACACACACCGATTCAGATGCTGGCTTGGGTGAAGTGATGTAATAAAAAGCTGCTGGCAGGACGCGTCTGCTCAGACAGCAGCTTTATGAGAGGAAGATCATATTCCTGAAAAGCCTGAACCTTCTGTTGTCTGCTCTCAGAGGACAGAGGAACAGTTGTTATTCACTGTGTGTGTGTGTGTGTGTGTGTGTGTGTGTGTGTGTGTGTGTGTGTGTGTGTGTGTGTGTGTGCGTGTGTGTGTGTGTGCGTGTGTGTGTGTGTGTGTGTGTCAGAACACTGTAATAAATCACACACTATATGGAAAACAGAAAAGACAACAGAGCTGTGTAGTTCATATATTTGGGGATTTTAGTTTACACAATCAATAATCCTGCACATCTAAAGGGCCAGTTCAAACAAAAATGACATCACCGTGTAGTCACCGATGTACACAGATGGTAGGAAAAAAAACAGGGAGACAGAAAGCTCATGAGAAGTTGTGTTTGTGCTATAAACCAATGTAATGAGTGGAAAATGTTCTGCAGAGAGTTGAAGTCATGGTGTCCCATCCAGGCTAACCTCTGTTCCACCAGCCTCTGTTACAAAACGGTTTACTGTCTACAGCAGTCACTATATAATGTTAGTGGTGTTAGCATGAATTACTTGTTATCAGAATAGCAGTGTAAAAGTGGTCACTCGTGATGGTGAACACAGAGAATGAAGCTACAGCTCCTCTGGGCTTTAGGCAGCTGTGTGGTGAGTTTCAGTGTCTCTTGACTGTTCTGGTTCACTCTCATCACTCTCAGCATCATTTCGGGCCACAGCAGCAGCTGTTTTCAACAGAAGAAGCTGCTGTCCTTTACCTACTGAGCAGCAACCAGCAAACAGATTCAGTCAGTGATCAGCTAGTGAACATTGTAGATCATTTAGCAGCTAGTGGAGACCAAACACAGAGCTAAAAGACAGAGAGCACTGGACTGAGAATCATCAAGTGACACAAAAACGGCTTACTGTGTTTCATGCTAACAAGTGGCTATTAATAACTATTATTAGCATACAAAAAAACTACAACTCCCATTAAGCTTTAGCAATGGAGCAATGTTGGACTGGAGTATAGCAGTCCCCCAGTCCGTCACCCTGAACCAGTCCTCCACCCAAAACAACCAGTAACCCTCTGATACGACCCATAGCAGTGTCTCCTGAAATAGCGCCCCGAACCTCAGTTGTCGTGGTTATAATAATCATACTGTACTGAGGGTGCCGTACCTACCTTCATCACCATGGTGACTGTAATAATGGTCATGGCTTGGTGGTGGTAGGATGGCGGGTTTAGTTAACTACTTCCTCAACATTAGACACTTTTGTTTTCATGATTACAATAATAACATTGTGGTTAACTTTGTGGAACAGTCATGGATAATAAAAACAACATAAACGGCTATTTTGACATGGAAATCAAACACTGCTCTCCTGTATATATTCCATATTCCTGTATTTTGTTGACCCATCCACCCCAACATCCTCCTGAGGCTCTATAAACTACATCACTGCACTTTTTCCTTTGCTCCTGTCATAATTACTACAACCACTAGATGTCGCCTAGCAACAAAATCTAACTATGAGTCATTGTAACCTGCGGGTGGGCTGATTATTTCACTAGTATTAATTGTTTGTAGATTAACAATTAGCGACAACCTTAGTATTGATTAGGGCCCCACCCCTATTTGACATAGGGAATATTATGGCTGCCAATCCATCTTTGCTTAGAAGTGAAAAGTGTCCCTCACTTCAACCTTTACCTTCAACTTTCAAATACTGAAAATGTCCATGTTCATGACAACAGTACGGTTTGAGATGAGTGAGTCATCATCAGAGAGCAGGAGGACACTCTGCATCTCAAATTTTTCTTTTTTTTTTATTCTCTAATCCAATGTAAACACACATACATTTACAGAGCAGATGATCTCTATGGTATTCAAACCAAACACAGCCTTTAATGCAAATGCACCATAGCATCATTTATATAAAGGCAATCTGTCTTGTTGTGTGCAGCAGAGCATATAGTACATGGGAAAAGATTAGAGGATTACACTGTGTTTGTGTGTGTGTGTGTGTGTAAAGAGACGCCTATGTGTGCAGTGGGCAGGCTACAGCTGTGTTGTGCTATGAGGCTGAAGTGAGTGGAGGTGTGAACACACAGCCAGGCACTGCCCCTGTTTCACCCAAACACCCCTGCTCAACCTTGTCCAAACCAAGGTTTTTTGAACCATATTATAACCCAAGTCCACATTGGGTGTGGGTGAGTCCAATTCAACCTGAACTTTATTGTCCTTGAGCTGTTTGACACTTAAGGTCCTGTTTCTTTTCATTTATCATCACTTTATTTCTTTTTTTCACTGAAAAGAAATATGAAAAGGATTTTTAATGGGTCTTTTACATGTTCCTTTGCATCTGGGGAGTATGAATTGTAGGCCAGGGCATCTCTGTACAACCTCTGTATCTCCTACAATGCTATGGTGGTAACAATGAAATGACAATTTTGTGACACCTTTATCAAAAATAATTGAAGCACCTGTAATTTGGGTTCTGCTCTCAGCCACATTGCCATTTTGATCCGTTATGCAGCCCTAGTCTTGTTAGGGCTTGATTGAGGTTAAGTAGATCATAGATACAGTTCGTTAGTAAAATTCAAACATTAACTTCAATACTGCAGAATGAACCATCCACCACATCAACACATTTGTAGCCTTTAAGTGATGAATTGTTCAAATGGAGTGGTCAGTATCTTTTGAACAAAGGGTGTCAGATTGCAGAATTTGCATTTGTGTTTTCAGGATGATGTGGGGGAAAAGTCTGAAAGAGAGCAGGATGCTGAGGAAAGAGAAGAGAGGAGAGGAGAGGGTTTAAAGTTAGGATGGTCACTCACCTTCACACTGCTTGCCATCCCCCTTGTAGCCTGGTTTGCAGATGCAGTTGTAGGACTTGGGTGTGTTCTGGCAGAGGGCGTCAATGTGGCAATCGTCCGAACCCTCTGCACACTCGTCTGCATCTGCACATTGAACATCAACATCCAGTCAGACTAAACTCACTGGGTCTGACATTTCTTTGCAGTATCTCTGAGCAGCATTAAGATGTATTAAGATGAGATCTGTATGTGAGTAGTGTGACAAACATCCTGCAAGGTGAGAGTCATAAGAAACATGGAACACCTGAAGGCATCCATTGGCCTAGCTGAGTAGGCTAAAGCCTAGTTTTTACTTTCATGCAAGATCGATGCAGAGCCTCCACAAATGGCCCACGCCATTGTGAGAAGTTACAGGCCACTTGTGTGATGTTGTAGTGTCTACAACAGTTACCAAAATTATTGCAACGCAAAAAAGAGACAGAGGAGATGGGGTACGACCGTTGAACCGATAGAGGCCGAAGGAGAGGCAGGGATGAGACGTGCTACCAAGAGGACAAATCACAGTTTTTGCAACCCACGTTGCTGCAATGAGTAGTTACGTCTCTAGGGAGGTGTATGTCCGGCTACGCCTTACTCTGTGACATCGATTCAACACAGGCGCTTAACGCTGCTCATTGTAAGACGATCACAGCCTCTGAAGAAGCTTGCTAGCATGGCTACTCCCTTCCCACCCTAGAGTTGCCTCCAAAGTCTCTTAAAGTAATGTTACTGTACCTCCTCAGGCTTCTGAATAACGTTCATCGTGAATATGAAATTTGCTCCTTGTCGTGACCAGTAACTACAGGTCACACATAAATCAGACCCATGATGATCCAGTATCCTCTTTTTCAGTTTCTTATTGCCTCATTTAGTCTCACACAAATGAATTTGATTTTTCCCATCAATCAATACCAGGATATATACCCCTACCCACAGGGTCAGACAGCATCACAAGCCCTTTGTATGGCAGTGAGAGAGAGCTCTAAGGTCAAGGTCCAGCCTCAGACACACATGCAAAGAGTATGGAGTTTAACAGCTCCCCATTTGATCAAGATATTGATAAAGGAGTTGGTCACATCTGGACCTGAATCCCAGGGCAGAGGGCCAAACTCATTACTCATTACACACACACACAGAGAGAGAGAGAGAGGGAAGGGTGAGACAGAGTGAGGTGTTCTGATTCCTCCTGTTATTCAGCAGAGCTTTGCATCACACAGGGCTTCTCTGATCACCCTGAGATCTTCTACAGTATGAAAGGGCTGCGTGTACACCGGGCTGGAGGAAGACACCTCTCTCTCTCTGTGGCTCTGCCCCGTTCACGCGTGTGAAGGCAATAAATACACTATATCGTCACGTTTACAACAAAGTGTAAAGCAAAAGCAGCAGCAACTCTGTGTGATGTTTGATGGCGACTGCTGAGTTTCATACCCCCCCCCCCCCCCTGCTGCTTCTACAGTGTGCAGCATGGACCCAAGCCCTGGTTTTGACAAAGCTCTGCCTGCATGGTGGCTCACTGTCTCAATATTGACTCTTCACCCATTCACAGTGGAGGGAGGCTGAACAATGTGCTGCTCCTGCTGCTTGGTCGATATTGGGCCCATGCTGCCTGTCTGTTCCTCCTGGGACTCTGACGGCCCTCCCGCCACCACCCTACCCCCCTCCTAAACCCACTTTCACACACACACACACACACACACACCACCTCCCTCCTCTTCCTCCTCCAGCTCCAGACAGGCCACCGAACCGGGAGACAAGATGCTCTCGGGCGGCTCAGCGGACTGACTGACTGCTGAAGGCGCCCTGGATGAATCAGTTTCGCTCCGTTTCCACACGGTGAGCCGTGAAAACACTCAGCCCTCTCACTCCGGATCAAAGCTGCAGCCCTTAACCCGGAGATCACGCTGCGGTTTCCCATTGAAACTGACGTTTGCGCGCAGGAAACAGAAGTTCCAGTGAAGTCTGGGCGGCTGGTTAACCGACTGCAAATTCATTTGCACATCACACATGTCTTTCAGGGAAAAAAAAAAAAAAAAAAAAAAGAGTTTCTACCAAGACTTTTACACTAAATGAACCAGGTATGATTGACGCAGTGTCCAGAGCCAACGTCAAATATCTGTTTTATGACAATGCCAACACGTCGAAACCAGTGTTTCCAGAGCCCGGGCGTCTTTCTGCATCACTTCATGTCACAGCAGACACACGTTTAAAGTGCGCTGCCACCCCGGGAACACGCAGTGCCAGTTTAAAGTGAGGTTTTTAAACCTCCAGCCATGCGATGAAGAAGCCCGTCACCCACCCCCCGGTGAGCCGGTCGCGCTGAAGACACCCAAAGGTGCGTGGCTGACAATAAAGCAAGACAGTTAGGAAAGGGGAGCTCTTACCTGCGAGTCCGACATTCCCCATCACCCTGCAAGTATTTATGAGGAGGATAAACAAACAAACGTCCCGGGAAAAACAAGCGTTCCCCATGCTGACAGACGGTGTGAGGATTCAGCAGGGCTTTTCTGGGGGTTTGGACTGTGTGTGTGTGTGTGTGTGTGTGTGTGTGTCTCTGATACGAGAGGAGGAGGACCGCTTTTGGTGGACTGGCAGAGGGGAGGGGGGGGGGGGGGGGAGAGAGAGAGAGAGAGAGAGAGCAGGAGAGACAGGGGAGGCAATCTCAGCTCTCTGATTGGCTTGTTTGTGCCAGTGTACAGAGAGAGAGGGAGAGAGAAAAAGAATCAGGGAGAGAGAGAGAGAGAGAGAGAGAGAGAGAGAGAGAGCATACTTAACTGCATAATAGATGACTAGGAGAAACCTTATGAAAACCTATATCAGTGCATGTGACAAATCATTACCTTGACATTCCTCACGGAGTCGATCATAAATATGGGGGTTCCTAAACCAGGTTCGGGACCCTCAAGGTGCCCACAGATAAAGACAAGGGGTCTCGATGAGAAAACCAAATGAAAAATGTGCTCGTTTGTTTTCATCATACTGTAGAGTACATACAGTGGATCTCTGGTGGTGTAAATCCTTTGTTAGGGCAGGATCCGAAATAATCTAAGCGAGGATATTATCGCACAGCAAACCTGGGGCGGGGCAGGATCCTGGTTGGTTTCTGGGGCTTGGGGCATAATGGGTTTGGAGAATGCGTTTAAGGGTACACTCAATGGGGGCCACATGTCACTGGCAGGATAATCCAGCGATGTCAAGGGTCACCAACCATCCATTGATTTCAAAGATTAAATTAAAAAGAAAAAAGAAATGCTGGGGTGATTCTCAGAGAAAGTGCTTCTAAATGAGCCGACTCATCAATAAGCACCAAGACCCCGTAAGCAATGAGCCCTGAAAGTTCAAGTCATTTCAATCATGGATAGAAAACTGTCATTTCACTGAAATGATGTGTCCAAAGACAGTGTTTTTGTGAGATGTAAGGACTTAGTTAGTTTATTGTGTGATTGGCGTGTAGTCTGTTCTTATTTTGTAACTTTGTTCAGAAAAGTGCTCTGTAAATAAAGTTTGTTATTATTGCTATCATTATTGTTACAGCTATGTGTGTGTTCAGGCCAGAAGAATCCGACTCAGTCGGTCGTGGAGAAGAGGAAGCTGCACTGAACGCGCTGCTCCTTGAAGCGGCCCTGTTCTGTTACAGGGAAGGGAAAGCCCGCCATCTACTGGACGGGCTGCGTCATCGTTTAGAGCTGACTCCGGCCCCGCCCACTTTCACGCGTTCTCATTTCCGTCCAATCACAGAGAGAAGACGCGGCGATGCCTTGAAGGGCCACACGTCTGTGAGCGCTAACAATGTCATCTAAGTAGCTTGCTTCTCTGCGCCGCGTTGCCACTCATCTGCCACGTTACCGTGTGCTAACGCTACAACAGTATCAATGACATTATGTCAGTGGGGTGGAGGGCTGTTTGCTGTCGAGCGACAGGAGACCACAACATATATACACGTCATCCGTTTCCAATGATTTGTGTTCCCTGATTTCTGACATAACACGAATAAGTCACAATCAATTTCAATTATTTCTAGCTCAAATCTATTTTTAATTTTAAAAATTTCCACAGAAAACATAACGATGCTGGTATTAATAATAATAATTAAAAAAAACAGTCAATAAATGAGGCGAAGATTGGGGATGGCCGATTGTAGGAGGAGTCCGCAAACGCAGCACGAAACCTCTCCGGCTGTCATGGCGTCTCCCTTGAAGGGGGTTTGGTACTGGTGAAAGTAGTCGCTCTAATTTCACATTTTCTCCGTCGAGCAGAGCAGTTAACCCCGACTGAAGAGGCTCCTAGGAGCGGGTACTCATCATGGGGACTGTCCATGCGAAGGTAAACCTCGTTTCTTCCTGACAACCAGCTTGTGTGGAGGCGGTTTGACCATGACCTCCCTGGCTGTAGTGTGTGCTGAGGGCTGCAGCGTCTCCAGCATCTGTCCCCAGTGCTCGGTGACACTCGGCCGCCGGTGCCTTGACCGAACCGAGGGTAAATACGAGAGATGCTGGTGGAGAAACGATTTAACTTTCGATTTAACTCACGAAATGTAAGTGCCCCCAGTGCCACTGAAACAGACTGACCGGCGTTTTCACTTGGGGACATCAGCACGGTGTGTTTGGCCAGCATTTAGTTTTAGCTTAGTTATTATGGTCACATTTCCGGTGATATTTACGGAGAATAAAATGGCGAAAAGACATTTGATTAGACAGTGAAACAAAGTGACGATGGTTCACTTCTTGACCTCCACTGTCACTCTACAGTATCCACAAATGCCAGAAGATATCGACCTCAAATCAATGTTTTTACTCTCCTTCTGTCGAAGCACCTCGTGTTGTGGCTGACGTCAGACACGTGCCCCACCCATTGACCTCACTGCCCTTTACTTTCCATGACAGCCGCCTTTTAAAGGACCCATACATAGCCTGTTGTCACATCTTTGAATTAGACTGCTAGACTGAATTCTAAGGTCTGTCTGTTACACTTTCACCTAACCTTGAAACACAAATAGATTCCAAACAAGATCACGATTCAACCTGATTCACCTCCTCTGCGGCTGCCGACTCAATGACAAAGTGCGATTAATGACAGGGCTGTTGCATTTCTTTGCATTAGATAGAACAGGCAGTGTGCTTTACATCAGTGTCCTTATGACTGATGCAGAGTCTGGATGCTGTCCCGATGCATGGCCGGGACCTGGGCGTCAACCCCGATGACTTGGTGGAGACTCCAGAACCAGAGCATGAGGCCAAGCAGGAGATCCTTGAAAACAAAGATGTGAGTGACACCACAGCAACTCTTATGTAAAAATGCAAAAATCTTAGATGTAACGTAGATGTAAAGAATAATTCAAGGTGTATGATAATGTAGATAACAACAGGTGACATGTTTCACAAACTTTAATTTACATATGATTTGTTTCTCCATGCACCTTTTCATGCAACTGCATTGCATTTATTCCTCCTCATACTTGAATTAACATTTGATGTCTCTTTAAACTGATTTTAACTTTTTGTTTTATAATCTGTTGTAGCACTTTTGGTGTATTTCTCCTGCCAATATTCTGTAAAAATGTTTACTCATGCAGTAAAGGTACACTTAAACACAATGGTGCAATGTAGCAGAACATAACTTGGTACCTATTCTTAGTGAAAAATAGTTTTGTATGCCATCATAACAAATGTGTGTGTGTGTGTGTGTGTGTATGTATATATATATATATATATATATATATATATATATATATATGTAAGATGAGGAAAAAATCTTGCATTTGGACAACCTGCTGACCTGAGGAAGAAAATGTTGTCATCCACGTGTGATGGTGATATGAAAGTAATCCAAGTAAAATATCTCTGTAGGTGGTTGTCCAGCATGTCAACATCCAAGGTCTTGGAAGGACTAAGGAGGATCTGCTCGGCTATGAGATCTCTGATGTCTTTCACGCCAAAAACCTCATCGATGTATGTATTTATGAGTAAATCATGATAGCACAACACTGTATGAGGACTGTTGCTCAGTTCTTATATTTGTAGACACATGGAGATCAGACATGCTTTTTAAGCTAACAGCATACATTTCTTTGTCATGTCTAGAAGAGGTGGAGGTTTACTAAGTGTCTCTATCTTGGTTACAGGTGATGAAAAAAGCNGTGTGTGTGTGTATGTATATATATATATATATATATATATATATATATATATATATATATATATATATATATATATATGTAAGATGAGGAAAAAATCTTGCATTTGGACAACCTGCTGACCTGAGGAAGAAAATGTTGTCATCCACGTGTGATGGTGATATGAAAGTAATCCAAGTAAAATATCTCTGTAGGTGGTTGTCCAGCATGTCAACATCCAAGGTCTTGGAAGGACTAAGGAGGATCTGCTCGGCTATGAGATCTCTGATGTCTTTCACGCCAAAAACCTCATCGATGTATGTATTTATGAGTAAATCATGATAGCACAACACTGTATGAGGACTGTTGCTCAGTTCTTATATTTGTAGACACATGGAGATCAGACATGCTTTTTAAGCTAACAGCATACATTTCTTTGTCATGTCTAGAAGAGGTGGAGGTTTACTAAGTGTCTCTATCTTGGTTACAGGTGATGAAAAAAGCTCATGTTGCCAGACAGAGGCTGCTCCGCCTGGGAATCTTCAATGAGGTGGAGGTCCTTATTGATACGTCTGAAGGTAACTGATCTATTGAATGTTTGAATTCTGCTGTCAGTGGTTAGGATTTTGGGTTGGAGATGTGTTCACTGTCTTGCTTTTGAAATGGGTTTTCTATGAGATGGTAGCTGCACTCTCAACTCACATGGGTGTGAAGGAATAAACCTTCCTTATCCTGACTGGTTCTCCCTCAGGTGCAGATGCTCTGCCCAATGGTCTAGATGTAACGTTTGAGGTGACAGAGATCAAGAGACTGACAGGAAGCTACAACACCATGGTTGGCAATAATGAAGGAAGCATGGTGAGAGGACTGACACTTACATACAGGTCATGTCACATGTATTATCTTCTGTTTTAAGTGGATTTTTTTTTTTTTTTTTTACTTTTTACACCAGTTTAATGGGAACTAAGAAAATTTTACCCAGTATTCATGTCAGTATTTTGCTCACATACATCCTGCACACATACTGTTTTTAAAACAGCTGTGGTTCTATTCTACATTTTACATTGCTGTGTTTTATCTAAAGTGTTGATATCCATAAGAAGATATATTTGTGATTTCTAAGAACCAAAACCATCTCAGTGTAGTGTTACATCTTTATCACATCATGTTAACTACACTAGTGGACATTAAACAGTTTAATAACTGACCACAGAACTGCTGTCAATGTTAACTCTCTGTCCTGTTTTCCAGGTACTGGGTCTGAAACTGCCCAACATGTTTGGCAGAGCTGAGAAACTCACCTTCCAGTTCTCCTACGGGACGAAGGAGACGTCTTACGGCCTGTCCTTCTTCAAGCCCCAGCCCGGACACTTCGAACGCAAGTATGTCAGCAGGACAGAACCCCCAAGAACAAGAGGCGCAAGTACAAAAAACAAACAGTTCCTCCGAGAGGTGAAGCATGTGGGACAGTTTGAATGGAGGAAGTTGCAGTAGCACATGGACCTGTTACAATCTGAACACTGTGTCTTAAGTACTTTAAAGGGCCTTGTTTTCTCTCATTAAATGCAAAGCTTGTATAACATCTAGGAAGAACATTTCAGTAGGATGTTGCAGCATATAGCTAACCCTAGCCAGTCAGACCTAAACTGTTGTAGTGCGTTAAGTTACAGTGTAGACAGTGTAGTGAAGTGTACGCCTCCACATGGCAACTACCAGCTGCTAGTTATACCCACACTTTGTTTTATGATGCATTTATTCTGTGTCAATATGTGTAATGTTCAAATAAATTTGCATCAATGTAAAATAAAAAAACCAGCCACACAGTTGACAGTTAGAACTGTCTTCTTCCCAAATTAACAACAACTGTGATCACTGGCTTTAGTCCTGTTTAAAGCATCTCTACATAGTCTGTATCACATTGTTTCCCCTAGTGCTAGGAGTAGACACTTTAGAGCAGCGACTGTGTTGGCGGGCTTTTTCTCAAAGTTGGTGTCCTTTGTTTCAGCCTCACTCTCAACATGTACAAAGTCACGGGGCAGTTCCCATGGAGTTCCTTAAAAGAGACTGACAGAGGCTTGTCTGCAGAACTAAATGTAAGGCAGTGTGTGTGGGTGTGTGTGTAACTTTCACAGTGTGAACACCATCCATCCAGACACCAGAGAGCACTGAAGAACCAAATTTAAAGTTGAGATGTAGAAGTTAACAGTTATTCCAGGATCATCTCTCCACCCTCACCTCTGCTGTTCACCTCTGCTGTTCACACAGTTTCCTCTGGGGGTGACCAACCACACACTGAAGTGGGAGGGTGTATGGAGGGAGCTGGGCTGCCTGGCACGCAGCGCTTCCTTTGCCGTGCGGGAGGAGAGTGGACACTCGCTGAAATCTGCTCTCTTGGTACAGTCTGGGCACTCCTGGACATCTCCTTTCTTTTTTACATTTGCCTTTGATGTCAGTAATTTTCAGGATGTGTTTCTGATGGTTATTAAACCAGTATCATGTTGCTTCTGTTTGCAGCACACTGTGTCAATTGATTCAAGGAATTCTGCCATTTTCCCCAGCAGAGGTGCCTTACTCCGGGTCAACCAGGTAAACTTCCACACCTGTGTCCATGGGTATGCACATGCACTCTGACTCTCCGCTTTTAAACCTCCTGGGTTTACTTCCACCCTGACTTTACATCAAACATTTAACAATCAAACAATTTAAAACAGAGATTGAGGCAGTTTGGATGATTTCCAGCAACTTCCTGTGTACGGACATAGACATTTTAGTGAAATGAACAGCAGCAGATAGTAGCAGCTTTGTGTTACACTCCAGTAAAGACTTTATATATGTGCTTACAGGACAGTCCTACCTACAGCTGCAGACCATCTTATAGTGGGATCACCATGACCACAATGTCATGTCGCCATTCTTACTAATAAGTACTCAGTAGTCATAATTACATAATTACTACATTATTACAAGAGTACTTAATAGTTATTAATAAATTGTTACATGAGTACTCAGCAGCCATTACTACTTTAGTACATAACTACATTATTAAAGTAATTATATACATAATTACTATATTATTACACAACTCAGTACTCATGGGCCTTTATTTTGATCTCAGTTTTGTGACTGTACCTTGCACAGTTGTAATGCTACCATAAAGACATGTGCAAACACACACACACACACACATGAACACACATCCTGCCAAAAACTACTGTACCTGTCAAGTACTTAAAACCGCGTCTCTGCCAGTTGCTGCGACAGAAGGTGTTGCATTTTGCCATGACGACACACATGCTGACTCCCAGGGTGAAAACAACAGCAGTCACAACACAACGACACACGGCTGTGTGTGTAACAAGTGGAATTGTCTTGTTCAGAAGTCTCCTCCTGTTTTGAAGAAACATTCAATTTGAATATAAAAGTGATGATCGTTGTCGGTAAAGGACAAATTCAGCAGCTCCAGGAGGCTCAGTGTCAAACACATTTCACTCATCATTGGAATAACAACTGGACAGAGCTGTGACATTGAGTTGTGTGTCTGCCCTGCAGGAGCTGGCCGGGTACACAGGAGGAGACGCCAGCTTCTTGAAAGAGGATTTCGAGTTGCAGCTCAACAGACGGCTCTTCTGGGACTCAGTAAGACAGAAATCTGACCTGTGAACTTCATTTGCTTCAAAAAGATTTTAGTTGTTTTGCTGCATTGTTTGTGTTCAGGTAGGATCGGTGTGTAAATAGGTTCTGTGGACACTGGTGGCCATGCTTCAGTAAAGGTGGAGTCACCTGTGTGAATGTTTGTGGTAATGCACTTGTAACTGTAATTACTTTAAGAATCACCAGGGGGCAGCAAAACAGAGACTGTAAACGTGGATTTTTACTGCCTTGTCCTGTTTGCATGAAGTTTTGTGTTTGCAAAGATTTTGTATCCTCTCAGGTGTTGTCTGCTTCATTGTGGGGTGGGGTCCTTTGTCCCCTCGGAGGACAAGTGTCCTGCATCGCTGACAGGTACGTCTGATCCATTCAAGAGCTGTTTTGAACCAGAAGACGTGTGATGTCAGGACACTGCTTTTCTCTCAGCAGATGGTTCAGTGATACTCATGTGTTTTGTCCAGGTTCTACCTCGGAGGTCCCACCAGTGTACGAGGTTTTGGGATGTACAGTATAGGGCCACAGAGTGAAGGTAAAAAATCTGTTTGGAAAATTCCCACTAATATACAACGATCAGCCATAACATTGACACTGACAGGTGAAGTAATAACATTATTACCTGGTTACCATAGTTACCTGTCAGTGGTGGATATATCAGGCAGCAGCTGAACATTTAGTCCTGAAGTTGATGTGTTGAAGCAGGAAAAATGGTCAAGTGTGAGGATGTGAGGGACTTTGACTTTGACCAAACTGTGATGAGACGACTGAGTCAGAGCTTCTCCAACACTGCAGCTCTGTGGGATGTTCCTGGGCTGCAGTGGTCAGGACCTACCAGAAGTGGTCCAAGGAGGGAAAACGGGGTGTCCATGCTGACCCGAAGCTCCTACAATGGACACATGAGCATCAGAACTGGACCGTGGAGCAATGAAGAAGGTGGTCTGGTCTGAGGGATCAGGTTTTCTTTTACATCGTGTGGATGGTTGGGTTTGTACCTGTACCTGATACCCGGATGCACTATGGGAAGAAGGCCAGCTGGTGGAGTCAGTGTGATGCTGTGGTCAATGTTCTGCTGGGAAACCTTGGGTCCATTCATGTGGATGTTATTTTGACTCGTCCCACCTCCCTAAACATGGTTCAGACCAAGTCCCCCCTTCATGGAAACAGTCTTCCCTAATGGCAGTGGCCTCTTTCAGCAGGATAATGCTCCCTGTCACTGCAACAATGGTTCAGGAGCTTTGAGGAACAACAACCAGTTTAAGGTGTTGACTTGGCTCCAAATTCCCCAGATCTCAGTCCAATCCAGCATCTGTGGGATGAGCTGGACCAACAAGTCCAGTCCAAGTCCATGGAGGCTCCACCTCCCAACTTCAGGACTTAAAGGATCTACTGCTAACGTCTGGGTCCAGATACCACAGCTCAGCTTCAGAGGTCTAGAGGAGTCCAGGCCCTAACTGTTCAGGGGAACTACACAATATTATGCAGGTGGTTGTATTGTTATGGTTGATTGGCACAGTATATAAATAGATTTATCAAAAGCTGCACAAGAAATGGTACTTAGTCAAAAGTCAGAGTAAGGCTACAAGTTGAGTTGAGAATCAAAACATGAGACTAAAACATTTTAGTCTCATGGTTTGATCTAAACAGAGGTCAGAGCATTGTTCTAATTATTTCATTAGAGATGTGCTGCTCCTCTGTGCTCCAGGTGATTACCTGGGTGGAGAGGCTTACTGGGCGGGTGGCCTGCACCTCTACACCCCTCTACCCTTCAGACCAGGCAAGGGTGGCTTCGGAGACCTTTTCAGGACACATTTCTTTCTCAATGCTGGGAACCTCTGTAACCTCAACTATGGTGGGTGCTCTCAGAATATTACTGTATCATAGCTGCTGTGTTTATAAGGAGTCAAGACTGAGACAACAACATTGTGCCAAATACAGGTGAGGGTCCCCGGGCACACCTTCAGAAACTAGCCGAGTGCATCCGTTGGTCCTACGGAGCGGGCATCGTGCTCCGGCTGGGAAATATCGCTAGACTGGAACTCAACTACTGCGTGCCCATGGGAGTGCAAAGTGGAGACAGGTAGGAGTACTACACACCACCTGATGTCGGCCAGCACTGGGCCACGCTGAAATATCTCAGCAGCTGCTGGATGTGTTTCACACAGAGACAATTAAAACAACAAAGGCCCAGATACGTTCAGACTTTGACCTTAACATTTATTACTACATGCTACTGACAACCTCAGTGATGTGGTGAATTGACATGACGTGACCTGAAATGGCTGCACACAAAAAAGTAGCAACGTCCTCGTAACTGCAGGAAACAGCGGCCTTTTGAAAAGTTACCTGTACCCAGGTTGATCAGTCGAAAGCAGTTCACCTGACCTCTCTTCTTCCTTCTCCCAGGATATGTGACGGTGTCCAGTTTGGAGCCGGGATCCGTTTTCTGTAGCCTCGTCACCGCACGTGAAGCGGAGGTTCTGCTGTGAACAGGGGGAACGTCGTGTTGTTTGACAGCTGTAACTTGTTGTAGAATCTGTAACACTAGCATGGGAAATGTGCCTGAACCACCCGCCGCCCTCCCCTCCTCCTCTGATCTGCCTTCCTTTTTAAAGGACAAATTGCCAGTGCTGGGCCAAACAACTAGTGAACTTTTTCACTCATGTTGGAGTAGAAAGTAACCAGATTAAATATTTCTTTACACCACCCTCGATCATGGTGCATCTTTAACCAAACATCATGTGAGCAGCACGCCTCTCCAGTAAACAGTTGAGTTGTAGCTTTGTTTTTGGTCTGAGCCTCCTCCTCTCTCCTTGGTCATTAATCTCCAGCATTGGCACGTTGTCTGTGGAAAAATCGTCCAGCAGTGATTTCACCCACTGTGTTTCCATGGTGACACCATGTCAGTTATTCACCTGATGTCAACCACTCTCCCTGCTCGACCTCCAGGACCGCTTTCTTATCCACGAGCGAGACGTGTCCGTGATCGTGTTTGAATTTAAAGTGTCGCACACCGTTGTAGCAGCGGCAGAGAGGGAATGAACAGAGAGAAACCAGCACCTTAATGATCCACACCGCGGTGAGGGAGGGAGGGAAGCCACCGGCCCTTGTGTCAAAGAGGATCGCTCAAACGTCCTATGTGAAGAACGGCGGGTTGACACCCATCTCTCCAACACCCCACCCCCATCTTTTTGATGTTGTTGAAACTCTTCACAAATAAATCACAGTTGCTCCCCTTGTTTCTCTTGTGGTTTCTCAACACGTGCAACATCACATCACCAGACGCAGGCATCAGTCCTGGCTCTGCTGTCCTGTGCGTGAGTTGATATTTAGATAGCGATTCCTGCCAGTGTACAGCTGTGGCCCTGACCTGTGGAGGGAAGAGCTGACATCACATTTACCTTTAGCCTTGGTCAGTTATATGACATTTTGACCACATGTTGTAAAAGTTAAGAAGTAATTTATAGCAGTGATTGACATCTGCAGTGTTGCAACAGCACAGGAGCATTATAACCTGGTTTATATAATCTTAATTAGCCTGTGGGACAAAGAATAATTACAAGCGAGGGAGTTGTGTCTAATACACACCTGCAGCATTTCCCTTCCAGGAGGCCTAGATCAGTGTGTGTCACTGCCCCCCCCCCCACCGAGTTTGAACCTTTGCTCCTCAGCAGCCTGTGCAGGGCAGTTGAGTGTGGATGGTGCCAGATGTGTGTTTGGTCTGAGCGTGCTCTGTGTGGGAGTCGGGGCAGGTGGAGAACAGGTGACTGAAACTGAGAAGATCGCACAGAAGTCTTTACATTGTGGAAACAAAATGTAGGGGCGCAGAAAGACTCTGTCCTCATCTAACCTGAGCTCAGGCCAGCAGCAGGGCTGTAAAGTGCTGTGGTTAGATGTTGTGCAGTTTGTATGATCAGGCCCCTGGTTCTTAGTGCTGCCCCTGACAGGCTTCACACAAAGCCAGCAGAGTCGACCAGAGCTTTTAATAACATCATTGTTTATAAATCAACAAGTCGGTGTCTGGCTTGATTGCTGGGTTGCTTTGCTAGTGATTGGACGAATGGCTCACACTGATGCAGATCATCTCAAACAGGCTCAGCGGGTGACACGTGGCTGCCCGGATGGCACCCGCAGTCCCAGAAAGGACACCAGCTGTGGTGGACGTTCAGCCTGTCAGACACGGTCCCCCCCTAAGCGTGGCCCAACGTGGCACAATCAGCAGCTGGATGTGACACATCTGGCAGGCGGAGCCGGATCCTGACACTAAAACAGAGGTGTAGCGTTTATATTTGTGTTTAATAATTATTGGATACAAAGGTGCCCTGCTTCGACCCTTTGTCGCTGTAGATTTGAGCTAAACGTTTCTACATCATAAGGTTTTAAATATCTTTGAACCGTCTTTGTCTGTTCAAACGTTGATGAATCTCTGAATGGGTCAATAAGACATAGTAGAGGCCGCCGTAGGGCTGAGCCACAGTCAGCGTGGCCTTCAGACTTGAATGAATTCCCACGCGTGACCGCGCGGTCGCTGTGGCAGTGGGAGCCGCGTGAGCGCGCACGCACAGTGTCGGACCAGCTCGACGTGTGTGCCGCCGTCGGGTGTGAGCTGGCTGCGGCGGGGCGAATCCGGACCACAGCTCTGCCTCCGACTGCGGCCACACGCACACAAACACACACGGGGCCCGGTGAGTGTGAGCAGCAGCGCAGACTGATCCTGCAGCGTCCGGACTGGGCTTCCTCCTCAACCCGAGCCTCGCCATCATGATGTGGACAGCGCGGCAGGTCTTACGGAGATTCTCCACCTCCTCCGTGAGTAACGTTGCGCTTCTTTTTTGCTGCAGCAGAGAATGAGCGGCGGCTCCGACTCGGTAACAGTCGGTAACAGTCGGTAACAGTCAGGGAGCCGGTCGGTGACTGCGGGTCAGTGCCTCGCTGCATCTTCATGAGTTACTGCTAACGAACCAGTATGCGACAGCCTGCAGTGTCAGTGCCACGTCCCCCCCCCACCCACCCCACCCCAGCTGGCCTGTGCTGTACGCGGCGTGGAGGAGTTGCATCAGCACGGCCCCGCACTGTTGGCGGCCAGCGGCTCGGTGCGGGACCCGCAGAGCTGCAGGCGGCACCGGGACAGCAGCAGCGTGTGAGGCGCCGGCAGTGTCACCGCTGCCGTCTCACAGGAGGTGGCCGCTTTGGGTGAATGTCTTTGAACGCACCACGAAGCACGTTGCAAACTGCAGTGTAAGTCGGAGACGGTGCCCCGGGAGCATTCATGTGCGTGTGGGAAAGATGAAACCTCCTTCCCTCACACACGTGCGGCCGCAGTCAGGCACTTGAGCCTGTCACTCTGAGGGCAGTGGGCCCCTGGCAGGCTGTGGCCACGAGCCCCCTCCGCGGCCCCACCCCTGGCCACCTCACCCTGCTCTGCCATGTGAAGGGGTGGGAAAAAAACTATAAAAATGAAAACATATAGAAAAGAAAAAAAAGATTTATTAATTAGTTACTTGATAATTAAACTAGGGGATTAATCCCCAGCTATTTTCTTAATCAGCTTTTGCTTTCAGTGTATCTGGTATCAAGATGGAATAAAAAAGCATTTACCTCAGTGGGAATGTGATGGCATTTTAATTGTTTTCAAAAACTTTTACACCAAATAATCAATTAAAAAAAGTCTCAAGAATTATTGTTGTAGTCCAGGTGTCACTTAAGTTTTTATAGGTGAGCCAGCATTAATGAAATAATGTGTTTTTTTTTTTTCTTTTGTGTGGAAAGTGGCGCACACTGCTTTCAGGCCCACCTTGGTGCATATGTAGCACGTATAAATATAATGCCCCTGGCCATCTTAACAGTGGCAGCGCTAGCGAGATGCATTGTGGGAAATGTTGAATCCAGTGCTTTAGGCCCATAATAATATTGGACTAAAAGTCATGATATCGGAGCCTCTGCTGCTTTAACTTTGATCATTGTTTTCCCCCAATTCTGTGTTGTGCAATCTAAAATCTGTGAAGTGGCCCTTTAAGAGTAGTGTTTTGTGGGCCCCTTAGGCTGCCGGTTGCTAAAGGCGGTCCCCTGGATGTTAAGACCGCCTCTCCACCGGTTACATAACATCTACAGAGTGGAGCTGACAGAAATCAAGCCTCTTTCAGTTGAGCAGGGGCTCTGTGAACAGTCTCAGTGCAGATGAGTGTGTACAGTGTGTGTACAGTTACACTGAGCATGGCTGAAACTAATGTGTTGTTGTTCTCTTGTTGCAGCATTATTACCAGAATAAGCTCAAACTAGCTATAATTGGCCAGAGCCTGTTTGGCCAGGAGGTTTACAGCAACCTGAGGAAACAGGGTCACAGAGTGGTGGGTGTGTTCACTGTCCCTGACAAGGATGGCAAGGCTGACCCCCTAGGTGAGTGAACTCCTATTACCTCTGTGTTCACCTGGTTCTTGTGCATTGACACGCTGAGATTGTGTGCACCATTACCGTCTTCCTCAGTACTGGTGGGTCACTGTGGACTGGTTCACTTGGTCCCTGGAGTGACTACTTATTCAGTTTGGTTCAGGTTGTGACATTTGCCGTTTACTGTGTGACATAGGCACTTCACCTCACAGAGCAGAACACACTGCAGTCTGGGTTCATGCACAACTAATTCCTCAAAGTCCATCGTGCACAATATAACCAAGTCTTTGGCAGGAGAGCAACTTGTAAGCAGTGTTTCATCATTAGTCAGAGCTTTGACTTCATCTCAAAAGAAAGCATGTCTATTTAAACACAATGAATAAAACTCAAGCAAATACTCTGTGTGAAGACATTTAATGCCAGTAACTGGAGCGGAGCGTCTGATGGCTGATGTATAGTGTTGTTTTAATGGATATGTTGTAACATGTCATAGATAGATGGTTTTCACAAATTTGGAAGGTTGATGGGGATAGAGAAAGTTTTTGCTAACATTTCTACCAGAGTGTGAGGTTAAAAATTAATAGGTCATCGCTTCAGTCTGGATCCAGACCATGTGCTGCCTTTTAGTGACCTCAGCTCCGGTCCATTAGCAAATGCAATTGACTGTAACTAACACTGAATATCTTATGACAATCAAATCATCATCAAATCACTTGAGACCACAACTGCCCGATGACCATCCAACAACCTTCCCACAACCACCCAACAACCATTCAACAACCATCCTGTAACTGTCCAACGACCATTCAACAACCATCCTGTAACTGTCCAACAACCATTCAACAACCATCCTGTAACTGTCCAACAACCATTCAACAACCATTTCACATGACAGATGTTTTACAACCCCAGCTGCAAAATTCTTGTTGTGGCTTTGGCTGATTCTCTTTATCTCAAAAAAGAAAGATCAGCCAGATTAATCGGCCACAAGCGCTGACATCAGGGTTGGACTGGCCATTGGGAGCAGCAAGCCCGTTCCAGCACTGAGCTCACTGGCCAATCATGATATTTGATGTGATTTAAACTACAAATCCTGGAAACGTTAGAGGCCAAGTAAACAAGGCAGTAATTTTAATTTTCAAAAACATAACAAGAGCATTTCACGTAAAAGGTTTTCTACCTGATTTTCTTAGAATTGGATGTTGTAAAATAACATAAAAATACAAGAGATCTCTTTTTTTTTTTTTTTTTTTTTTTTTTTTTACATATTTTGTTTTGTATAAAAATATTAAGACAGGAAATTCAGATGTGATGGCCTGTGATGATGATGGCTGATTGGAGGCCTGTGCTGTGGCTGAGGTAGATGTGTGTTGACTCGACAGTGCTCCTGGACAAAGCCCGGCCTTTATTCTGCGTTAGCTGCGGGATAGTGGCTCCATTGTGTTTGCAGGGAGAGGCCTGTGGCCTGGAGATGCAGCTCGGAGGTAAAACGTCTGGTATGATGCAATCTTTCCAGGAATCATCATCATTTCTAATCATCAACATTTTCCTGCTGAATCTCAGTCCACTTGAGTTTAGACGTTTTTTTTTCTTCAAAGTGAAAATGTACTGTTGCAGCATGTTTGCACACAACGAGGATTGACTGGAGACTTAAATGCAAACATTAAAGTTAGGTCAAATGACATAATCCCTAAATACATAACCGTTTCCTATATAATCTCCATGGCTGGTTTTAAAACTGATTAAGAACCTTATGATATAAAACCACTGTCTATAAACTATTGAGGTTTCTGTGGATACATGGTCTAGTTGACATGTACCGTGGGTTAGTCTTAGGTCATTGTTGTTGCCTTGTGACCTCAGTGACGTACTGCAGCACAGCAGGCTTCAGGATCTGTAGACAGCTGGTTCATGTGTGTTTTTGTGTGTGTGTGTGTGTGTGTGTGTGTGTGTGTGTGTGTGTGTGTGTGTGTGTGTGTGTGTGTGTGTGTGTGTGTGAGCAGGTACAGTTAGTCACTAGTTCTAACTGGAATTAAATCTTATCTGACTCATGTTGCAGTGGCTGAGATTACGTTTTATGACCTGTGTGTTTGTCCATGTGGTCATTTTCAAAACTTGCATTTGTTGACATTAGAAAAGGACAAAAGAAGAGTGACCAAGAAGCACTGCATTCATAAGCTCCAATGATGAGAGGAGAAAGAGAGGGATGGACTTTGTGGAATCTATAATGTGCATTTGGAACTTTTGGACCTGATGGTCAAATGTCTTATCGTAGATCACCCTCATACACAGCCAAGCAAAGAGTTTCAGAGCAAAGATAAATGCATTGCAAGTTTTGAAGGTCCATACAATCTAAAGGTAGAGTCCATGTGATCTTTGATTATAAAGCAGATCTGACACCAGTTGACACTAGACTGAAACCAGCTGACACTAGACTGAAACCAGCTGACACTAGACTGAAACCAACTGAGACTGGACTGAAACCAGATGAGACTAGACTGAAACCAGCTGAGACTAGACTGAAACCAGTCGATACTAGACTGAAACCAGATGAGACTGGACTGAAACCAGTTGACACTAGACTGAAACCAGATGAGACCAGACTGAAACCAGATGAGACTAGACTGATATAGTCATATACTAGGTTTTTTGGTCTTGTGAACGAATTGTCAGTGTCAAAGTGAAATGTGCGGGGTGATTTGTAGGTAACGGGTAAATCATGAAATGTTTAAACTGGACTGATAAACTCTCTCTCTTTTCTGTCAGCGGTTGCGGCGGAGAAAGATGGGACACCAGTGTTTAAGTTTCCACGGTGGCGGCTCAAGGGGAAGCCGATCCCAGAGGTAGTGGAGGCCTACAAGGCAGTGGGTGCTGAGCTCAATGTGATGCCCTTCTGCTCCCAGTTTATCCCCATGAACATCATCGACAACCCCAAGCACGGCTCCATCATCTACCACCCCTCCCTCCTGCCCCTGCACAGAGGAGCCTCGGCCATCAACTGGTGAGAGGGAGGGGAGGGAAGCAGAGAGGTTCTCCTTGGAAGAGTACTCACATGATGAGGGGTTAAAACAAGTTTCAGTGATAGATAGGGATCTGACAACACCAGGCCATAGCATTCTAATGTATACTGTTAATGTGGACTGTAACATCTCTGCTGTACAGTACAGTTTAGAACTAACAGGTTCTAACAAAACCCAGCAGGCAGAGTGTGTCATGATGTACTGTGGACAACATCAGGGTTGTAAAAAGAAATCAGTGTTGAAGTCTATGGGAAAATGTCCCTACTTCTCCCTTGATTTATTAGCTCAGTAAACGTTTTCCTAATGAGTTTATGGTCTCAGTCTCTAGTTTCAAGTCTTCAATACAACATGATGTTCATTTTTTAAATGATGGTCCATTTAGAGGAAAATAGACCATAAAGCAGGGGATGAATTAGGGGGTGGCCATAGTGTGGTTGACAGACACGGGTGTATCACACGAATACTTGCCTGACAATCAGGATAGAGTACAGAGCAGGTCAGCTCCACCCCTCACTCCTCCTCAGCTCCACCTTCTCCTCCAAATATGGTTTTATTCTGGTTTTCAAAAAAACAAAATGGGCGACAGACAAATTACAAACTGGAGGCTTCAAAACAGCAGCTCAGACCTATGGGTGACGTCACAGACGGTTAGAACCGCCCTGCCCTCAACTCAGCTTTGCTCATGGGTTTTGGGGTTTTTGCTTTTGTTCAGAGTTAGTCCAGAGTTGTTCCAGTTTGACCTCTTACAAACTGGTTTTCTTATCGGTCCCTGCTGCTTGTCTCTGTCCCACACCCTGTCTATCTCTCACACACAGCTGCAGGGAAGGGAATATCCTTCAAATTCAATGAGTGAGCTGTAGCCCCCTCCCAGATAGCTAAAGAAACCTCAGGACTGACACGCCCTAGCCCAAGTCTGGCCCATATGCCTCCACATTACATCTGGGCAGATTCTGGCTGTTTCCTCAGGTATTGGCTAACAGCTGGAAGATTTTCTGCTTGTGCCCCAGAATTGAGCCAGAGTAGTAGTATCTGACAGTCATACTGTATCTGGGCCAGATTTGGATATGGTGACTTTTCCACACCTGCAGCTCGCTCTCAGCTGTAGTTGTGGTGTTTCTGGTTTGACAGCACTGAGCGAGGCAGGTGACAAACAGGTATGTTTGTTTTGGTGGCCCTGAAAGCTCAACGCTGCCAACGTGTGTCCAGGGGTGAACCTGGCTAGGACACATGTTGTTCAGTGATTTTTGACTTGTGATGTTAAAAGCAGTGGATAAGTGACCCAGGTTCACCACTTTTTTGTCCGCATGTGTCGTATTTGCAGCTCACGCGTTGTCAGATTGATGAAAATGTTTTCTGAATTTGTTGGTTTATTGTCTGTTTGTATGAGTTTTCTTAAGTTGCAGTGCATTGAGCTCTCAGGGTGACTGTAGTTTCAGCTATAAAAGGGCAAAAATTAGCGTGACCTAGGAGTCATGTTATATCACTGCTGATCTGAGCCGGAGCCGATAAATACCTGTGACTACTGACCTGGGAGTGAATGCAGATTGTCCCTTGATGATGAAAGTCAGATTTCAGTCTGTGTTAGTAGGTTTCTTGTGTCATGTTAAAGGACCTATACTAATCACTGTAATTACAGCAGATATATCTTCAATTAATTTCGATAATCATCAGACTAATATAAGTTAAGAAGACCTGCCTGAATATATTCAGCTGCCGACAGTAGACAGCTTGTTTGTGTCAGCCTTATCAGCAGGGTGATTGCCTCAGTTTCTCATCTTATCACCTCTCTATCTGATCCTGCTCCGTTTGGTCAGGTTATGGACGACTTTACTTCCTCTCTCTGCTCTAAAAATAAGTTATGGCACAGCTCCAAGAATTTATTACTTTTATGTGTCTGTGTGTGTGTGTGTGTGTGTGTGTGTGTGTGTGTGTGTGTGTGTTACTAGGACCCTGATCCACGGTGATAAGAAAGCTGGCTTCACAGTGTTCTGGGCTGATGATGGCCTGGACACTGGGCCAATCCTGCTGCAGAGGGAGTGTGCTGTGGAGTCCAATGACACAGTGGACACACTCTACAACCGTTTCCTCTTCCCAGAGGGCATCAAGGCCATGGTAGGACCTGGACTTGTGATGATTCTAGTCAGGAGCATCACCACAACACAGATTCACATATTTCAAATTCATTAATCCATTAACCAGTCAAGATATAGGTGCGCTTTCCCACAATTGCTCATTTCCCAGTCTTTCGATTCTCATAAACTCCAGCTGTTGCACCACTTGACTGACATGCCACACTCTTGTGTGTCTCCCGGTGCAGGTGGAGTCAGTGCAGCTTATTGCTGATGGAAAGGCCTCTCGAATTCCCCAGACAGAGGAAGGAGCCAGCTATGAAGGCATCCAGAAGAAGTCCAACGCCAAGGTGAGACTGTCGTTCTTGACTGGAACCCAGAGTTAGATACTGGAGCTTGTGATGTGGATGTGCTGTGGCTCATTTAGGTGTTAGCTGCTTTGTCTGATTGCAGTCAGTTAAAACGTGAGGGGCCTTAAGGTTAAGTCAAGGTGCAGCCAAACACACATGAGCCACACAACCTCCTCTCAACCATGAAGACCTGGAAAGAGGACAGACCACACAAATACCCAAGAATCAAAAGACAAGGAAGAGGCTTAAACTCCTGGAGGACGAAGAAAGAGACGACAGGGAGTTTTTTAGGCTCCTGTACTGTCAGAGAGAGGTTGTGGTTTTCAGGAAGTTTACATGTTGTGAGGTCCAGTCTTTAGTTGGTGCAGAGTTTCAAAGAGTAACTTGGTAAACTCATTCAGTAACAATATACTGTACAATATATTACACTATAAAAGTGATCCTGGTCTCAGTCTGTGGAGAGTCCCTGTTTCACTGTTTGCCAGTTAAAACAATTGTTGAGGTGGAAACATAGGCTGTATAAAAAAGGTCTGAAAAGTGAAGCCAATGCCAATTGTATTGAAGTCTATGGGAAAATGTCCCTACTTCTCCCTTGATTTATTAGCTCAGTAAATGTTTTCCTAATGAGTTTATGGTCTCAGTCTCTAGTTTCAAGTCTTCAATACAACATGATGTTCATTTTTTAAATGATGGTCCATTTAGAGGAAAATAGACCATAAAGCAGGGGATGAATTAGGGGGCGTGGTTACATTGTGATTGACAGACTGTAGCACCCAATCAGGATAGAGTACAGAGCAGGTCAGCTCCACCCCTCACTCCTCCTCAGCTCCACCTTCTCCTCCAAACGTCATGTTGGGGTGAAACACAGGGCTGGGTTCCAAAAAGAAAAACACACAGCTAGTTTTCTGCTGCGCGAAGCAGCTCAGTCTGACACCACCTCCATTCACAAACAGCATGGAAAGTTACTGTTGGTAGGTGACTAGTGTTTATCTAACAGTGGAGGTGTGGCTGGTCTTGCTGCTCCCTGGTTTGTCACTTGCAGCTACGTTGCTGTCTGTGTCCATATGTGCTATTCTTAGTGGAGTATTATTTTCCATGTGTTGCAGCCAGCTGTTGGGCTTCTCTCTCCTTCTCAGAAATATAGGTGAGCTGCTCTGAAAATGTGTGTGAGTTGTCAACATGTTGACTCCAGCTTCTCTCCCTCCCCCAGGTTGACCTGGCCCAGCCAGCTGTGGCCATCCACAACTGGATCCGTGGCCATGACAAAGTCCCTGGGGCCTGGACTGTCATTGATGGTCAGGTGAGTTTCCTGGAACTCACAAGCAAAGAAAATGCACACACTGCTCTGAGGTCAGAGGGTGGTATATATACCACTTTAAGGGTGGTATATTTGGATTGTGGCTGATACTCAGCACCTTGAACATGGCATCAGGTCCTGGAACATTCAAGGTCTAAAAATGAAAAACTCATTTTGGGACATTTGGGTCGTAAAATGTTTTGAATAAAGTTTTGGAGTCTTAAATTTGTGTTCTGGTTTATTGGTGTCAATAAATCCCTTAATTACTCATTAATAAATATATATGTCCCTATTTTCCATGATTTATTTGACAGCCTGAACAATTTATTAAAAATTCTTAAGATGATAGCTGGTCAGACATCCTGTTAAAGTTTGATTTCAGAATCAAACAACAACAGTCTAACATCTTAATTAGGTCTTAATTCTTGTCTGTGTTCTTCCTCAGCCTGTGACCCTGTACGGCTCCTCCATGTTAGGGGGGGTGGTACCTGAAGGTCAGCCCCTGCAGATCGAAGGGGCGTCCCGGCCCAGCCTGGTCACCAAGAACGGACTGGTCGTGCATGGAACTGATGGGAAAGCTGTGAGTGTCTGTGCATGTTGTCGTACTACAGAACAAATATTCAGAGCAAACATGAGCGTGGCAGTGCCTCTGTTGGCTGCAGGTCTCAGTGCTGATCGATTATTCAGTGTGTGTCGGCCTCCTCTTGTCTTGTTGCTGTACTTCACCCTCTGTCTGGTTCAATAGCTGTTGGTGAAGAACCTGCAGTTTGAGGATGGGAAGATGATCCCTGCTTCCAAATACTTCTCCTCTGGAGAGAGCGCCAGCGTTGAGCTGACAGACGATGAGAAGAAGATGGCAGAGGAGATTAGGGCAAGTAAACCGCTGTCAGCTCAGTTTTTCTAACCTGATGTTTGACTTTCACTGTAAATGATTTTAAATGGCCTTCTTATTTCATCACAGAACATCTGGAAGGGCATCCTCAGCAACGTCCCAGCCATTGAGGACACCACAGACTTCTTCAAGTCCGGAGCTGCCTCCATGGATGTGGTGAGGTGAGAGAGGCGGACAGAGCTGTCACTTGTTATTTTAGACCAGAGAGGGCAGCATCTTCATTTTCTATTAGACCAGTGTCCAGTAAATCTCCAGTCACTGAGCTGAAGTCACACTAGCCTTTTAAGTGGTCACTCTGAGAAACTGGTTCACTTTAAACTGGGTTCTATAACAGTCTTAGTTCAGCTCTAAACTGACTTGACCCGACAGCTGAGGAGGCCCGTAGCTTAGAGGACAGTAACTCGTGTGTCGACAGTTTATCTAACATGAAAACCAGGGATGAAGCAATGAATGACAAACCGTACGATCCTAGAGAAGCTCCTGTATAGGAGCTGTTGTGCCACTGTGAGCACTGTTGTTGAATTGTCGATGTGTTTGTGTCCAGGCTGGTGGAAGAGGTGAAGCAGAAATGTGCCGGTGTGCAGCTACAGAACGAGGATGTGTACATGTCTACCACCTTCCAGGATTTCATCCAGATGTTTGTCCGCAAGCTGAGAGGAGAGGACCAGGAAGAGGAGCTGGTCATCGACTATGTGAGTCAGTCAGTCTCATTTAGCCTGCAACGATAACTAAGGCAGCAACTTACACTGCAAATCTCAAGTACTGGTCCTTGTTTCAAAAGAACTGAAAAACTGTAGGAAATGGTACATGACATTATATTAATGCCATTACTGTATATTGTGTGTTATAACCAGGCAACCAAAGAAGTGAACAACATGACAGTGAAAATGCCGTACCAGTGCTTCATCAATGGCAAGTTTGAGGATGCAGAAAGTGGGAAGACGTACGACACCATTAACCCCACTGACGGATCTGTGAGTACACACACACACACACACACATACATTCAGAAACCTCTGAAGAGGCGTCTGATGTGGACTGTGTGTGACCATATCCTCCTTCCCCCAGGTAATCTGTAAAGTGTCCTATGCCTCAGTGGGAGACGTGGATCAGGCGGTGGCAGCTGCCAAAGAAGCTTATGATAATGGCCCCTGGGGCAGGATGAACCCAAGAGACAGAGGAAGTCTGCTTTACAAGTAAGTAGCTCCACCTAGAGGGCTGCAGTGGGGTCACATGATCACCAAGGCTAGAGACAGATGAGAGGCAGAGATGCTGAGTCAGGAGAAGGCAGCAGGTTTGTGCCTAAAACACAGGAAGTTTGTTATTGTTCTTGCAAGACTCAGGGAAGAAGTGAAAGGCCTCAATACTTTGAACTGTGAACTTACATTTTTAGATTCAGTGTATCATTATCATCATCATTCTGATGTCCATTATGAATAAACCTCCATAAATAGTAATAGTCACTCCTCATACCTTGAGAACTTCATTCAGAATCCTCCTGTTTTTAAGTTTCCTTCAGTATCACAGTGATCCAGTGACAGTTGTCTGTACATTATGATATTATATATATTATGATTCAGCTGCTTTAACTGGACAGTTTGACTAAATGTAAAAACAAAAACAAGCTAAAATGAAGCTGATGTTAAAGCCCAGGGTGTAGCTCACTGAAGTCATGCTGACATCATTACTTCCTGGCTTTACTTTTATTCCCTCCAGGCTTGCAGACCTGATGGAAGAACACCAGGAGGAGCTGGCCACCATCGAGTCCATCGACTCAGGGGCTGTGTACACGCTGGCCCTCAAGACCCATGTAGGCATGTCCATCCAGACCTTCCGCTACTTTGCTGGCTGGTGTGACAAGATCCAGGTAGGTCCATGTTCAACAAGCTTTTGCTGGCACACAAACTGTAGCTTCACAAAGTCAAGTCTGGGTTCTATTAAATTCCTCAGTGATTATAATTCTACAAAATGCTGTTGTTGGTTTCAGGGCAAGACAATCCCCATCAACCAGGCCAGGCCCAACCGCAATCTGACCTTCACTAAGAAAGAACCTCTGGGGTAAACCCCACCTGTTTATACCATGTGTTGATATTCAGTTGGTTGTGTGTTTTTACTGAATCCAGAGCTGTGTTTGTTTTTTCTCTGGCAGTGTGTGTGCCATTGTCATCCCATGGAACTACCCTCTGATGATGTTGGCGTGGAAGAGTGCTGCCTGCCTCGCAGCTGGAAACACACTTGTGCTGAAACCTGCACAGGTGAGTTCACAATATACAGTACACATACAATACAATACAATACATACACTGCACATGCTGGTTTTGTATAGATGAAAAAGGAGCTAATGTTGAGTGGCAAAACCTTAAAGGTCCATACGGTCTAAAGGTAGATGTTAAAGGTCCATACAGTCTAAAGGTAGATGTTAAAGGTCCATACGGTCTAAAGGTAGATGTTAAAGGTCCATACAGTCTAAAGGTAGACGTTAAAGGTCCATACGGTCTAAAGGTAGATGTTAAAGGTCCATACGGTCTAAAGGTAGACCTCCATGTGGTCTTTGATTATAAAGCAGGTCTAGGTTCTATATTAATAAAGAAAGTATCAAAGTCTCAGTCCACAGAGAAATGCTCACAGCCTGTTTTCAGAAACTGAGCCCTAAAAGCCGCCAGGACTTCTGGAACTTTGTGATGTCACAACAAAGCAGTTACCACGCCATGAACCTAGCCCACCTGGATCCACCATCCAACCTTGCAGGATTTAGTTTCTCTGAAATCTGCTATATATAGAGGTTCAGATCCTCTCCTCTGATTGGCTGACTGTACCTGTTGGAGATGGAAAACTACGCTGAGATGGCTTTTGGTTTTTAAAACCACAAATATATCTTCAATCAACACATATCAACACATACAACAGTGGGGAAGTTCAAATGTGGACACTAACACTAACACTTCAAATGGTGAAAAGATTAGATGGCAAATTTGATGCCTGTTGGGTTGAGTCACGTGCCATCTCCCTCTTCACCTGTAGTTCAGCTCCTTCCAGATGACGAGATGCTGGCCCAGTCTAGTTGTCGTGTTTCATATACCTTCTAATATTTACAGGTCACGCCGCTGACAGCTCTGAAGTTTGCTGAGCTCTCGGTGAAAGCTGGTATTCCCAAAGGAGTCATCAATATTTTGCCAGGCTCAGGTAATGAACACTAATAAAGTCCTTCTCCTTACCGCGTGTTACTTTGTCCCTGATATCATGAGGTCAAAAAAAATACAATAATAGTGAAACAAAATTCTGAGCTCAGTCAGTAAAAATGTTTAAAATCAGTTAGATTTGAATCGTCAGGGAGTCTTCAGTTGAGTTGAGTGAGTTTTCAGTGAAAAACAAGTTAGAAAGAAGGGTCAAGATTCTGCTACACCTAATTTTGTATTAAAAAAATCACCTCAACGTTTTGCATAGTGCGCATGTTAGGGATGGGATTATATATGATTTTATCACATATCGTGATAAAAACAATCCACAAAACAGGTTGATTGTAGTGAATTTCCAGTGATGTGTCTCCTGCTAACAGGTTTTGAGTGAGTATCACAGACTGATGTGTCTGTTTCTTCAGAGCTCCACTGTTTTTAGAAAATATTAAACACATCAGTGAGTCACACTGTGTCACTGGGTCACGTGTTTCTTCATCACCATCACCACACACAGTCTCATACACAATGTCCTGCCCCAAAAAACTCACCAGAGCCCCAAACCTGGATTCATCCACCACTGAAAATAGTCCCTGTCAAATGCACTGATTCCTCCAATTTTTAAATTTACAGTGAGCAGCTGTTTCAGGAAAATTCAGATCCTTTTCAAGATTTATGTCATCAGTAGGAACCAATGGGCTCAGAGCTCAGAGACAGACAGAGCGAGGAGGTCAGAAAGTCCCCGTGTCTGTCTGAGAGCAGGGTTACACAAGAGCTACTAGACTGAACTCGGTGGAGGTATGTGCCAGGGAGGAAGCCAAATCCAGGTGGAGGTCTACACTCTTTGAGTGCTCTTCTAGTTTATTTGGTGTCCCTAACGTCCCCTCTCTCTCCGTCAGGTGGCATGGTGGGACAGCGTCTGTCCGACCACCCTGACATCCGCAAGCTGGGCTTCACGGGTTCCACACCGATTGGCAAACAGATCATGAAGAGGTACGATCCAACAGAATCACTGCTCATTGGCCGAGATGACTGCCTCGAGAAATTTCATGCTCTTCCTCTGTGACTTCCTGTTGCAGCTGTGCACTCAGTAACCTGAAGAAGGTCTCTCTGGAGCTGGGAGGGAAGTCGCCGCTCATCATTTTCAGCGACTGTGACATGGACAAGGCTGTTCGCATGGTGAGGGGGGTGGGGGTGGGGTGGTGGTGGTCGTGGTATGGGGGGGGCAGTCTGTCTGACACTTCTGACGTTTTATAAACTTTCTTCATGAGAATATACTGGAGCATGATGGGATTCAGTCTTCAGCACTATGACGCACTCACAGATCAGTGCAAGGTCATCAAAAACCTGTCCCCTATTTCACACGTCTCTGCTCAGGTCTTTTTCATGACTCCTGCCACTTTGATAACAAGACAAAAGAATAAAAGGAAAGTGCATCATCAGGATCATAGATCGTGGACTGATGGATAGATGAGTGAATGAATGGATGGATGGTTAGATAGAAGAAGAAGAATGGATGGATGGATGGAAGACAAAGACAGTGTAATAAAGACTAATCATGCTGATTACACAGTAAGATTACTGCACAGATGAGGCTCAGGCAGGTCACAATAAGAAATAAAAATAAGTTAATAAAAGGTCACTTTCCTTGTTCAACATTGTAACAAGGTTGAAATGTCAGAGACACAGAGGTTGATGTCCTAAAGTAACTAACAAAACAAAGATCCAGATGTATGATGACACGAACAGCTGGTTTACAAAGTGTGTGTATGTGTGTGTGTGTGTGTGTGTGTGTGCTTGCACACTGCTTCACAGGGAATGAGCTCTGTGTATTTCAACAAAGGTGAGAACTGCATCGCTGCTGGTCGTCTGTTTGTGGAGGAGTCGATACATGATGAGTTCATCGGCCGAGTGGTGAGTGAGGCTCCTCCTCCTCTGCAGCAAACACAGTGAATCTGAGGGTGTTTACACTCAGCTGGGGGGCTCGCAGAGACGCAGTGGTCCAACCAGAGGCCAAGATATTCTAACTCTGAGTCTCCAGTCTGGTTTCAGCTCCAAAAACACTGGCTTTATCCACCCTCTCCCCCTAAGGTGGAGGAGATCAAGAAGATGAAGATCGGAGACCCTCTGGATCGCTCCACGGACCACGGCCCACAGAATCACAAAGCCCACCTGGACAAGCTGCTGGAGTACTGCGACGTCGGACTGAAGGAGGGGGCCACGCTGGTGTACGGAGGCCGACAGGTGGACCGGCCAGGTAGAGCACACACCTGAATACTGGAGCGCCACATCACCACATGTGGTGTCAGACTGTATGTGTGTTCAGCAGCAGTGTGTTACAACAGAGTCTGCAGTGACTTTTAAAGAGCAAAGACACAGATCACAGACAGGTGTTTTTTCAGACCTTTTACTTAACACCTGATGATACTTAATGTATTCATTGTTTACGGTCGAGATGATAGATATTTTTGCATAAACAATGATTTTATGTTTGTGAAACAAACTTCATTTTAATGACAGTGAGGTGGTATTTTCTATGCCCACCTGCCCCAGGACTGTTCCTGTTCCTCTGGATGTGTTTTGCAGTTATGAAAATACAATCTACAGCTTTTTAATTTGCTTCGTACAAGTTGTAGGGTTCCTGTTCACATCAGCTAACCATCATCATGTCACCTTCCCTCAGGCTTTTTCATGGAGCCCACCGTTTTCACTGATGTGGAGGACCACATGTTCATCGCCAAAGAGGAATCCTTTGGCCCCGTCATGGTGGTGTCCAAATTCAAAGATGGGTAAGTCATGAAAAATCATCAAAGCATCATCTCGCCGTGGTGTTATCGTACACACGCTGAGTCACAGACTGGTGTCCTCTGTCCGCTTCGTCCAAACAGAGACGTGGACGGCGTGCTGCAGAGAGCCAACGACACAGAGTACGGCCTGGCCTCCGGCGTCTTTACCCGCGACATCAACAAGGCCATGTACGTAAGCGAGCGGCTGGAGGCCGGAACAGTATTTGTCAACACCTACAACAAGACTGATGTGGCTTCACCTTTTGGAGGCTTCAAGCAGTCTGGCTTCGGCAAAGACCTCGGTGAGTAGTGACATGGAGGAGGACGACTGTGAGGTCAGCACGCCAGCAAGCTGTGAGCGTTATCATTTGACTGACTGTGTCATAACGTCTGTGCTCTGTCTCGTCCACAGGAGAGGACGCTCTCATGGAATACCTCAAGACCAAAGCAGTGACAGTGGAGTACTGAGACCCAGATGAACTCTGACCCACATCTGAACAGAAAGGGACTCGTGTGTATGTGTGTGTGTGTGTGTGTGTGTGTGTGTGTGTGTGTGTGTGTGTGTGTGTGTGTGTGTGCTTTGCTCAGACATCCAGCTTCTTTCAGCATTTTCATGCTTCTGGACAGTGTGTGTCTGTGTGTGTGAGAGTGTGTATGTATGCTGGCCACAGTTTGGACAATGTGCCTGTCTGTGTGAAGCTCACATCATGGACAGGGGACGTGTTTTACCTGTCTGAGCTGGATGCTGCTTCACCTGATGGGAGCTGAGCTGGTTCTGACTCTGTTGTTAAGGTTTTGGTCCCATTGAAGTGTGTTTTGTGTTAAAACACACTCACCTATCTTCAGTCATATAAAAGAGATCTTTACAGAAATTGAAATTTTTAGATAAAGAGGCTCCTCTGTGATGCTGCCTTCACCATTCCTCTGATTCCTTAGTTCTCACAGACTGACCTCTACATGAATGTCTTTATGGTGAAGGTTGTGTTCTGGAGCATCAGGTGTCCACGGAGGACTCTCGTGGTGAGCTACCAAACTACCACATCCAACTGTTGACTGTTAACAAAGGCCCCGTTCAAACCTGGTTTTAACTGGTGATCTGATCACCAGCTAACAATGTGAATACACTGATCAGTCCCAACAGTTTCATCATCAACTGAAAATATTTGAATGTCTCTTATTTCACTGTAGAGATGTGAGCAGAGCGGTGATGGATGCTTACCCTGCTCTCTCTCTCTCTCTCAAACACATTGACAATGGACCCGTCTGTCTGCTAAAAACAACACATACCTGTTTGTTAGCATATAAACCAGGAAGTGAGATCAGGTGTCTGACTGACTACTCAGAGCTGAACACTAAAGATACATGTTGATGCAGGTCTGAACAGGTCTGAACAGGTCTGAGCAGGTCTCAGCAGGTCTGAACAGGTCCGAGCAGGTCTGAACAGGTCTGAGCAGGTCCGAGCAGGTCTGAACAGGGCCAAAGTAATCTCAGCTCAAGGTCTACTTACTGTCTTTCTAAACTTTTCAACCCTGTCACTGAGTCATATGGAATGTTTCAAACAGTAGAGAAGAAACCAGGAAGTGGATCTGGATTTGAAAGAAAAGAAAGCTCACCTGACATTGTGATGTCACAATGTACTTACACCTGGAGAAGGCCTCAGCATCAGTGCAGCGAGGGAGGAATTTATAAGAGTAGGTGGAAAAAGGGCGGGTTTTTAAATGTGTGCTTGAAAAGCTTCATCTTTATCAATGTGTCTGTACAGCACTTACAGTATTTATTGATCACTACATCATCATGAACCATCAGCCTTTCATCTTCATCTTCACACACTAGTTGTTTACATCATGTCCTTGCAGATGTCTCCTCCTTCACGCTCTCTTCCTCGTCAAATTAGACTTTTTTGTAAATTTTTTTATCAAGAGGGAAAAAGGCTATCTGATATATTTTTGACATTGTATTTGTCAGACAGAAGAGGACTCTGTTATAACACTATATTATTTTCTCTAAAGACCAGCTAGATGTTTTTATCACTAATGTGAAGAAGTTGTGGAATTAGTTTTCTATTTGTCCCACATTGTCAGTGAAGGCAGCAAGGGCTACAAAAGTGTGTTTTCTTTCTCACTAAAAGTGAGAGATGTCCCCTCAATAAAGTTCTGTTTGAATTTTACTGTGTAACGTTGTTGAGTGGAAAGCTCTGGAACTATGACACTTTAGCACTAAGACTAAACCCACAGAAGACGTCCTTCTCTCCAGTCTGGTTCACTAATGTCTTTAAATCTGTGCTAGTGAACATTTCCCCTTTGTCAAGACCGGTAGTTCCCAACCTTCTCCAGCTCACGGCCACTTCGGCTCTGTAACAATATGGAAGCCAAGATACACCAACCAGCCACAACATTATGACCCTGACAGGTGAAGTAATAACATTATTACCTGGTTACCATGGTTACCTGTCAGTGGTGGATATATCAAGCAGCAGCTGAACATTTAGTCCTGAAGTTGATGTGTTGAAGCAGGAAAAATGGTCAAGTGTGAGGATGTGAGGGACTTTGACTTTGACCAAACTGTGATGAGACGACTGGTCAGAGCTTCTCCAACACTGCAGCTCTGTGGGATGTTCCTGGGCTGCAGTGGTCAGGACCTACCAGAAGTGGTCCAAGGAGGGAGAACCACTGGACCACAGACAGGGTCAGGGGTCAAGGCTCAGTGATGGTGGTGGGGAGTGAAGGCTGGACCCTGTGGTCTGATCCAACAGAAGAGCTACTGGAGCTCAAACTGCTCACCTACACAATATTATGCAGGTGGTCATAATGTTGTGGCTGATCAGTGCATCTTCTCTGAGCACTTTTTATTTCAATGATGGGATGGAGCTTTTTGCATGGATAAAATCTTTATCACACTAATGTTGATGTTCAGAAGTGACATCATAAAAGTTCCTATCTTTGGCTTATAACTGATGATTTCCAGTGTTTTTATCATTCAAACATTGAAGAGCATATTGTTTTCTCGTGGGCCCACAGGTTGGGAACCACTGGTAATGATCATCCCTGCACCTGACAGGTGATTAGTGCACAAGTGAGCCTCAGGCTGTCGCACTAAAGGGTCAATTTAAAATGTCCAGTGTTATTTAAAAAACAAATAAATGCGTCTGTAGCCAGAGTCATGGAAAACCCAACTGAAGATAAACAAGCAAACACAAAGTGGAGTATTAACATTTTTGTTCAGCATTATTCACTTTGCCTCATGTCAGACTCTTATTCTCAGAGACTCAGTGATGGACATCATCAACCTGGTGTAAGGAGTAAGTGCAACATACAGTGACACTGCTCATCATGACCGTTTGCCTTTATGCACTTTTGGCTGTATAATTCTAAATGCATTATCATAATTAATAGCATACAGGGTGTGTTAGTAGACAACACTATTATCATTTCCTTCGCACAGTGTACATCAAAGCCACCAGAACATTGGTGTTTATCTGCTGCAACCCACCAAGTCATTTTTTATTTGAAGTGATATCAAGGAACCTTCCAAACACGATGATACAAAATTACTCAGAGACAAGAGCAGCACTTGGTGACTGGCTGGAAAAGCTTTTAAGAGGCAGAAACCTCGAGGGAGTGTGGCCATCTGATCATCATCTGACACAAACATTACTGACTGACCAACAAAAACCAATGTACCCTCATACACAGGCATCAAAGACTGAGCTGTGAGTTCGGCCGGACTTACTGTACAATGATCAGTCAGAGAAAGAAGAGACACAGTATCTGTCTGACTGAGCAGAGTACACACCATGGACTGTTGCCAATGCTGAAGATTTTTAAACCTTCATTCTCTCTAATGACCATCATGGGACGACTCCATTGGTTGTTAAAACAAGTCAGATTGTATTGAAGTTTATGGGAAAATGTCCCTACTTCTTACTGAGTTTATGGTCTCAGTCTCTAGTTTCAAGTCTTCAATACAACATGATATTAATTTTTTAAATGATGGTCCATTTAGAGGAAAATATACCATAAAGCAGGGGATGAATTAGGGGGCGTGGCTACTGTGTGATTGACAGACATGGCTGCATCACACAAATACTTGCCTGACAATCAGGATAGAGTACAGAGCAGGTCAGATCCACCCATCACTCCTCCTCAGCTCCACCTTCTCCTCCAAATATGGTTTCTTCTGGTTTCAAAAAACCAAGATGGCCGACAGACAAAGTACAAATCAGAGGCTTCAAAATGGCAGCTCTTAAACCAACATGTGACCCAGCACTAGAGACTCTTTGGTGCTTCTGTGGAAAGTAGTAATATCACTAAAGGGTCTGAAAATGGAAACTGTTGTGGATCACTGATAATATAACAGAAAATGTTTGACTATTTTGAAAGAGCAACAGCCAACGGGAAAAGTCCAGCACTCATCTGACCAATAATTACAGTCATTCACATTAAAGGAAGCAACAATGCAAAATAGTCAAAGGGATACAACTGTTTATTTCTTGCTTTACATGTACAACAGGTCTGACTATTACACATTCAAACAGACACACAACCACAGTTAGACTAAACTGCAGCTTCTGTGTGCGTTTGTTTTTATTTTAGGAATACAAAAAGGCAGCAGACTACACTTGAATGAACACACACACACACACACACACACACACACACACACACACACACACACCAAGCTCTTCTTCTGTTGCACAATTCAGAGCTGAGACTGGTCAACAGGAGACCAGGAACACACTGGGAAAGCAAACTTACTATACAGTCAGCAACTTACAGTGTTGTCTTGTGTATGAATGAGGTACTAGTGTAACAATGGTTCCTGCTGGTTCCCTATAGGCAACAAGGGAGACTCAGTGTCAGCTGACTACATTGGCACTAGACCACTACAGTCTCCACTGTCAGTTTGACTCTCAACAAAGAGAGGAGTCACTTTTCAGCATGAAAGCATGGTCCTCATCAGGAAATCTGGAGCTTTATAAAGTCCAGGCTAGCTGATATGTCTGAAACAACCCGCCCACGTTCACAGTGAGGAAGGTGGGGTTTCCAACCTCAGCCCATTCCCTCCATACTGATGGAGCCCAAAGACACACAGGTCAACTGATGCCGATTATTAATCTACTTAATCTACTTAATCGGTGTGATCTCATCACCATTCTCTATCAGAGGAATCAGAGTCCGAGTCCTTTCTGACCTTCAAAGATTTGTGAAGTTATAACAGCCTGCTGGTCTGCCAATTCAACCACAAATAACCATCAATGTTTCTACACGCTCTTATTCACATTGTGACTCCACACTGTCACCAACTCTAACCTAAACCCAGTTCTACCTTTGACCTGAAAACCAGAGATGAACTCAGACTGTCCCCACAACCCTGGTTCCAGACTGAACCAGAAATCCAACTACATTATTAACGCGTGTTCATTCTGATGACCTTTAACCCAGGGCCTCTATGTGTGGAGTTTGCGTGTTCTCTGCCTGTGCAGCTTCCATCCAGTTTCTCCAGCTTCCTCCTACAGTCCAAAGACAAGCAGGGTAATTGTCAGTTGGCGTGAGAGTCAGCTTGAACGGTTGTTGTTGTCTCTGTATGTCAGCAGCGATAAACCGGTGAACTGTCCAGGTTGCAACATCTTTTGGTAACAGCTCAGTTTTCTGATCTGTGCCAAACCTCAGTTATCACATCTGCATTTTAAATGGTAACACTGAGCTCATTGAGCCAGACAAAGGCCTTGTTTATGAGAGTTCAGAGGATATGGACACACTCAGATAACAAGGTGTTAGGGTTCTCCAGGAAAGCGCCTCAGAATGAACAACATATGGACTTGTGAAGTGTTACAGAGTAGGAACAGTAGCAGACAGACCAAGCCTGGTCTGATCAATCTGGATTTCTGATGTGGCTGCTTGTGGCATAATAAGGTGGGGAATATTTTCTTGGCACATATTAGCCTCCTTATTACCAGCTGAGCATGGTTTACATGCTGCAGCCTACCTGAGTATTTCGGCTGACCATGTGCATCCCTCTGTGGCCTCGGTCCACCTTTTTCTACTGGCTAAGTCCAGCATGAAAACACACCATGTCACTAAACACACAACAGTTCAGAATCTTACAGCATCATTTCCAGCACCATGTTGAGCCAATGACACCCAGACTTCAGAGAGTGTTATACCCTGGATCAGGGAGGTGACCACTGACTGTGTGCAACACAATGAGCGAATATCAAATTAACCAGAGAACATAGCTATGAAATTAGACAGGGTTCAATTAAGTGGTTCACATGTCAGGTTTTTACCAAATTAAGAATAAACAAACCTGATGCATCTGTGCACAGGTTTTATTTTCGTTTCCACGTCTTACCTCTCTCCTAGTGACCCAACCTCCTCCAGAAAATCCCAAATGTGCATTTAGCACAAGCAGCTTGTAGCTAACTGCTGTAAGAAGATAGTCATAAACACAAGGTGATCCACAGAGTTAGGCCTGAACACAGCTGATGGCCATACAGCATGAGCTAATAACATCTGCTCTGGCTCATTTGCAGCTATGGTCCCAATATATTCAAAATGACATTTACTGCTGTTGGCAATGACTCAGGTCTGCCGCCATGCAGGAGCTTTCTGTTTCCCACCAGTCAGTTTAAAACCCTTTGACACCTGAGGCAGAAGTTTGGCCACATCACCTCAGGGGGACAAAGTCATCATGCAGCTCGGTCTGTGTGGCCCACACTACTCCCCCTGCTGGTCTAGGACCTGGATGTTGGCTTTCTTCTTCTTGCCTTTGTCTCCAGGCAGTTTAATGTTCTGCTCTGTGATCTCATCCTCATCAGAGTCTGTTTCCTCCCCAGAGCTCGACGAATCTTCTTCGTCTTCTGAGGAGCTGTCTGACCCGCTGAGCTCCACCAGAGCTACGTCCTGAGAACAAGAGGGAGAAATCACAACTCATGAAATCAATTAACAAATAACATTACCTAAAATAACAGACAAATCTACTCAAAATCTAAATCAAATAAAAACCCAGCATTTAATAATCAAAGGGTGAAATAAGTTAGAAATGATCGAACCAAAGTAAAATGGTGTTTTTTCAAAGGATAAGCTTTAAGAATTTAGATTATATAGATTCTGCGAGTCTCCTATCATCAGGCAGCGAAGCCAATTTTTCTAACATCAATATACAAAGTGTTTGGAAATAGATCTTTTTTTTTCTGTGAGTTTTTGGGTGTGTGGGTTTAAAGAAAACTGGTTTTGCTTAAAGTAAATGGAAAACAGCGAGCAGTTAATTATAGTGGTGTCCCTGATGTGGTCAAGGCATCTTATGAGTTGGTTCTACAATTTTTTGTTGCAATGTGGACGATAGAGTAGTCAAGAGACAAGCCACCAACAGGATCAGGCAGCAGACGCAAACACAAAACAACCAACCTAAATCTGTCTCTGACTTTGGCTAAAAGACAACTTATCAAATGTTTGAATTTAAGTTCATGTCTGAAGTTTTCAGGTTGACCAGGTGGAGGCAGGAAACAAGTTTTAACCCTCTGTGACGTCAAACATTGGTTTGTGGTTTTTGATGCCTCCAGTTGGTAAAATAAAGGTGGAGCTGAGGAGGAGTGAGGAGTGGCTCTGACCTGCTCTGTACTCTACCCTGATTGTCAGGCAAGTCACGGCCTTCTGGTGCAGTCTATCAGTCACACAGTAACTACACCCTAATGCATCCCCCGCTTTATGGTCTATTTTCCTCTAAATGGACCATCATTTAAAAAATGAACATCATGTTGTATTGAAGACTTGAAACTAGAGACTGAGACCATAAACTCATTAGGAAAACATTTACTGAGCTAATAAATCAAGGGAGAAGTAGGGACATTTTCCCATAGACTTCAATACAAGTTGACTTCTTAAATCTGACCAGTGGAGTCGCCCCCTGATGGTCATTAGGTAGAATGCAGAAGCTCTTTAGCATTGGCTTGACTTTACAGCCATGGTGTCTACATCCATGGCAGAAAAGCAGAGCTTTCGCAGCAGACAGACACTTACCATCTCTATAACCTTCTGTGCCTCCTCCACGTTCTCTATGTCAAAGCATCCAGCAGGAGCCTCCTCCATCTGCCGCTTCAGCTTCTCGTTGGCCTCAGCCATCTGAGGCAGGAAGTTCTGCAGCCGCTCCAACACTGATGCGCAACAAAAAAAAAACACAAGTCATATGTCTATCTCCATTGTTTTTTGTTTCTGCAAGCAAATGATGTATGTAGTTAATAATATGAGATTTGGCCTCACCGCTGCTTCTTGGGACTCTCTCTGTCTGCGGGGGTCTGCCAGCCCTCGGCTTGAGGAGAAGCTTCTCGCTCAGACCTGGCAGCACAACGAACAAAGTCATCTCACCTTATCACAGCACAACACAGCACAGCACATGTGTTTCTCTAGGGTGACTGACATGCAATAGGAGCAAAGAGAACCCCATATTGATCCGTGAAAGGGTTAGAAGAGGGAAAACTCTTATGTGTAAAATTGATCACTTTCCGTAACATTAAATCAGTTTCGTGTCTGTGTTTGGCTGACTGTGTCAAGCCTGTAGGAACTTTGAAATAGAGAAACAGATTACACCTGTGATGTAATGTCCATCATATGTCATTGCTCTGAACATTAATCTGACCAGTGCAGGTCATATTTGATCATAATGTCAACAGTGTGCTCCAGTTCTATGAAACAATACACTTTGATTTTTTTTACAATGATAATCACACCTAACTTCTTCAAACGCTATCAGGAATCACCACGCGAGTCATAACCAGTTTTGAGTGTATTTCTATCATTGACCATTGGCCCCTAACACAACTCAGTGTTGTGTAGTTCCGGAGCACACTTTCAATTGACAAGGTTCTCCCTGACAATAAGCGGGTGATGTGGAGCAGCCGGACCCCGCTACGAGCAACACTATTAAACACACTTTAATGTTGTTCCCGCGAGAGCAACAACATCTTCTGCCGGGTTCATTATCTAACACAACAGCGTAGCGTTGCTGGACACCGGCTCTCCCCCGTTCACTCGGCCTCTCTGCCCTCTTTCTCCAACAGCTACAGAAACGAGACCAAACAGACCTGCTCCGGTGCCGCATGACAGCAGAGCCTGCGAGCTGCTCTTCTCCGCGTTCAACGCCATTTCTGAGGCGACGCGCTTCTGCGGTCGTCCACGTGTTAGTGGACACAGCAACATCCGGGTCAAAGGCAAGAAAAGACACCGGTAAGAAAAGACACAGCGCCCTCTATTGTTTTGGAAGCAACTGGTGAAGTTGGCTGTGAATAAAAAAAATGACACACGGATCAAATATGAAGGCTAAAACACACACAGAGAGCCTCGGTGAACGTTCCCGTCTGAAACCGACGAGCTTTACGAAGCGACCGTTAAGTGCACTCTGCGCCTGCGCGCTACAATCAAAATATCTGTGTGGCACTTTTTGTTCTGCGTCAAGCTTGTATGCAAAACAGGAGGTCTCACTTCGATTTGCTTTCGTTTCCGCGAAACCCTCCAGTCACAGTTTCATGTTTCACCATGAGGTTACCTCTATCTGTTGAAAACAAATAACATTTTAGATTTGTTTGACAGCATAATGAGCCAACTAAACGTATCATTTTAATATTATATACTCTGGCCAAGAATAAAGAGTGAATAACACTAGGAAACAGAATAGCGTCTGAGGGGGAAAACAGCAAATGATTGCTTCTTTCAACTGTATTACACTCAAAATAGATTAAGTCCTCTTTATGAATTAATAAAACGCGTGTATTGACAAATGTGCTGATTACAGCCACTATTTACAAACTGAGGGGCTCATCTGGCCTGACGTAGACGACCTTTGGTAGCGCTGTTTGCTCTGACGCGGCTCGGCGGCTGTCTGTCAGGAAGATCCGCAGCTCTTCTCCTGGATTAAAAACCACCGCCACAGAAAGGTAACTTCTGGAAAACACACCAAAAGACAGCGACGACTCGAAGAACCACTTAACGGCTTACTTTGGCCACTGTATTCCCCCCCGCTGAGCTTCTTACTGTTTCGTTTTCTGCCCAGCTAGCTAACATAGCTGTGTTAAGTAGCATAAACAGACTACCACAACTAGCCTGTATTTTCGTGCTGAGCAAACGTACCGATAATTGTTAGCCTGTGCTGTAAAACGGTGTCAAACCATGAGACAGAAGTGATATTTAACTGAGTCAGAGACAGACGGGTATTGTGGAGGCCTGAGCGATGATGTGGTGCAGAGAACAAACTGGAGCCTGTGGTCTCTCCTTACCAACAGAAAACAAGTAACAAACAAAAACATCACCTGCCCTTCTTGTTCTAACATGTTCAGTAGATGTGTTAATCTTTTCAGGTGCTTTTAATGCTGCCTTATCTTCCCTACTTTGACTTCGTCCTTACATCAAACTGAAACCTGAGATACTGTCTTTCCTGTATTCATATTCTGTGATCACTGGTACTTGAGTGTCCATATTCTCAGCTCCCACAGGAATGCCTTGTGAGAGGCAGAGGCTTGTGTTTGTGCCCTAATGGCACCAACTAATAATCCACAGCAGTGAACTGTGTGAGTCTTGCTCATAGTTAAATGGCAGGGGACCGACAACCACCTTAAAATCCCATTCCTGGTATTGGAATGTGGACCTTTTTGGTTCAAACTCCACTCACTCACGTTGCCTGGATTTTATCAAAGCCCGTCTGCAATTCAATAGAAAACAGCTGCCCCAGATCCAGTTCCCTGGTTTTCGGTTGAGAAGGTTTTAGTTCCTCTTGTTTTCCTGCTCTTATTGCTACTCTCTCCTCTGTCATCTTATCTACTTTCTCCAGAGCCAGTGGAGGACTGTCCAAAATGGAGGATGCACCTTAGCCAGTCTCAACCAGCTTTACAGTGCATTGCTTGACATCGCCCTTAGACTGGATGACAGGAGATGAGAGACTGCAGCCCAAGACCACATCATGAATATCCAGAGTCTGGGAGGAGCTTTAGGGGACTCCCTGGGCTCTAGCCTGACGGTACGTATGAGCGGAGCAGGTGGTGGGTGGAACGCTCTCTCCCTGAAACCTGTTGCCTCTGGACGGATCGCCTCTCTGTTCCAGACCATGGTCCCCACTGGGTATACCAAGCTGCAGGAAGAGCGGCTTGCCATGGTGGACCTCGGAGCCAAACCTGAGGCTGGCCCGCTCCAGAATGGCTACAGACAAGAGGCATCTTACGCAGAGAGCCGACGGCACCTGGACCGGGCCTCTCGGTCCTCTGTGACTGTATCTGACTGTGGAGATGGAGGCTACTCAGAAACAGAGCCCATGCTAGCTGAGAGGAGGTTTTCTGGGGAAGAGGCAGGTGAAGAGGAAGAGGACGATGAGGGTGACGGGCAGGGATCTGATGTGCAGAATATGCCCAAAGAATCACCTCTAGCTATGGCACTGCAGATTCTGGTGCCTTTTCTTCTCGCTGGATTTGGAACTGTATCAGCTGGAATGGTGCTGGATATTGTGCAGGTAAGCCGACATATAATACAACTATTGTTCAGACAGAATCCTGCCTGAGCCTCCAGCCTGGATGGCTAAATGTTAGATTAGATTAGAGTCATCTTTATTGTGAATGAATACATTTTAAATTAAATATACATTTGTTAACCATGTCACGCCATTGCCATCTAACCTGAAATGCTATTACTCATGGAGTGTTTACATATGAATGTTATTGTATTGATATAAATACATGTTATGCAAATAACAGTGTGAATACTATTGTCCACCCATCCATCCATTATCTATACAGTTTATCCATGCAGGGTCATGGGGGCTGGAGCAAATCCCAGTTGACACTAGGTGAGGGACGGGGTATACCCTTGTCACTAGTCTATCACGGAGACAAACAACCATTGCGCTCACACCAATGGGCCATTTAGAGTCATCACGGCATGGTCTGTTTGCTCCACAACCAACCAATGAATGCAATTGTTTGGAATATACATATATAAACAGGTTTCGGTGAATAATGAGAAATGGCTCCTATAAGTAGATGTGTCCAGGACATCAGTGAACACATTTGCAGTCATGCAGAATGGGATATAAAGTGGCGTTGCAGTGGGTAATGGTTGTTAGAGTTAATTACATTTCGGCAGAGAAGCAGTAGTGAGGGAAAAATTTATTCCTCAGTCTGCTGGTGTGGGAGCAGAGGCTTGTGTCCCAGAGGGTTGTGGAGCCAGCAGACCATGGCTGGGGTGTGAAATTTTCTAGATGATGCCCTTTGACCTCCGCAGGTATCACCTATGATGGAAGTCTTCACTGTAAATCCAAGCTGTAGAAGGACGTCAGCCTGTGAAATGTGGTGCAAAGTTTGTTGCCTTTGTTTTCTGCTCCAGATAAATGTTCCTAACCTGCAGCTGCATTTACAAACTGCCTGACTACTAGATGTCTGAGGGTCCACTTCTCTTTCATGATGTTGCATCTCTTGGCACAAACTTCACAATTTCAGATGTCCTGTGGAGTATGGTTTTGAAAAGCAGATTTTTTTTTCTTTCTTTTAAGTTTGAATCCTCCATTACATCCATGAATCGGTGGCTACCTGTTTTTCCTCTTCTTAAACAAAACAAGAATCCACATATTTGCTCCATAATGCTTCTAGAGGTGGGAATGGGAAGCGGAATAGCAGCAAAGATTCAATATGATGACCTCTGGAGTTTTCTTGTAGACAAACAGAAGTTCTGTTTACATGCAAAGCCACTGAGTGACAAACACATTGAATACATATATTTCCTTATTAAACTTTGGCAAATATAAGATTCACATCCATGTTTGTTGGTTAGGAGTCTTCATCTTTCCTGCCTCTTTTACTTTACTTTGCTTGATCCAAACCATCCACCGTCAGTGAGTGGAGTGGAGCTGGAAAGTGTGTGCGCCTGTGTCCTCGTGCACAACACACAAAGCAGGGACCTGCTTGTTTAAACATTGCTCCATAGTGATACAAGTGGTCAAAACTCCACAGGGTACAAGGCCTGAGTGGTGTCCAAAATTTAATATCTTGGTGCAGTCCAACCAAAGCATGATAAATAGAGGATAATTGCTGCCAAGTTTCTTTTTAGTAGCAGTTCACAATAGTTATATTACTCCATCCTATGTCTTATATGTCTTTGTATAATTTATGATTATATTATTGTATCGTATGCTTCAGATATAATGGATTCTGCTACTAAATAGCAGTTGTACTTGTCACAATGTTCGCTGCAGAGCAGTGAGATGAGCTGCACTGCAACTTAAACTTCAGGCTTTTTTATTAGCATTTAAAAGAAGAGCTAGAGGGTGATGAAGATGAATTATCCATGTTCACAATATCTGCTTAGAACGCATTACCATTTTAAACAGCTTTATTGATATTGACAGGATTCCTGACTACTGTCTCTTGACTCTGTTATTCACAGGTGTGTATGCAAATAAGGAACCAGTCTTATCCAAATGATGACATGTCTTTGACTTTGAATACCAAATAAGTCTGAGGGAAAGTGGAGAAATCCAAAGGTCAGACATGTTTGAAAAAAAATGCTGTTGTTCTGTGTCATCCACAGCACTGGGAGGCGTTCCAATACATCACAGAGATCTTCATCCTGGTTCCTGCTCTGCTCGGCCTCAAGGGAAACCTGGAGATGACTCTGGCCTCCAGGCTGTCCACAGCAGTGAGAAACACACACACACACACAGTCAGAGTGACACACTACCATGGGAGTAGTTTACTATGGACTATGAAGTATGAGGAAACAAGAGTTTTTATGTTCATCAGGATTGTTTTATTCACTAGGATGGTTTTATTCAACACAATAGGTTTTGCCTCTTAAAAACATTCTGTAAACAAATTCATGTGAATCTTGCGACGTAGCAAACAGTCTTCCTGCATGACTGAGCAGCTGTCACGTCATATATTTTCACAGTTTTAGCTTCAGCTGGTGATGATACACAGATGATTCCTGATGAGTCCATTTCTTCTCTGGACATGACAGGTTTCATTTTCCAACACAAATTGTTCTTGTTGTAATTGGAGAGCTGGGCTCCATCTTCATGCTGCATTGACTCATTGGCTTTTTAGGCCCCTGCCTTGTAAACACAAAGCCATATGTCTAAAGGAAAAAAAAAAAACAATGGAAAGTTTCAAGTTTCCAGGCAGTCTCAGCATGTCCTCATAGCTGCTGGGGATGGTACATTATTGTTGTCTGGGATGTCAAAACATGAACACAGCAGCTCAAACACACAGCCAGCCCGAGATGACAGCATCTCTTTAATGTTCAATTTAGTGTGGACATCTTGAAGATCTGCTGGGTACAAAATGTACCCAGCAGATCTGTTGTTGTGTATTTGTGGCTTGATGGTGACAACACTTTACTGCCTTTAAACAGCTGTAAAAATACTGATCAAAACACAGGAAAAGACCTGCTACATGCTACCTACCAGCTGTCATGGACTTAAGAGCTGAAAGACTTAAGAGCTGAAAGAATCACTCATCATTCTTTCGCTCCATGATCACGTCACTGTTGGCTTGTCATCACCGTCTTCTGCATCACTCTTCACATTGAGGTGCACAGAGAGACGCCAAGATACCAAACCACCACAGTCAACAAAGTCACCTGGAAACCAGCTCATGTGCTGGTGCAAAAATAGAGCACTTTTGTGATTGTGTCTCATCTCCATAGGTCATCTCTGTGACAACCTATCCAGCCATTTCAGTGTGTGTATCTACAGCTCTGTCAGGTGAACAGAACTGACCTTGGCTGTCAGTGCAGTTGTCTCCCACTTGTCACTGCCCCCTTCTTAGTTGAGATTATCATTACTTTGGGAAGTTTCAAGCCAAAAATATGTGGCAGCATCTTGAATAGGTTTTGGTGTGAGAGCCTTGCGGATTAGGAATTAGCAGAGGCATGTGCTGATGTAGCAGACTGAGAGGAGGTTTCCTTTAGGGGGTGGGGGGAACAGTCAGATAGCAAATTTATGGCTCCACTTCAGCCTCCCAGTGCAGGCGGTGTAATAAGGGAAGACCAGGTGTGTTTGTCAATGAACTGCGAGTGCATATATGTGCAGTCTGCTCTACACAGCTGTGTAATTACCATCCTGTCCACCATGCACAAAGCCCTTACTCAGTAGTACCCTCTCAGTGAGTTCATGTCTCAGTGTTTGTGTCCAGGCCTCAGACTCTGAGCCCCTGTTAACACCTGACATTAACAAGTGGTCAGCTCTGAGTATGGGTGTGAACTCAACCAAGACCTATCAGGGATGGAGTGAGATTTGATCGCTTAGTCAATATTCAGAGTGTGTATGCAAATGTCCTGGGCCACATGGAAGACTGGACTTGTTCATTGTCATTCAGTTGGCCCTTAAATTCCATAAACTGGCTTTGTCCACACTGTCCACAGTCTGCAGAGATATATTAGAGTGTTTCAGACCCAGTTTGTGCTGCATTGATTTCTTTTAATTTCCCACAGCTCAAACACAGAAAGTACATTGTGACAAAGCAGAATTCTCTGTTTTTTTTCTCTTCTTGTTGGCCCCATGGACTGTCTATAAAAGTGGACATACACTCTGGGTCTGAAAAGTATGCTGAAGATTGTATTGAAGTCTATGTGAAAATGTCCCGACTTCTCCCTTGATTCATTGACTCAGTAAATGTTTTCCTAATGAGTTTATGGTCTCAGTCTCTAGTTTCAAGTCTTCAATACAACATGATGTTCATTTTTTTAATGATGATCCATTTAGAGGAAAATAGACCATAAAGCAGGGGATGGATTAGGGCGTGGCTAGCATGTGATTGACAGACTGTACCACATGGCGATCTGCCTGGAAATCAGGATAGAGTACAGAGCAGAATCCACCGCTCAGCTCCACTTCTCCTCCTTCAAATCAGCCGTTCACAAACCAATGGGTGATGTCACATTGGATTGGCCTCCCACTCCTCAGTACACTGGCTCCACATCAGTGGGAGCTAATACTCCTCAGTGGTGTCTTCATGTCACTGGTTCTCCTGCAACTCAACCGCGAAACAAGACAATGATCTGACTCCCTGAGGGAAACCATGCCGTAAGAAATGTGCCAGGACTTTTCCAGTCAGTGACAGTTACTGAGCCTTTGCATATAGAATTTGTCAACATGCATTGTGTTGGAATTACATATGGTGAAAATATTTTCTCTTGTAAAAGCATGAATACATTCCAGGCTAAAGGTATACGTGTGTTTGTAAAACTAAAGCCCATAACTATGTATGTGCCAAAGCTGAAAATAGAGCTGGAATATTTGTAGCTGAAGTCCTGCAGGTTGGTGATAGACACATTTGAAAAAACAACATTCTGAGGACACAGTCACAGGGAATAACATAGCTTTACTCTGCCTACTATGAGTATGTGTGTAACCCTCAAATGGGCTTTGCAACTAATTTACTTATAGGTGCAAAGGACGCATATGTACCACACTAGGCTACCTCTGATGAACTATGTGTTTGAGAGAGAGAGAGAGAGAGAGAGAGAGAGAGAGAGGGAGGGAGGGGGGAAGTTGCTGCACACAGCTCTATAATGAAAAAAATGTTACCAGTTGAAATTGTAAATAAATTGAAAACAATATGTGGCAGTCAACAGAATATTGTGGCAGCCCGCCAGAAATAAATCAATGGGGAAGAAGGGAAGAAGCTAAATGCAATCTCATTGTTAATTTTCTTTCTGTGATAAACTAGAGTCAGTGTGTAATAAGGCTCTCAGATGTTCAAGATCATGGAGGGAACCAGTTTTTCTCTTCATCTCTTTTGCTCTTTTACTCTTCTGTCCTCACTCCTGACACAGGTGAATGTGGGCAAGATGGATTCTCCAATAGAGAAGTGGAACCTAATCATAGGCAACCTGGCACTGAAACAGGTGATCGCACACTACACGCACAGCCAATATTGGCTGTTCATAAAAAAATTTATCAGTGATTGTTTAACAGACTCCAGTTGTCCTCACTGAATATTGTTTTTATGTTCAAATTTATTACTAATATGTAACTAGCAAATTTCACATTGAGTGCGTTTTGTCATATTTACAGGATGTAAGATCATAGTGTGTGGTGTGTGTTATACTAACAGTACAGTGTGGTAATTGGTTTAACCCAGGTGGGCGTTCACTCAGGCTGCTATTGATCTTTGTGTGTGTAGTACAGGCTCTGCTAATCATCTACCCACACACTGATAAATACATACACACACACACAGTGTTTTGAAGATGTGCATGTTCGATATATTGTACAATAACATCCGTTGGTATCAGATGTTCAATGTTTTACAACTTTGTATATACGAGCTTATTGCTTAGCCCGTAGCTGTTGACCTGTGTTTTCACACATGGTCATGTTTGTTTTCGTTAATCACTAGAAGAGCACAACAGTAACCCCCCCCTCCTCCGCTGCAGGTTCAGGCCACTATGGTGGGCTTCCTGGCGGCCGTAGCAGCTGTGGTTCTTGGTTGGATCCCAGAGGGAAAGTTCCAGATGAGCCACGCTGTGCTGCTGTGCTCCAGCAGTGTGGCCACAGCCTTCATAGCCTCCCTGCTGCAGGGTAAACACACACTGACACTCACATTGTTGAAAGGAAACCGTGGAGAAGCTGGGTCACAGTCAGTGACCTCACATAGAGGTTATGATGACAGAAACACAGACTGTCTGTGAAATGTCTGAAAGTCAACTGTGATGTAATGGCCACCCTCTTCATCTCATGTTCAGGTATCATCATGGTGGGTGTGATTGTGGGTTCAAAGAAGACAGGCATCAACCCAGACAACGTAGCCACTCCCATTGCTGCCAGTTTTGGTGACCTCATAACCTTGGCCATCCTGGCCTGGATAAGTCAGGGCCTCTACAAGTGCCTGGGTGAGTGAATAACTGCTACTGTCACACGCAGACTCACACGATGATCCACAGAGAGCCAGTCAGACCAGTTAACTCAGGGGTGGTTTTACTCATGTCCCTAAAGATAATAACCTGCAGACTATTAGAGAAGCTGTGTGTCAGTTCTATACCACACAGCAGTGACGCGATACAAATTTTTATAGCATTCTTTTATTTTGCAGTAATTTTTTTTTTTTTACAAATTTATTTTCTCTACTCTTGTGGTCAAAGGTCAAAAGTCACTGTGACCTCACACAACATTTTTGGCTATAACACACATATTCATTTGCTAATTATGACACAACTTAACTCCAATGTTTTTAAGAATAAAATGAAGTGATGACAGTATATATCCAACAGGGCAATGGTCAATTTCAGTTAAGTGTTTCTACATAAACAGTCCTGGTCATTATTCAACACTAACTCAGGAGGGAGACACTGTGACTATATTTCCTGATACTTGGCTGATTGGTTTGACAGCTGTGAGGCGTTGATTCTAATTTTCCAGCTGTGAACAGCTGTATTTCTGTCATGTGGTGTGCATACTGTCTGTGGAATCACTACAGCCTGCTTAGAATGAATATTGAGTGAGTATTTGGTACAAAGCTGGTAATTCTGAAGCTGCTGAGGCTACAGAGGAGCAACAGCCTGCACTGTGTTCAGCATGAGAACTGAGATTACTTCATGGCACAACACAAACAGGGCGCTACTCTCCCACTGAACCTGTAGACTGTTGAGTCATTTTGGCTCCGCAAATGGGAGAAAAAGAAGTACTTTCTGAACGATTGGTGGGAATGAGCAGAGGGAATTATGGGAAATGCACGGCAATACTATTTACTTCAGTTCAAGGGGAGCTGCCTTCAGGTTGTGTGACTTCATGCTTCAGATCTTGGTTTATTGTAGAGAGTACTAAAAAGCAACAGTGTTGAAGCAGCCCAGTGTAACATGACAGATGAGTCTAATTTCAACCATATGACAAGTGATAAATAAGAAACGATAACGATAAGACAATAACAGGAACTGAGGAAATGCTATCATGTCTCTCATAAATTTGCATTAAGGCACCACTGAAGACTGGAAAGCAAACATGAAGAGAGTAAAGTTGGTAAAGATGAAACAATAACGTACTAAAACAGAGAAGATGTACTGCAGTGAGTAAAACCAGAAATAAAAGTCTGGGTACTAATCACCAGATGGAAGTGAAGACAAAACATCCATCCATAGAGACCGCCAATCCCAGCTGACATTGGGCGAGGGTGGGGTTCAATCTCGACAGGTCACAGTCTATCACAGGACTGACATAGACACAAACAACCGTTCATGCTCGCACTTACAGACAATTTAGAGTCACCAATTAACCTAATGTGTCTTTGGACTGTGGGAGGAAGCTGTACAGGCACAGGGAGAACATGCAAACTCCACACAGAAAGACCCCAGGCCCGGGAGTCAAACCAATAACATTCTTGCTGTGAGGTAACAGCGATAACCACAAAACAGTAAGGATAAAATAATGAAACCTTAAAGAGGGCAAACTAGACCAGAAATAAAAAGTAGAAATAAAATAAAGATATAAAAGGTCATGCCAGGCTTGGAATGTATAAATAAATTGGTCAAATCAAATTCAATTAAAAGCCAGACCTAAATGTGGGTCTTGAGGTAGGCACATTCTCTCTGAGATGTTCCTCAGCCCAGCTGTCTGACCCCTGTGGTGCTGTGTAGTGACCAGCAGAGGTCACTCCTGTCTCACGCTGCAGCAGCTCTGCTCTCCAGACCATCTGATTCCTTCCCGCCGCACATTCCTCATCCATGTCACACCCAGACCTGCGCCACACCACCTTCTCTTACTTAATGTAGGGAAGACTGGGAGCTATTTCCCCTGGACACACCAGCTAACGCTGTCAGGTCTGACTCCATGACACAGACGTTCAGCACTGTGAAGGGAACAGTTGAGCGCTGTGATTTCAGTGCCGTGAGGTTCTGTCATGAGGACAGTGGCTGTGTTGTTCTTGAGCCTCGTCGCACTGACACTCTGCCTCCTAATAGGAACTAATGGTCAGTTTACTCTTAACGAAACAGAATTTAAATTAGATGATTGCCTATGCAGCTAAGAACTTAATGCCTCTAATGCTCCAAATTAGAGGAGGACCACATAAGTCGACACAGTAGCTGGAGGAGCTGAGTTGAGTCCACCGGAGTTTATTTTTAGAGTGCTTTTAACAAACAGGATTGTTACAGTGTGCTTCAGTGAGAGTGCTCAACAACAGATGAAAGCAGGGATAATGAGAGCATGAGATGGGGCACAAACACCAAGAAATAGAGCCTGAGCTTGTGTGTGTGTGTGAGAATCCATGACAGCGACAAACAGGAAGAGATGACTGCTATGGAGTTAAATGAATAAATAGACTCAAACACTGAGACGCTGGCTCTATTTAAACTTGCAGAATCAGACACATTGGGTGAATCGCGTTGTGTTATTATAACACACTGCTCGAATAATAAACCTTTTACCATATAGTGTGGTATTTTTGATTCACTGCAGCCTGATCAACAGCCATACACTGACATACCAAGCAGCTTTGTTGGCCACTTGGGGTCAGTGGAAGAAGCCATAAACACAACACATATTATCACCTTGTAAAGTTGCTCTGCCTCAGTTGTCTCTTTAAGCATCCAGCAGATGCAGAGTTGCATGATCACTCATGAGGAGTGTTGTTGTCCAGTGTTCCCTCTCTTTGAGCTCTGTGTTTGGTCTCTACCAGCTCTTGAGGGAAGCATCTGGCTCTTTACTCCTGAATCTTACACCAACCAGCCATATCATTATGACTACTGATAGCTGAAGTGAATAACATTATTACCTGGTTACCATGGTTACCTGTCAGTGGTGGATACATCAGGCAGCAGCTGAACATTTAGTCCTGAAGTTGATGTGTTGAAGCAGGAAAAATGGTCAAGTGTGAG
>CM076669.1:17196820-17246813 GCA_038496675.1 Rachycentron canadum | reverse complement strand
AATCCTGTATTTTTCTGATCTCAGAGTGAGGAGAAGTTGCTCTGAGTTTATTGTAGTGACAGAATAAAGACAGAGAGACATGGACAATAAGATATTTAGAGCATTGGAGGCTTTGGAGCGGATTTTTCATCATTACTGCTCCAAAGAATGAGCAGAACTCAGATCAGATAAAGAGAGAAACTTCAAATCAGCTCTAGAACAACACAAATACGTTTGTTGAAGTTTTCTTTGGTTATTATTGTTTACTGTGTTTTTATCTAGAAGATAAGGAGAAATTCAAAGTGGTTTTTATTTTTTTTCCTGTTATAATAACAAGAAAAAAATAGAACACAGATAGTAACACACGTTTGTTTTGTTTTAGATTTTTAAAACAACTTTAGAAGGAAAAACACAAAGGCATGAAAAAACAGAAAAGCCTTAATGCGGCTCTAAAAGGGTTAAATGAATTTGCATCAAAGATGACAGCGATTAATGTTTTAATGCCACAAGTTGTCATGTGTAACTCTTCCTTTTTCTTCCTTATGTGGTCATTTGCTGGGTTTTTAGTCAGCTATTTATTTATTTTTCTTTTTTTCTTAAGAAAAGTTGTGAAAAGGCTGTGTTTGAGTGAATGATGTTTTGTGAGTTAAGTTTTGTTCTCACCTTTCACAGTGTCGCTCTGATAAAATATGATGACAGATTTATCTGCCTCTTGATTGTAACTGGCTCCTCAGGGCCTGATACAATTTGAATGTGAAAAGAAAGTGTTTCCTTTTCCATTTTACAAAATATTTCTCTGTGGAAAATTCTGAGAAATCAAGTCATGCTCACTCTTTAGTGACTCTTTTCATCAAGCAGGTTAATGGAAACAAGGAGTGTCTTGTCCTGAGACATGGATCCAATGTTTGTTGGGTTATTTTTAGGAGTTGAGCTGAGCTGCCGGTTGGTGAGCTGTGTGAAAAGATTTAAAGAAGTGAAATCCACATAGACAAATGTCCAAATATTGAAGGTGTCATATGCATACTTAAGGATGTGTTGGCCCCAACATAGACAGATTTCAAACAGCACCCTTGTGGTTTCTGGACCCTCGCTGCAGTAGCTCCAAACCACAACCCAGAGGAATGATGAACGCCTCTCTTGCTCTTCCACAGATTCCTACCCATACGTGTCGTCCCTGGTCTGTGCCTTCTTCATGTGTCTGACTCCTCTGTGGATCGTCATCTCCTCCAAGCACCCAGCCAGCCGCACCCTGCTCTACTCGGGATGGGAGCCAGTCATCACTGCCATGGTCATCAGCAGGTGTGTGTCTTGTGTTTGTGTCTGTAAATGTGAGTGTGTTTAGTCTTCAAAGGGGAAGGAACAGCTATTTGCGTCTGAGACTCCCAGTGTCTGGTTTGCTTGATGACTCATCCCCCTAAACAAATTGCAGCACCCGAGCACATACACCCTCGGGTCCCCTTGAGCCTGGCAGGCTTACAGAGGCAGCCAGTGGGAAAGGAATGACTGCCTTGCTCACTCTCACTTGCCTGTCAATGCTCTGTGCAAGTGACACCACATTTCTCAGGTTTTAGTAGAGGAGAGAGAAAATGCAAATAGTGGTCCTGGACACATGAACAGGAAACAATGGAAAAATCCTCCTCTTGTCTTTCCTCATTCAGTGCGGCTGATGAAGCATTTTTAGTGTCATTTATAGAGCAGCACACACTGTGGATGTGATTTAGACAAAGACAATGGTCTGTTTCTCTCTCCATGCCCCTTTTTGTCTCCCTCTGTCCGTCTTTCACGCAGACACTGAAACTCCAGCTAATGGTCTAATTATATTGTGTTCTGCAGCATTGGAGGACTCATCCTGGACAAAACTGTGTCTGACCCAAATCTGGCTGGCATCGTCGTGTACACCCCAGTTATCAACGGTGAGTCACAGAATTAGCATCCCCTCTTCCTTCACTCTGAAAGGCGACTATTGGATTTGTGTCTGTTTTCCTCCTGGGGCACAAACACAGAAGGAGAATTTGGTCTAGACTAGACCAAAGGTTTTAAAATAATAGCTTCTAAATCCTCGGGGGTTTAGAAAAGACATATACATACTGTATGTAAAGAAACTGGCCACTGTACTTAGAATCTTTTAATCCCACATCCTATATTTTCCCTCTGTGAAAATGCAGGACACAAGAGCTGTGCTGTGTTCAATTTCCCTCAGAGATGATTTCATTTATTAGCACTTGTTAATTTATAATCTCATATAGGTCATAAACCATAGACTAACAGAGTAGATCGCATGACACACCAGTGTATACTGTATGTTGAGCAGCCATCTGTCTGACTGACTAACCTGACTGACTGACTTACTGTTATGCAACACCAGTTTAGATGTTTTCTTGCTGCTGTAAGACAGATGAAAACATCTTCCTCACCAGATAAACAGACTTGATGAGCAGTTTGGGAGCAGGACATTTGATGAAATGTTATCAAAATGAATAAATGAACTGAATGATTTCTCTGGGAAATATAAGTCACACCGAAACTAAAATTGTTTCTGTCATGTCTGTGTGACTGATACAAACTGTTGCAGTCCAGTTGTGCCAGTCCTAAAGTATGCTGCTGCTCCATCTGCTAACCGTGTTGGTGAGCAGGTCCATCTTCCTGTTGTTTGTAGGATACCTGCATGGACCTTTCACATTCACCTCACACAGTATCTCTGGGCCTGTCACTTTTATCATCATCTTTGATTTCTGCAGCTGTGATGTTTGGATGCTTTAAGCTGAGACTTGATGGGCAATTTAATATCTCAGTCCGTATCTCAACACTTCCCCTTAAATTTGGCACAAATGTGCATTTGAGCTCAAACGGTTAGGTTTTGGTGGTCAAAGGTCACTGTTGGTGTTAGTGACATATCAGGTTCAGGAGGAGCCTGCGGGTCTGACTGTCACCAGTATGGAGCCTTTATTGAGTGCTTCATGTTAAAATGCTCATGGCTACTGTGTGATTGGCAGACTGTACCACCAATCAGGATAGAGTACAGAGCAAGAAAAAGAGTCAGATCCACCCCTCACTCCTCCTCAGCTCCACCTTCTCCTCCAAATGTGGTTTCTTCTGGTTGCAAAAAAACAGAATGGCCAGTGTCCAAATTACAAACTTGAGGCTTAAAAACAGCAGCTCACAGACCAATGGGTGACGTCACAGTGGATTGCCACTTTGTTTAACCTTGACTTAATAAGAAGCTGCCTTCAGGAACAGAGCAGTAACACCCTCCTTTATTCCACATGTTGGACAGCAACAGCCTGTTCAGAATGGACGTTTGGGTTCAGAGACACTGTTGTGTGTCTCCGTCATCCTGCTCAGTTTCGTAGTTAATACAGTCTCAGACCCTCTGGGATGTGATAGAAATTAAGTGTTTTTTTCGCAAGATGGATGATGCACAATAGAGTCTATTTGTCTTGTGCTGTGCAGCTTCCAGGTGTCAATGAATGTGAGAGTGTGTGCTCAATCAACAGACTCTGGATAAATGAGGGTCACTAAAAAAAAGACTCAGCAGCATTAATATGTTAGCTAATAAGAGCGGTGTGGGCAATGGTCTGTCTGTCTCTGGTCTTCTTCCATCCTCTCCTGCTTCCATCTCCCACTAACAGGCTCAGCCACGGCTGCCACAGCTCTGGCACCTCCATAGCTAGAGATAAGATTTTAATTAAATGGCATTAATGAGAGACATTTAACGAGATGGAGTATGATTCTGGCTCTAATTGCTTTTCCGTTGAGACACATCACAGACACAAACAGCCGGGGAAGTGAGTGTGTGTTTGTGAGGGCAACGATGTTCTATTTTGTGTGTGCAATGTTAGAAAAAAAAAAACAAAACACATTGGCAGACTTGACTGATTCTGATTTCTAACATTTAAACACAGGAAGGAGAACAGTGAGGTGGCCTTCTTCTGGTGGTCTGTCTCAGCTGATTAAAACTGGTTCTCATAAAAACCACATTTCAACAAAGGACAGACAGGACGGAGAGGATGCTCTGTGGATGTTTGATTAGAAGGGAGTGGCAGGGAGGTGTGCAGAGCCTTGCTTTTTCTTCTCTCCTCCTCCTCCTATTGGTGTGGAGATGAGGCGTCTGTCTTCTTCACATCTCACTTCCACCAGTGATCCAGTGTCCTTTCAGCCACCCCCCCAGGCAGAGCAGCCCTGCTAAGAGGAGTGTAGACCCCCTGTAGTTCGCCGCATAGCCTCGCCTGTTCCTCTGTCAGACCCAGTGACCTGAATAAGCCAGAATGTCCCTCCAAACCTCATTCACTCCACCTCTACCCCCTCATCCTCCACCTTCTTACCCTCTTGATATTGTCACATAAAAATGAACATAAAATATATTCAAAATACTAAATAAATCAAACTTTGTTTGTATAGCACTTTTCATACAGGTGCCTGATCACTGATGAATAAAATAGGAATGCTGACAATAAGATATAATAATAACATTAACAGACAAATAAAACATAAGTATTAATGATAAAAGACAGGAGGAAAAAGAATAAAATGCACTTTACAACATAGATACAATGAAATAAATGACTAATGACTAAAAAGCGTGATGAATGAAAAGACAGCTAAAGAGGCATCCTTGGGGATGTGCAGTGTGACAGTGAAGACCTGTATTGTCTTGCTCAGGATAAACAGGAGCTCATCATCATCATCACAGCTGTGGATGAGTGAGAAAAAATGATGTTATAACACTGGGTACAGATAAACCAGTAAATCATTGGTAAAAAGATTTACACTTCTGACATTGGTCCAGAATTATTGTTTGATAAATGTTCCGTTCTAAACAGTAAAATACATAATCTGCTAATATAATGATGAGAAAGTCTGTCATTAAGAAAAATCTGGGGTTTTAGGTCCAGATCAGTAGGAAACACGCAGATGTACATCCATCCATCCATTCATCCATCCATCCATCCATCCATCCATCCATCCATCCATCCATCCATCCATCCATCTATACCAGGGGCTGGAGCCAATCCCAGCTGACATTGGGCGAAGGCAGGGTACAACGGCAGGTCTGTCACATGGAAACAAAAACAAACAGACACGGTCACCAATTAACTCAACCCGTAGGTCCCCAGGGTTTGAACCCAGAACATGTGTACCATGTAGATGATAATGCCATTTAGTTGTTTCAGTTTAGACTGTCTGTTTAGACTCTATAAACCTGGACATAGACTCTGGGTCTGTAAAGCGAAGCCAATGCTGCAGAGCCTTAAACCTTCATTCTCTCTAATGTCCATCAGGGGGCGACTCCACTGGTTGTTAAAGAAGTCAGATTGTATTGAAGTCTATGGGAAAATGTCCCTACTTCTCCCTTGATTTATTAGCTCAGTAAACGTTTTCCTAATGAGTTTATGGTCTCAGTCTCTAGTTTCAAGTCTTCAATACAACATGTTCATTTTTTAAATGATGGTCCATTTAGAGGAAAATAGACCATAAAGCAGGGGATGAATTCAGATTCCATACTGGCTCCTGACACTGAGATCAGAACAGAGCCAGCTCAGTGGTGGGAGTGAGCTGATATGGGACTGCACTTTATCCAAATACAGAATGAAAAGATGGGTCCTGGTTTTAAAACTTGGCAGGAGAGGACAATGATCAAATCACTTAAGAAAAGAAATAAATGTCTACATTAATAAATGGAAGTAAGAATCAGACAACTGAGTTGTCAGCTAGGTTTCCAGGTTTTCTATCATCACAGCCTGGCAGACACCAAAATCAAGAGCCACAGCTGATGGGCTGCACGTTCAGTTTGTGAGGGCAGGTGTGTGAGATGAAATGACGTCGGATGGGGCAGAGCCAGTGCCCATTGCAACGTTGTGTCTGTTTCCAGGCCCTGGAACGCTCTTAATGCTCCAATAAAATATCAGCAGGCAGACAAGCAGTGACAATACATTGATATAAGTGGACGTCACCTCGAGCCATCAGCAGTGTCTAATTTAATATACTCATCAAAATAACAAGCCTGTTTCAGAGCCAGGGGGTGGGGGGCGTCATAGTGAGGGTTTTTTTTTTGTGTACAGTTTACAGTACAGCTAATTATAAAAGATATGTTTACCTGCTGCACAGCAAGTACTTCGATGATGCATTTTTTTTGGTCCTCTCTTCCAGGACCACTCTGATCCACACTAAGAAAATCCTTCTTCTCCCCCGTGCTGCTCCATGTCCATCTGTCTGCTCGTGTGTTGTTTACATCTGCCAGTCCTCCTGCAGGGCTCAGTCACCAGACTGTGGCCACGAGGATGAAAGGCACAGGAAGTTAGTCTGTGTGTTACTTGCTAAAGGGGACGTGTGATTGCTGCAGTATGTGAATGTAAAGTAGCCACATTCAGACTGACTGTTCATCTGCTTGATCCTAATTAAAGTCTTACATGAGGAAATGAAAACTGCAGAGGAAAACCACTGTGATCATTTCACTGCTAAAAATGTGGTAAATGTGTGTGACGGGATGGAAAGACAACCAAATGATCACTGGTTAAGCATCCCTCATTTCAGATAGTGGACTTCCAGTGTGGCAGTGGTTCAAAGCGGAGACCACAGCAGTCTTAAAACAGTCATTTTTAGAGGCCACAAAGGTAGAGCTGCACAATTAATCAAAATATAATTGAAATTGCAAACTGGGCAAGTGCAAAATCCAGATTGCAGGAGCTGCTACTGACTGAGAACTATGATGGTTTCCTCCTTCAGTGTCCTGATGATGAAGGTAGTTTATAGCAAAAATCAGATTAAGAAAATTGAATCTTAACCAGTTTGTTAACACACACACATCTTGACCATTGCTCTCTGGGCCCTAAACCACCAGCACAAGCAGCTCCAACAGTGTGGTAATCTCCTGACTAGGTGATAACGCTCTGTTACGTCACCCATTGTGTGAGCTGCCATTTTGTTTGTAATTTGGATGTCAGCCATCTTGGTTTTCTGAAACCAGACGAAACCATATTTGGTTTAGAAGGTGGAGCTGAGGAGGAGTGAAGGGTGGACCTGACCTGCTCTGTACTCTATCCTGATTGTCTGGCAGGTCACTGTTTCTGGTACAGTCTGTCAATCACATGGTAGCCACACCCTAATTCATCCCCTGCTTTCTGGTCTATTTTCCTCTAAATGGACCATCATTTAAAAAATGAACATCATGTTGTATTGAAGACTTGAAACTAGAGACTGAGACCATAAACTCATTAGGAAAACATTGAGCTAACACTGAGCTAATAAATCAAGGGAGAAGTAGGGGCATTTTCCCATAGACTTCAATACAATCTGACTTCTTTAACAACCAGTGGAGTCGCCCCCTGATTAGATAGACTGCTCCTGTTTTTCTGCATTGTTTGGTCATACTGTATGTCACGAATGAGAACCACAGTATGGCAAAAACAATGTCACATAAACAAATATAATCTTTTGTGCTGCCATTGAACAAAGCCATTCAACATTTATAGTGTAAGTGAACTTCATTTGGCAACATTAACATAAGACGAGTTCTTCCAGTGCCTGCTGATCAGACCTGCTTAATGCTCATGAAGGAGTTTGGCTGTTGGGGCTCAAACATTGTTGAGAAAGTTGGTCTCAGTGTTTCTGGAGAGCAGTGGGCCACGTGGTCTCAGAGACTCTGGGCCTGAATCCTGATTTGTCTTTCACTTTCTGTACCTTGAAAATATCCCAAAGGGTCTGAGTAAAAGTGAAACAGACCTTTTTTGAAGATTTCTATGGCAGCAATTAAAAACACAATTACAAAGTGCTGGTGACAGAGGAATCCTCCTGCTATTACCCTCCTTATCAACATAATCAGCTCTGTTTGCTCAATGGCTCACGACTTTCACTCTTTGCCTTCAAAATGAGATATGGGACAAATACTAGAGGAAATGGGATCATTGTAATCATACAGTCTATTAGACTCTCTCTGTCTGCAGTGTGGACTCTACCTAACTCTTGTTTTTTTCTGTTTTTTTTTTTTTTTTTTTTGTTATAATGTCCAGACCTCATTTCAAAATAAAATAATGGAAGGATCATCCCAACACTGTTACAGGGGTCCCCACTAATGTGTTGCACCTGCAGTTTGGTTTTCTTCCACCCTCCATCCCAGACCATATCCATAGGTCTCAGGTCTGGTGACTGTTCTGGTCTTGTTCCGGCTCATGTGTGATTGCGGTTCTTTTCTTCTTGCTCATTATCTTGCTGCAGAATGACATGCTGACCAACAAGCCTGGCTCAGTCAAGTTACACAGGTTGTTCCAACACTGCCTGCTGCAGGAAAGATCAACAATGACCACTTTTTTCAACAAAGCAAAAGGCCTGTTTTCTATGGAAATTTGTCTTTGGTTTTTCGTGGCTGACATTTTAGGGGTTTCCATACTCAGTGAAGCTCAGATGTTTTAATGAATTCCCTGAAAATCAGCCAAAGAAAATGTGAATTGACTTGTGAGATGATGAGATAATTAGGTGGAGTTAATTTTCCAGTAGGATGCCATTGCAAAGGCATTGCAGCAAAGATTTTTCAACATTTTTCATTTTATTTTTCAAACGTTTTCACTGTTTTATGTGATGTGAACTATATAAAACTGAACTCCAGGCCAGTCAGTCTTCATCAGGATATCACTCAAAATCTCCTCTTCATCCTTTATCTCAACCAAGGTCACAAGAAACCTGTGCGTCATTTGTGATGACCAGCTTCTCTGATCATGTTGCATCATGTTCCAGTCGTGCTGTTTTGCTTTATACAATAGCAGAAGAATCTCAGCCTCAGACCTGACTCAGTGCTCCACCCAGGTCCTGTTCCAGACCATTCAAGAATCATCTCTCCAGAGAGCACCTCCTCTCTACAACACCTTTCACACCCAACACTAGCTCTGACCATGACTTTTAGTTCATTTCTTTACCTTATCTCCTTCATTTACTTGCTAATCTCTTACACCAAGGTCTGGGGCTCCTGTCTCCTGCCTCATCTTAATGATGAAAGTAATCTTTGAAGTATTAGTAAATAGCATTATTTGTCTGTCTGTGTCTCGCTGACTTCATTAATGTTGAAGGTTCAGTCATGAACTGTCCCCTCATTTCCAGGTATTGGGGGTAACCTGGTGGCCATCCAGTCCAGCAGGATCTCCACTCACCTGCATTTCCACTGTGCTCCTGGGGAGGTCCCAGACGAGGCCAAGGGCTGCTACTACCCCTGCCGAACTTTCTGTGGTACAGGTCAGTACATGAGTCCCTGTCTCTCTCTTTCTGTCTCTGCTCTTCACTCTGACCCTGTTTCTCTGTCCCTGTTTTAGTCTCTGGCTCTGTCTCATTGTCTCGCTCTCTGTCTATGTCTCTGTCTCTGTCTTTCCATCTGGCTCTCTCTCTTTATCTCTCTCTCTCTCTCTAGCTCTCTCTCTCTGTCACTATATCTGTCCCTGTCTCTGTCTTTGTCTCTTTGTCTTTACCAAACAGTTTGTTTGTGCTTTAGAAAAGTTTGTTTTCTCCTGCAGAGACACGGTCACCATTAACCTTCTTTCCTAAATCTGTGTTGTATTTTCTCAGGAGCCAATCACAGATCTGCTCAGGTGCTCCTCCTCTTAGTGATTCCTGGTCACATCATCTTCCTCTACACCATCCACCTGATGAAGAGTGGCCACACCACCCTCACACCCATCTTTATGTCTGTCTACCTGGCTGCTGCTATGCTGCAGGTGAGCACGTGTCAACTTTGAAGAGATCTGTTATTTGTTGTCAGGTTGCAGTACAGTGTATTAGCTGTGGTAGTTTCGGCAGAAGGTGAAAGATATGCTTCTGTGGACAGGTTCTGTTTTAGCCACCTAATAAAACAATCCCTTTAAGCTATGTTTTGCTATATCTCTTTAATAGGCTTTGATTGAGACCTTTACTTTGGCACTACATTTTGTGAACTGTTTAGTATTCCTAAGTATGAGCGCACTTGTATTAATCCACTGTATGAGTCATAGTTCCAGTGGTTTGTGGACATTTGTGGGATTTTTCTAGGTGGCTAAAACCTTTCCAGAGCCGCACACGGCTCCAGGTCTGATAGCTCCTGACTCCAGCTTCTGCTGGTGTCAATTACAGAAGGGTTCAGGTGCTCTTTCCAGCCCACACTGTGGATTTTTGAGTCATATTTTCAGTATGAACAAGTATGTTATTAGCTGAAATAGATTGTGTTTAAATAATTGTATCTTAGATGGAGATCTGATCATATTTGAATACAAAATTTAAATGCAATTTTACTTTTTCCTGCCACACACTGATAATGTGTCCAGTCATTTAGTGCAGTTTTAAAATGTTTTCCTGCATGTAGCTACTTGTGCTTTTGGATGACAGTCTAATGGTTAAAGCATTCATAGTCCTGCTTAACAGATTTTCATTATCAGCTACATTAGTTAAAGCACCAACATGCAAAGTTCTGGAAATTAGCACATAAGCATAAGGCTTGATCGTAAACCACTCCTCCCTCTCCCTGCTCCGTTACGCTTCAGCCAGCCTTCCACCTACATCCTCGCTTTCTTAGCCTGTGACTCAGACATCACAACATTTTCCAGCAGTTTATACAAGCTCGAAGCCTTGGCACACCAGGAATAGTAGATTGATTGATGTAAGCTCTCGTCGCTGACTGTGGTGTCCCCTGATTGGTTAGAGGGTGGAGGCTGGCTCCAGATCTGGATCACAAAAGCCTTTGACTGCATCTATTAAGATAAATTCAAATAAAAGTCAAAAGAAAGTTCTATCATATATCTGCAATATTATAAATGATAGTTTCTTGCAAATAAGATTTCCAGCAAGCTAATGATTTTAATTTTCCAATGTCAGAATCTATGAAAACATAGTATGTAGTGTATTTTTATACAATCGTGTTGACTCAGTTTGATGTAGTATCTTTATACATGTCTGTTTACAGAGCATCAGAGAGTCATAATCTGTAACCTACAAGCTTACACTGTGAACTTTAGTAAGAAGATTGTTTTTGCCTTATCAAGCTTTGTGCACTGTTTTTGTGTTATTACTCAGAGGGAAAGTTTATTTCCTTGTAAGTGGGAATATGAAGAGGTTGCTATGAAAAATGTATTTTTGGACATGTCTTTCCCTCTTAACACATGTAGTGAAGGAAGTGTGTTTGTGTGTGTGTCTCCTATGAATTTCTACAGTGTTGTGGTTTGGGGCAGAGATTCTGAAAGAATCTGACTTCTGTAGGTTTTTGTTTTGGCAGCAGTCAAAATAATAACCAAGGAACAAGTTAAATTCTGAATTCCTGCTTTTACTGTTTCAGGTGAACCCTGAAGAGACAGGCCCATGGAATTGCAAGGGTTTTTCACGTCTTAATATTTACAACAGTTTATTTGTTACAAGTGCTGTAAGCATCACTTTTCGTTCTGATTTTCAATTGTCCTACAGGGTTTACAAGCTGGCTCAGGCCAACAGACAGACGAGCCCTTGCATGTCAGATTAATTAATGAACTTCTTTGTTGTCTTTATTGATCGGTCTCTGTGAAATTATTGCCTGGATTCTGCTTTGAATAAGCAGCAGAGTTATTATAGGGGACTTGTTTACTGAAGCATGCTGCTGAAATTACTCCCAGAATTTCATGTGCTTTGTCATCAGTGTATTGGTACAGACAGAATAGCAGAAGCTAATTATTAGGCTGAATGCAGCGAATAATATGCAGGTTCAGTACTAACTGCAGGTTTTCCTGGTGCCATATTCAATCAGAGGCTGATTTTAAAACTGTGAGATGGATACACGCTGAGTCTGTATGGATTTATTCTTCTCTTTGTATTTGGGTGAAAATCCAGTAAATACACATCTTTACTGTACCAGAGGAGAAGCTTGTTTTCAAAGTCTGAACATCACACAGATATACACATACCATATTTATACAAGTGCATCTCAAAACTTACATCGTGGAAAAGTTGTTGTTTTTTTTTTTTTTTTAATATTTAATTCAAACAGTGACACTTTTATACATTCTAGATTCATTACACGCTAAGTGAAATATTTCAAAATATTAGAATGTAAGTTAGCTCAGTAAGACTCCTCCCTAGTAAGATTAGTAAGACTCCTCTGATTGTCTTGGTACCAGTTGTTGTCCATTTCCTGCAGACGTGTGTGTGGTGGCTCTTGATTCTCTCACTTCAGCTTCAGTCCACTCCTTGGGAAGCACTTTATGAAGCATCTTAAAATATGTTAGCTTGTGACTGGCAGTGGCTGACTGGTTGCTAATGCTAACTCTCTGTGCTGAGCAGCTCCCTGACTGTTTGAATCAGTTACTGTTTTTATGAGACTGTGATTGGTTCACTGCAGTTCAGGGTGGAAACACACCATCCCTCTAGGTAAATTTGGTTTGTAGTAAAAAAAAAAAAAAAATCATGCATTCCACACAACAGCACAGACAACATCATGTGTACAAGTAAATGTTAATAAATAACTTGAATTAAACATTGCTTTTATGCAGATACTACAGTTATTACCACAGTTTATTCATCTGAGTAACGGCTGCTGGAACAAAGCTCTTCATTCCTTTGTGTTTCTGCACTTTGGGACTCTGAACCTTTGTCCAGAGAGAAGGAGCTGAAATTCACTGTTCAAAGGCTGTGAGTCGTCATCTCAAATCCAGCCGGCTATCAGCTGTAACTGTCCAGTGCACAGGGATGCTGGGATAAGTTGTGACTCACCACTCAGCTACTGGACCATTTAACTATTTTTTATGTCATGGTCTTGTCAATATGGAATTGGGACTGATGCCAGTTCTTGCACACAGCCTCACCACTTGCCTCAAAGTTCTGTGTTGTGTGTAATAATTGTCCCAAGGTATTTGTTATATTGTACACATTCCACTGTCTTACCTTCAATGAATGCGACTCCATGTGTTGTCACATCTTGTAAAATCAAGTAACATATCTTTTGTCTTGGTCATGGTGTTGACTGATTGCTTGGCTCGTCATATGTCTTGTATTATATAAAAACTTCATGGACATAAACAAGGTTTAACACAGACCCTCATCAGAGGGTCTTTAACTAGCTGATCTGATCCAGTAAAATCGACGGCACATCTTTCCACAGTATTTGGTTTAGAAGCTCGGTGATGGGCTGTACTCTCAGGGTTTTGTGGTGAACTGCTGTATCTGGTAAACTAACCTCTAACTCACCAGCTGACTTGGCTCCAGTCAGTAACTCCTGGAGCTTCTCTCCATTTCCCTCTACTCTCTGTTCTCTTTCCCCTGACTCTGTCTTCACAATTGTACATCATTCATTCAATTAAAAGTTACCGAAGACAGGAATGAAAGAGTTGATGAGTTTGCTAACGGTGAGTGAGCTTATCTCAGCCACTAATGGGACAATAAGTTCACACAGTCCACCAAAGTTGAACCTGATACTAATTAAATTTGCCCCTGTGAGTGAATCCGGTAATCGCAGCTCTTCCTCTGGAATGAACAGAAAAGCCTGTGGAATTCAGACTTTAAAAAACCTGGTGCAATTATCCCTGAAGGCTGCTGTGACAGAAGGGACTAAACTCCTGCCAAAGCAAGTTCACCAGAACTCTGCCTGTGTATACGTAAAGTGTGGCCCGTGGGGCCGCCTGCCTGCATGGTCATTTATAAGGAACGTTTACTTGAATATGTTTGACATGTTTGTAATCGATTGTTTCAGCTCTGGGTGAGAGAAATCAGAAGTTCGCTTTAGACACTTGAATGTGATCAACAGCAGCATTGCTTATAGCTGTGAATAGCCTCAGTTTCTGCTCTCTGAAGACCACAGTGTATCACTGCATATCTGACATTAAGATCACTTCATTTCATTCTGTGGCCTGCTGTAACCCTAAGTAAAGAGGTAATGCACTTCAAACATCCAACTGCCACAAACCCTTCACAAAGACTCGTATCCATTTCAGATTCGTACATACAGACCTTACAGCAGGGTTTTACTTTCCCTGTGCTCCACATGGAGTGAGACACATTTCTGCAAAAAAAGTGAAAGTAATGTAACAGTCTGTTTCTTTAATAGCGGCGATAAGTGGAAATTGCACATGGTGTGGTTTGATAATGTTCTATTTAAAGTGAAAGCCATAGAAAATTAGGGGGGAAATTGAAACATTTCTGCAGAATAGCTGGACTCATTGTGGTATTTCTAGAAGCCTCGCAGCAGAGTCGGTGAGCAGAAAAGGACAGACTGTAGTTAAATTCACCCTGTGGCTGATGGTCTCACACTAACCTATCGAGAGTAAATGACCAAGGACATTAAACAAGAGCCCGAACATGAGATTATAACTATCACTACGTGATACAACAATGCTTTCGACCAAGAATTAAGCTGAGCAAAATAAACAAAGCACAGTCAAGTCAAGTCAGGGAACTGAAAAAGTTACTTCAGGTTTAACAGCGATGAATATGAATGACTCTGGTAATATATCTCTCCTGGGAATCATAATACTGGGACATTTAATAGTACTAGGTTTAAAGTTCCTTGGGTCAGAACTGTGGCAAGAAAAAGTAAGTGACTGCTCTGACCTGTATTTACATATAAATCTATCTTAAAATATGGTCTGATTTTCATCAAACTTACAATAATGAACAATTAATCTGTTTTAATTAATAACACACAAATGATTGTATTGTTTTTGGTTATGTTGAACACATGATGGAGTGAGCACCTGGAGTCCAGTCAATGAAACCAGTTTGAAGATCTTTGAAAGTCATTGTTTCAGTGAAAGCTGGGTATCACTTGTCATCTTGACAAATCAGAAACGTGCAGCTGGATCATTTACATGTCAGCTCAAAACTGCGTGGCTATGCTTGAAAGTAAGACACAAAAACACAATGTAGCGCAAGTTCTCCACTCTAATCGCCTGAACCTTCTGTCTCTGGGCAGTAGATTCCCCATTGTTCCACTAAGAGGTCCAGTGCTTCATTTCTGTAGTAGCCTGTGTTGTAGTCCAGTCACTATGTCTCGAGTGTGAGTCAAGCCTTGAGTCCTGGCCCAAGTCACAGAAGAAGAGTCTGAATGACTGAAGTCTGTATGTATGTATGTCGTAAACATTTTTCTTGGCCTGGACTACACTGTCGTGACACTGGACTCTCAAGACTTATTGCTATTAACCTGTTGTCTGTTAATCTAAACAGCATATACCAATAGTGGTGATACTTGCACTGTCTCTGGAGTAGTAGCTTCTTTTAAGGCAGAGGCCACTGAGCATGCTCAGAAACATGCTCATGTTTTACACTACTTTGCCAGCTGAGAGGAAGAGAGTCCTGACACTAACATTACCACATCAACCGATATTGAGGCTCTGAGCTGCCCAAACAGATCTAAGTGAGACAGATCGCCAACAAAGGCAGAATGTAGATGCTGCAGTGAAGTAAGACGTGTTTGACTATGTGTTTTGGACATTCTCAGAATCAGGTGCAGACCTTTTTCTAATGCTTACTGTACATGTTGAAAGAGCAATGGAAGAACTGTTTGTTGACAATATGAATTGAGTTCTTGAGCATGCTCAGTGGGCTCTGCCTCTGACTGTGGGAGCCATCTCTATTATTAGTCTGTGGACCTGTTTCTAAGTAAACTACAGTGCCCATGTTTCATAATGAAGGAACATGTCACCAGTGCTCCATTGTGATTCATTGGTCTGTTTTTAGTGTTTTAATAGCTTGTGGACTACAGTAGAACGCTATGGCAGAGGAATAAGATGTATGAGGCTCTGGATATAGAAGCAACACTTGTTCGTGGAACTAATTCATTGTGTTGTCATGGAATATTAACTTTTAAGAACAAATCTTTGGTGGTTCTTGCTCAGTGTTTGACAGCAGGCTCCTTTTTCTTTGGTACCAGGTTTCTACACTCTTAACTGCATCTCTTGAACATATTTGATTACAAAACAAAACCATAATAAAAATTCCAGTATCTATCCATATTGTCATCATTGCTGAGTATAATTTTACTGTCATACACCATAATGTGTTTTTCTACAATACCAGATCAGTGAAGTGAAACAGCTTGAAATCAGGCATTTCAATGAGCAGTTATTTTTAGGGAGTACAGCAAAACCCAATTATGTTTGGATGATAAGTACTTCCAGTTTTCTGAAGTAGCAGTAGATTGACATTAAGCAGTACTCTGTGTGTTGTTCCAGGCAGGAATTATAAGTTGAGTACACATTTGTGGTCTTGTGTATACCCACATAATTAATCGAGTCACAGAGACATAGGTGGCTGAGAGAAGTAAATCTGAGCAAACAGAGGAGGGAGATTTTTTTGTCTCAGAGAAAACATCATTAAAACAGGGACTCTCTAAAGCATGAACATGCAGTGGCATCAAAGGTATGATGATCTCAACACATCGTGACAAAGTGAAACAATGGGTTTAGAATTTTTTTCAGATTCATTAAAGGTGAAAGTAATAAAACTATAGAACCAAGTTGTGGTTAGGCACATCCTATTTGCTTTAATTGTACTTGAGCTGTATCGAGACGACCTTGAAAGCAGTAGCAGAAGGTCCAAGGTGAGCATGAGAGTACCCACACCCTTATTTACCTCAGCTGCAGCAAGTAAGACATCTTCATTTCAGGCACATCTCAGTTTTTATTTAGTGCTTATGTAAGATTGGTCATAGCAGTATTTTAGTATGAAGTCTCATTTGGATCTTGATCTGTTTGCCCTATTTTTGTTCCTGCATTAAATATCAATTTAAATTCAACATCTTCCTGTCACCATTTCAGATTCAAAGCCCTCTAGTGGTGCAGTGGACAGAAACTCTTTATTTCTTCACAGGCTTTTCATTGCTGTGCTGATGTGTTGCAGTAAACATATTGCTTCTATTGGTTACATGTTACTGAGCTCTGCTGGTTTAGCTTAGCAGATATGGACGGCTGCTCTCGTTCCCACCCTTCTGCTCTCTTGCTCGGTGGGTCTCCTTTAGCAACAATGGTACATGGAATAAATGCAGTTTATTTTCTGCAGTGGAGGCTTAGGGTTTGGAAGCTGGAAAGCTGCATGGAACTGGAAGCTCCATGGAAAACCAACTGTAAGCTGCTGCAGTTAGCCTGGCCCCAGGAGCAGCTCCGGGGTGCCTTACCTCCAATCAAATGTGATGCCTGGCACATTGCTGGTTTACTTTCATCTGGATCGAATTTTATTTTTCATCTTAACATCAAATAGATTTTTATATGGTATTTGGTTTCCCAGTCACATATTTAATATACACTTTTTCACCTTGGTGGTTTCTCTATATTTGAAGCAGAATGATTTTAGTTACCAGAGAAACAAGCAGAGTAAATCTTAGACGTCATCAGCTCTCAGCCGATCAGAGACGTCAAGTGAAGAACGCCGCTCAGTCACTGGCTTTAAATATGTAACAGTTTAATTCAGTGTTTCTGCTGGCTCTGTTTGTTGTGGAGAGAAGGGTTCCAGGTAAAAACCTCCTGAAACGCACTGAAGGAATCAATCAGGAGAAGTTCATGACTATTTTGTGATGTCAACCAACGCCGTCTATTGTTAATGTTTTGATTGAGAGATCGTTAGAGAAATTGGATATATCAGCTTCCTAAAAGAACAGACAGTCTGAAACTTTGCTGTCTTTCCCCTCCTGTCTGTTTGTCCAAAAAAAAAAAAAAAAGTCTAACTAAGGTCCTGGATGGAAACTTGTGCACTTTAATGATGGATTGCAGTTGGCAGATTTGAGGGAGACGATAGCACAAAAGCAACAACAGCACCAACCGAGAGGATGCCCTGTCATCATGAATAAAAGACAAAGCTACAGCCCCTCGCTCATAGAAAAGTCAGGTCTGACAGGTTGTTGTTCACCTGTGAGACGCTTTAATCTTGTCGTGACTGAACATTATTGGAGAGGAAAGCAGGAGGCCATGTTGTTTAACAGGATTACCCAACTTCAAAGGCAGGGCTGTCAACAGGTTATCAGAACTCCTACATTTGTGTGTTCATTTCCGCACAGAAAAATATTTTGTCATAGTCAATTCTCCCTGTTCCCTCTTGATACCATCATCCATGCTTGTATTCTTAGCATGTCGCTATCTTTCACTGACTGAAGTGCTTTTTTGTTTTTATAATGTTTGCATTGCCAACTCCGGACAGCTCATTTCCCCTTAAATTATAGACTCATCCTTATCTTTTAATAGAGTGTTCTTTTTCTCTCGGCAGTGTTCCCTCCATGCGTGGAAGCTTGAATTATGAATAACACTATTGTAACTGGTCTCTTTCCGTTTGTCTGCTCTGTCCATTACTCCCTCTCTGTTTCCACTACACGTTAAGTGTTTATGCCATTCAGCGTGGCATTTTCAAGCACTTATTGATAACACGAGCTTTTTTCATTTCTCCATAATGCTTGTCTTTCTATTCCTTGGTTACAAATTACACTTAACGGTGCCTGTTCTTATTCTGCTTTGTTAGTGCCACCGAGAACAAAACAGCAAAGGTTTTGCTCATAAATGTTGACCTGATGATGGTGATGTCAAAAAGTTGTTTAGTTGTTGACATTTTTTACCCAAAACCACAAACGTCATGAAGCTGTACCCTGTAGCCTTTCTTGGTGCTTTGAGTTGCATCTCCTGGCCTATGACTTCATCTTCATTACCACCTGAGACCATGATGTCTTCACTTGACTTAAAATGGCGATAGATTGAGCTCGGAGCATGTGACAGTTTTTAGTAGCTGTTCATGTGCAGACCACTGTCAGCGTGAGGTCTGGAGCCTGGGGCACCAGCCTCAGAAACAGGCGGAACTGACTCCATCCATTTTTCTTCTCTCTTGGCCTCCTGCTTCCATCCTTGTTAGCATCACTTATGATACCTTCAATCTACTACAATTAATTAGGATGAGGATTTGGGTTTCTCATGTATATCACCCTAATATAAGTGTGTAAGGGAAACATATAGTTGGAGCCAGCAGACATTTATCTTAGCTTAGCATATAGATTGGGATCAGGGGATAACAGCTTGCCTGACTTTGCCCTAAGTATAATAGTAATGTATTTATTGTTAAATATTTGTTATGTGTATGCCATTTGTTTAATCCATTCAGAAACCTAAGGGTAACCGTTTTCCACACAAGGGCTGAAGTGTCTGAGTAAGAAAGCAAAGGAGGGGAAAATGTGAAACCGGTCCTTTAACTTAGAGATTTCACTCCTCTATGTCTTGCTTGTCTGTTCTTTGTGTGGCTGCCTGAGGAAGCTGCAGTCTAATGTGCCTTTCTTTCTTTCTCTTTCAGGTGTTGTTGTTGTTATCTATAGCAGACTGGATGGTACATTCCATGTGGCGGAGCGGCAAAGACCCAGACAGTTTCTCCATCCCTTACCTAACTGCTCTGGGTGACCTGTTGGGCACTGCCCTGCTGGCTCTCAGCTTCCACTTCCTGTGGCTGATAGGAGACCAGGACAGTGATGTGGGTGACTGAGGTGGCAGCACTGTGACGGGAATTCTGCTGTTCGCCAACCGACTTCTCACACCCTTAAGCCTTGTGGGAACGTGGGTGCTCTCAGTCACTAGCCAGCGCATTCCTCTGCTTCACCTACCAGATGAAACTTCACTGAACCATGTGATGGTTTAGAAACTGCTTTCTGCTCCTGCTGTTTTGTTTTGTTTTTCTACAAATAAAAGACATTATATTTCATAAATATAAGACTGTTCTCAGTAGCATTCTGATCTTCATCATTTGCACCAAAGCACTTGCATATTCTATTGCTGGTTTAGTTAAGAGTAGCAGGAAAACACCAGCCGCCACCCACAACGCCGAGGAAGCCACGCTGCTGGTGGGTCTACTCTGCACATCACAGCATCAGCCAGACGTCTTCTCCGAAACGAAACCTCTGGCTGGAATATGGACTATATTTTGGGGGATTTCTCGCCCACCCTCTCGCAACATCTGTTTGTGTGTTATGCTTTGCACCATCAACGTCAGTGGAGACGCAGACAGTGGAGATGGAGGCCACTGAGGTGAAGCCCGCTGGTCTGCTTCTGTTTCCAGCCTCGAGAGGACTCCACTGATTTCATTCCAAGATTCAATCAAGTGACTGATGTTTACGTACAAACGCACACAAAATTAAATCATTGTTGAGATAAAACGAAGTGACTGACTCTCTGCACCGCATGGGGTCGCAGGCAGTTGTTGAATTTGCTAAAACGGGGATTGTCCAATCACGGCTTAGCAGCTGTAACGATGCCCGTACAGTACGTCCACATATTGAAGCTGAGGGCACGGAGGAGCCGGGGGCAGTCTCCCTTTACCCACCTTTACAAACCCTAATTGACTTCATCTGCTCTAACGTAAGCTGTAAACATTCATTGCTCAGCTAAGTAGCTAATTACCTTCACTCGTTAACTGGTCAGCATTGCTTCCATGGTCAACGGGCGCGTCGACTAACGACGGGCGACAATTAAAAAGCTCTGTTGCGCATCCATTTTGTGAAGCTGTCTCTGTGCGGATTGTGAGAAGTTTTGATTTGGAGGACTAACTAAGACCTTCAGCCCCAGAGCACAACATCATCACAACATCATGCATGTAGCCACCAGGGCCACCGTCAGTGACAGGTGTAGCAACATCAGCTAAGTGGATCGGGGCTGGGGGCTTGGTCAGAAGAGATGTGTCCTCTGTGTGTACCTCCACAGCCACTGTCAATTATGTAACAAAATATGAACTCAACTATATATTATATCAACCTCCTTCATTCCCATTCATTCATTCATTCATTCATTTATTCATTCATTCCACAGACCGTTGGTCCTGTCTGTTATCCTGAGTGGGGAGGGGGGGGCCAGTTGTATAACACAGCACTCCAGTGGTTGTTTGCACGCCAGTCACATGCTGTTTACATGTATATGCACAGTTAATTAGCAGTTTCCATGTCAGCCCAGTCTGACTCCCTCATATCGGCCTGATACACTCAGCCTGTACACAGAAGCTGATTAAACAGCAGCTTTGTGACTTCTTCAAGAACACGTCATCTTTAAAAAGGTCAGAGAAAACTGATCTGGATGAAGACACCTGATAAATAAGTCATTCCCTGTTGGTCTGGGAGGAATGTCAGGGAAATCTTATTCTAATCTCCTTATGTTATTGATCCAGCAGCCTGCTATGTGCATGTGAATGTGGCCACTGGCCCTCTTCAACTCCAATATGTGCCTCTAGAGACTGACTGGTTGACAAGGTATTTCTCTCTGTCACGCCATTAATGCCATTTTCTTTCTACAACATTGTAATAATGCAATGACTTGATGAACTTTTGTACTCACTTTCTGTTGTACAACAGTGACTATTATATTTTTTCATTCCATTTTAATTGCAGGCATGAAAACGCGTATAAATATCATTTAAGTTCTCTGGGGGAAAATAAGTGGAATATGGGACATTTTGGGATGAAACCTTTTGTTTGCTGTTGTGGCTCATTTGGGCCAATAATGTCAGAATAAATAAACCCTTCAGTTGAGCAGCATCTCGTCTTTCTCTCTCAGCGTTATTTTTTTCCTCAAAGGTTTGGGCATCGTGTGATCAAAGAAAGTCATCGATGAAAGGGAAAGATGTCCGTCATACGAGCTCTGTGTTTTCTGCGCTCTAATATGACTGTTGCCAGTCACCAGTCTTTTCCAACCAAAGATCATGTGGACTCCCATCAGGAGGCAGCAGTTCGAACAGCTCTACAGAATGTCTACATCGTTCGAGTCCAACACAACAGCCAAGAGGAGCAGTCCAACTAGCATTAGCATTAACATGATGAGTATATGCCAATCAGCCATAGCATAACCACCACTGACAGGTGAAGTCAGTAACACAGACTACCTGGTTACCATGGTTACCTGTCAGCGGTGGATATATCAGGCAGCAGCTGAACATTTAGTCCTGAAGTTGATAATGAAGCAGGAAAAATGGTCAAGAGTGAGCATGTGAGGCACTTTGACCAGTCCAGCATCTGTGGGATGAGCTGGACCAACAAGTCTGATCCATGGAGGCTCCACCTCACAACTTCAGGACTTAAAGGATCTGCTGCTAAGGTCTGGGTCCAGATACCACAGCTCAGCTTCAGAGGTCTAGAGGAGTCCAGGCCTCCAGGGTCAGGACTGTTTTGGTGGTAAAAAGGGGACATGCCTATAATATAAGGCAAGTGGTCATAATGTTATGGCTGACTGGTGTATAAGCTCAGCCTCTGTACAGCAGTAAGAAATCCTAAAACCTAATGGCAGTGAAAGGCTGCATTACTATCCCAGAAACATCTGGTTTTACTCACAGTTTATCAGTGACTGATGCTCTTTTAACACCTACTTATTAGCTCCATGGGCTTAATTGCACAGCTGCACATTTCTGCCACAAGAGGGCACTTGCACAAGTCTGCTGCTTTTCCCACAACTAAAGTAGGTCAAAACCTGGTATATGGCTGGATGTATGAAACACTAGAGGCCTTCATTTGAAATGGATACAGTCAGAGACATTTATGTTTGTCAGGCTGGACCCACTGTTACAATTCAGCTGAGAAGAACAATCAAACAAAGATCTGACTGTCTTCAAGGAGCTGTAGCTCCCATATCTACCGTGGATCCACTGTAACACCCCTGAGGACGTAATAGAACCTGTTCACAATAAATAATGCTCAAAGGGAAATGGCCTCAACACTCAACCAGTTGACAGGTGATGCAACTTCATCATTTAGTTAGCCAGCACCCAGCAACGCGTGGGTCTAGCGTGATAGATATATTATAGGCTGACTCCAACATGTTTAGGCTTGATGTACTTCTATTTGGCTCCTTTTGAAGCAACAAAAAAATGATCAAGACTTGGTATGTAGCACCTTGATGTCCGAGTGGTTGAAGCACATCAAAAAAAAAATGCTCCTGTAACTGTCTCTGTTGTGACCTCAGTCCTGTCCACAGGCAAAATGCCACAAACAAAAAACGGTGTGAACAAGGCTGTGTATCGACCAGTCAGTGTTATATATACAATGCCTTAGATTGGACAATGTGATATATATGTGATATTTAAATTACCAATATATATAAACCTGAATGAACTGCTTCATTTCATTTCATTCATTAGGATCCCCTTAGTTTTTAGGAACATGGCTACAGAGAAGATGCTTATACCCCAACACTATAGGTCTCTGTGTGTGTTGGTGTTGTTTGGTGCCTCATGTTGTGTAGTAACAACTAATTTGTAATGTTGGTAAGAGAAAGTCAGCCATTGTTATCTTGCTACTATAGCTGTCACTAATGAAAACAGACATGTAACTCATGCAGCATCAAGTTACTTAGACATGAAGGTAATGAAAACCAGGCTCAATGGTCTGACTGGGAAAGAATGTCAGCCTCGGAATGATCCACCTGGTCAGGACACACAAATGACACTGATGCACGTTTGACACTTCTCTGGCTGACCAGGATCTGTCTGCGGACAGCGTGTAAAAGAATTTCTGGGTTGGATTTATCAGTGGTCACACAGTCCACCAACCGACTGGGATTCATGTCCAGTCCACCTGTTCTCTGATCTCATGTCTTTCTTTGTTTGAGGCTTTTTAGAAAAAAGCGGTTTCATCAGTGAAGGAAATTCTGTAATGTCACTTTCATGTGAATGCTATGTAATATACTGTGTCAGCTCACGTGTGGGCAGTGCGTTTGCATTTAAATGGGGGGATTAACAGGAGGGACTCAAACACAGAAAACAGAGACACTGATGTACTGTTGTTTCCTAGAACCTTAAATACTCCGTTTCACCACTTGCTTCTCCAGCAGATAGTTACTGCTCCTCATCGCTGCCTGTGGCCTCTGTATCAGGAGGATGGACCAGGAGAAGACTGAGGCTTCCACCAGACCACCTGGAGGTGCACCCCTGGTCATCTTACTGGATGGCACCCAGCCGAGGTCAGTGCAGGCTTTCCTCCAGCGTGTCTACTGCCCGTCCCTCTCTGTGGTAACAGCGGCACTCGTATTGCACCTTTGACAACTTTTATCAATGCTGTGTAACTAACATCGAAGGTGTCTGTGAAGATTCTCAACTGTCACAGGATAATTAGGAAGTGCTAAGAAAAAAAAAAGCGAGTGTATCGCAGTGAGAATGACGGGGCTCACTGGTAGATTCATGTGTGGACATCTCTGACAACAAAGGGCGCGGTGGCGTCAAGGAAAACCAAAACAGCTGCTACGAGCTGAACAGAGTATCCTGGGGAGCTGTCGACAGGAACGGGCTCTGCAGAGAGAGGAGATGGAGACGGCCTGGGCAGCTGTGAGAAGTGAGACAGCTCATCGATAACAATGTTCTCCATTATCAACCAAGAATACTTTAATACTTTAAATCAGGAACTATCTGAATAAAGAGAAAGGTCTGCTATGATGTTTGCCCTTCTTTTTCTACGGGAAACAAACAATTAGCTTTGTTATCAAAAAGGCTCAGAAGTTGATTCATTTATTAGTCCTTCAGTGTGGGTGGGGGTTGGTAACACCCTGGACAGGTCTCCAGTCTATCACAGGGCCGACACATAGAGACAAACAGCCGATTATGCTCACATACACAACCAGAATACAAACACAGTGCGGCCCCGAACCTTCTAGCACTGCGCCGCCAAGCTTCATGGCGATTTGCTGAAAAGGTGACAAAGAAAAGATGAGTGGAGGAGCAGGGGGTTTATGTCACAAAACAAAAATGACCCCGTTGTCTGGTAACTGGCCAGCTGCCTCGCAAGCGCTGATGCAGAGATGATGTTTGTTTGACATTTAAAACATCACAACAAACACACTTTGCCATGTACACGTATTGAGGTTCTGTGGGGTCTAAAAGATGATATTTGTCTGTTCACAGTTAATAATTTGGAGGTTTAAAAAATATCCTTTGGGGTCTCCATGAAGTTCAATGCTCAGACCTTCACAAAATAAACAAATTGAAGAAATATAATCCAGTTATTACTAAATGTTCGTTGGGAGCATGAGAGGGATTTTAAGTGATGATTTCACTGTGGCATCATCTTCTTATTCTGTTTTTCCTGCTGGGACATTAAAACACATCAGCTGCCGTTTTAGATGAGACTGATGGGTTCGGTAAAATGAATTGTCTCTGTAGTTGTAACACCATTGAACATCAAAGTTTTCTCAGATGCAGCCTCAGAATCGATTCATTGCAGCAGATGAGATCCTGTTCTTCCAGGAGCTGATAAAAACAAGCGCGCACTGATAAAAGCACAGGCACGTCTCCACTATCCGGCGTGAGGCGGCCAAGCTAACATGGCAGCATGCAAATAAGATGCAACTTCAAACGTGGCTGTTGCAAGGTGTGTCTTTCTTGGAAACAGGAAGAGGCAGTCCAAGGATCAAAAGGAAAGGAAGGAAAGAAAAAAAAGGACCCTCAGACCAGGAGCCTGGTCTGACATCAGAGTCCTGGGCTGTAGAACTGATGGATTTTCAGTATCTCTTTGAATGCAGCGCGGACATGCCAACACTCTTCACAACCTTTCAGCATTGTCAAATGGATTTTCTCAGCTCTCATGTGATCAAGGCTAAAGGCAGCAGATAGTGATTATTCATGCTTATGGATTTTCTCTCTGGCTGAGAGAGTAAGTTAACTTCTTTGTATCAAATAACCAGATCTAAAAGAGTTCATTATAAGAGAACTGAGCAACGCGTGCCTGACCTGCACTCCTTTGTTATCGAAGGGGGAGGCCGTGATTAATATATTTCAGTGGGTGTGTGAGCATGTCTTACGTTTAACAACACACCTTTCCTGGAGTCTAGACAGTTCATTTTTAACAAGTTCAGTGAGACGCAGTCGTAGCTTGATAAATCTAGCTGTGAAGTTTTGGGGGTACAGCTCAGCAGCAGTGACCCAGACAGGACCAGAGGGCCTGTGAAACTCAAACCCCCCCCTTCCGTCAGTCATCCGGCCACCCTTGGGGCTATTAGCTGTATGTTAATGTGGAGCCTCCAGACAGAAGGGGGCCTCTGGGAGGTCTGGCAGTAGCTGGCAGTCAGCTTGTGAATCCCCCAGCAGCTCCCAAGGTGCTCAGGGAAACAGTAGATGCTTCATACACAATGTAATTGGAAACAGATTTCTCCAGCGGTGCGGGGGTCTGAACAAAGTGCCACATTGAAAACAGGCATGTTAACGTGTACAATAAAGCAAAAGAGCAGGAGGTTTGTGGAGGTGACGCTAAAATTCTAATTAAATCACTGCATTGCATGATATGTATTTTTTTTTTTACCAAGTATGGGGTATTTCTCATGAAATAATCACCTCCATACCCCTGCTGGTGTGTGGGCAACCCATTCAAGACTGTTCAACACTGAAGTCCTTGATGTCGGTGTTAAACTTTCCTGCCACTAACCTCAAATCTACAGAAAAAGAAACATTTAAACGTGACACTAACAATATTGGAGGAAGTGGTACATCAGCAAAATCATAATAGTCAATAATACTCAGAGAAATCTCCAGGAGAAAAGCAGTTTACATATGAATCCATTGGCTCCTGAACTGGACAATACATCTGAGTCAGTTGTGGGAGATTTTTTCTCTCAAATTTACAATTTCATTTGTAAAGAAGCATAAAATCATTACTACTGATGGTTAAAGGAATAGATGTCTGTCAGCCTGGCTACAGTGCTGAACAGAAATCTGAGGTTGTTCTTGTTTTCATCTCTTAACCATGAATAATAAAAGGTTCTGGCTTTATGGAGGCTTTTTAAACATGTTTTTAGACCGTCTTTCTGGGTGGAACAAAATTCTTCTAGATTAGTGGAATGCCACTTCTTATCCAGCTTTGGCAGTGTCTGCTTGAAAGCACGCCTTATGAATTGTATATTGTCTAGGCTTGTGTGCAGTGTGGCTGCAGCACTATCAACATGTGTGGGTGTATTGTGAACAGGAAGTTGAGCTGTTCTCCATTGTACTGAGACATGACACTGGAGTAAAGTCTTTCCCGAAGCAACATCACATAGACACCTGCTGTGTTATAGTGTCTTTTCCTTTTGTGTCCCTAATGTTGAGTCTTTGTCCACTGTCTGGTTGTGTGTGTCTGCTGGCGATGGACAGCAGATGCACATACGTTCCTGGCCTTTCTCTCCTGTCTTCACCAGTTTGTTCTTGAACCCTTCGTGTTAATGTCCAGGCTGTGGAAAACTCTTGATATCTATTTGTTGGATCTCCACTCATCCTGATTTCTCTGTGCTCCAGATCAGCCACACTCGCCTGCTTCTATCCAGCCTTTGTCCTCTGTTGTTTCTGGTTCCCGCTCTTGTCCTGTCACCGTCTCCAGCTGGCTCTGGACCCAGGTCCTTCTGGTACTCATCTATTCTCGGCCCTGGCTCTGGGCCCTTCTGATACACTCATGGTTCCATTCCTGGATCTCCCTGCTCCTGTTTGCCTGCCCTCGTACTCACAAGCTGTTTGCCCATGAGCCCCTCAGCTCTATTCAGAGACAGTTCAGTTCAGTCACCAAACCAAACCAGATCCAATTACTACCAGCCTGCTGCTCCACCATTATTCACATCTGAGCAATAAACTGTTACATTTTATTTCTGTCTCCAGTGTCTGAATTGTGGGTCCAGATTAATGTAATCAAAGACTTAACACTATGTCCTATGGAATATATTTGAAACAGTGAGTGGGTTAATTTACATGTCTAATGTGTCGATCAGTTATCAAGTCAATGATTAGTGTAGAGTTTAGATGAGCGCTAGTCCACCAGTAATTGTCGACCCGACGACACCTGTCCATCATTATTCGCACACACCAACACACTGCAGATACCTGTGCTTTATTTAATTAAACTGACAGTTTGTGTCATCTGCCTCTCGGAGTCTCTCAATCAGAAAATAGGAAAAGATGTTGTGATGCTGTGAAACAGCAAGGGATAATGGGAGTTAATAATCATCATGGGATCAATCAATGTGAACTCAGCTTCTGTCAGACAAACAAAACACTGACACACGAGCAGAGAGGATATGTGACCAATAAAATGCACTATGAGCATGAATAACACAATTCATAGATTTCTTTGGTTTGAGAATTGATAGAAACATTTGTGATCAAGTAAGAACATAACACAACAACATGTAGGACACAACTGAACAACATATAGAACATGGGTCAGTTATTTCTATACATACATATAGATGGGAAAGTTACTTATAGCAAAGTTTTGTAATTTTTCCCTTGAGTCTTGTTTACTCCAGTGACTCTACAACCCCCACAGGAAACCAGCCCTCAGTCCGAGAACCACAGCTGGATTAACATCAACACTTTAATCATAAATCGAAAGGAGACGCCCAGACATGTTAGAGTTGTGTTCTTCTGGATTCACACTGTACAATTGTTTCCTCTGACATCTATTGAACTCTCACGTTGTCCTGCTTTGACCTGTTCTCTTCACATCCCACTGACCTAAAAGCTGTCATTTCTGAGAAAAGATGAGCGGTGTGTATGTGACACTGTGACCTCTGCTCCTCCCCCACAGTGTTCTCTGTTTTCCACTGACAGTAACTGTGCTCTCGACATGGGGAGATCGATAGAGCTGCCTTTGGGGACAGATGACACAGCCTGGAGTGGAGGCTCAGAGCTCTTGGTCGATCTGTCTTTGTTTAGTTGGTCATCAATCTCATTTGGCACCAAACCCAAAGTGAGACAGAAGGAGGAGGCTGACAGCCATTACTCTGTGGGGAGATCCACCACCCTGTGGACACCCCAGACACTCTAATTGCCTGTTACCACAGAGGGTAACAGGGTGAGGGCACATCTCACACTGACCAACATCAGCATCACTTTAGTCCAGAGGAAACCGACAGTTACTGTCTTTCACGCTCCACCCAGGCACAACTGGGAGCACCGTGGTCCCTTTTTTCTCCAAGTAATTAAATAAAAAAGTTTTAAAGATCTTGAAGATCCAATCATCACTGAAGATGATAGTTGCCAGACTTGATAGTTAAGGGTATTGATTGAGTTCCAAACACCAAACATCCACCTTAAAAGTGTGCGGTAGCTGCTGGTGACCTCTGAGCTGCTCAGTCAAGGAAAGGGTTAATTAGTAAAGATGAAAAGTCAGAAATCACGCTTTCATTCATCCTTCACTACTCTGACAGTTTCTTTATCGGTGATGAATTTATACAGAAACAAAGCTGCTGGGGTTGAACGATAGCTTAGCTACGATCACAGCCTAGTCTGTTAGCTTAGCAATCTTTTCATAGCCTGCCTGTTAGATTGGCTATGTTTTCATAGCCTATCCTGCTAGTTTAATTTACATTGATTGGATGTTACCAGTGTGTTTTCATTTGCTTGACACAAGTCATTAAAAAAACTCCTACGACATCATGGTATTGTTTTCTGATGCGTCATGTTCTCAACACGATCTCACTGTTTAGAAAGTTAGTCTAACATCTGAGAGCAGCTGGTCACCACATTGGAGCATTTAGATGTTTCCCTCAGGAGATGGTGGAGACCAAACACAGAGCTGAATGAGAGGGAACGCTGGAGATTCATGAGGTTACACAAACAACACAACACATGGATGATCATGAATGCTCATTTTGTTAACACCTGACAAGAGCTAGTTCAAAGAACTGTTAACACATTAAAAAGAGCTTGTTCACGTTCATAATTTACAATTTTGCTCTCAACCTAATTTCAGTCCCAAAAGATGAACTATCTCATGTTCATTCTTCTTCTTTTTGATGAGCTTGTCTTAGCTACGCTTTTTCAGTAAAACTGCCGGAGTCACTGAGATCACGTGTGCTTACATGTTTTTATTGCGCAGAATCTAACAAAGCACACGACAGAGAAGTCAAACGTGGATCAGACCTGGCCTGTTCCTCCTTCTATACGTGAAGTGAAGCTCGGCCGCTGTCACCATCTGTAGGTGTAGTGCCGGTACAGACAGCTCATCAGGATGAGTGGCGTATACAGTGCACCCTGAAGGTGAATTGTTGCACATTATAGCTCGCAGACTAATTATTCATGTTGAATATGTAACTGCTCACCTTCACATTCAGTCTGGAAAACAAGTTGAATAATCATAAGCAATTGCATATCTGGGGGTGGGGGTCTGTCTCCTGACAAATGATTCACGGGCAGAAAAAGCCGTAAAGACTAGTCTAACAAAACTATTCGATAACCATCAATAACCACGTTACATCAATATATGTGTCCTGACTGGAAAGTAAATAGAATTGGCTAAACCTTGTGAAGACATTTAGTTATTGTATCACCTCTGCAGGGAGGTCAGAGGTCATCTTCAGAAACATGAAGTGCCATCTGTACTGCCAACCACAGCAAACCAAACATGGGTCAGAACATACTATGGGTGAGTCAGGACTGTATCATAACTACCACGTGTACCCTGCACTCCTTCAGAGCAGTGCCACATCTTCAGAAATGAATGCTGCATGCCCACGGGATGCTGTTCAGCTCACCGACAGTGGGTGCTGCACATCAGGAAGTGGAATTAGCGCGGTCAGACTTAACAATAAATCAATTAATGAACAGTAAAAGCCAAAAGTTTCTGAAGTAGTTATCATGTCTGTTGAAGTGGGAGTTGGGGCTTTGTGGGAAAAACGTTGCATCACTGTTGCATGTAAAAGAAAAGACATCAGCAGAGTCTCAGAGGCAGCAGAGGGGGCTTCGTGATGTTTGTGGATCAGGAGGAACCAGCTGTGGATTAGCGTCTCTTGGACACAGGGTGTGTGACGTTATCACTGATGATATGTCAAGTGCATCATCATGTGTGCAGCTATCACACAGGATGTTCCAAGCCAACCACACACGTAGGGGCAAATCGGGGGACTAGTGCTAAAGGCAGGATGCTAAAGGCATCTGAAAAGTCAGCTGATCCACCCACAAACGCTAGACAGTGTTCTTTCAAATTGTGTTGAAAGAACAACCACCACTCGGCTGGCTGCCCAATAATGTAACCTTATCACGCAGATGCGTGGCGTTCAGCTGACCAGTGGTATAACTTAATCAGCTTCTCCTGGTCAACAGACAGAGGCAGCAGAGCAGCTCAGCGGGTTCAGGGCCATCAGGTTATACAGCTTCCTTTCTGCTCTGGTTTCATCAGAAACTCTAATTCCAGTCTGTGTGATCACCTCAGATCTACAGACTGTTATTGCAGAGAGGAGAAGGAGGTAACTAATAAAATAAAAATATGTCTGGTGTTGTATTTACTGTTCTGTCCAGTCTGAGCTCTAAGCTCATCCTCTCTACAGATACAGTTTAATGTGCTGGTCTAGGTTTTAGCGGCTCAGTCCAACTCAAAAGTCCACGTTACCATTTGGATTCTACTTCTGTGTACGCCCTCTAAGATCGCCTCTGACACGACAGTTCATTACTGAGCACTGGCACAGATGTTCATATCAAGCTTCACCTAGATGTATTTTACCTCTGTAAATCCTGAAATGACTTGACTTTAGTCCTTTCCAGGCGTGACTGTCTCTGTAGATTCAGCTGAAGGACACTGATGTCCTATTAACGCCCACGAGGCCACCTCATGTGATAAATCCTTCCTCTTAAAGACAGATAACATTTTTATGGCAACATTAACCCTCAGAATGCAAAATGCCTGAGATCTGAGCGAAGCCATCTGCCTCTATTCTGTTCATTTACCTATCAACGTTAAATGTCATCATTTGCATAAATCAGATGATGATTTATCATCACGTCAGATTATCTATTCACTCTGGATATCCTGCCAACACATTTTATCTTTATAGATGAGAAATGTACTAACCATACATAACGTTTAACAGCAATCCCTCCCTCACACTTGTGCACTGACAGCTGTCTTACTTGCTGACAGTGTGTAGCAGCCTGGAGGGAAGAGGACTGAGGTTTGGAATCAGAAGCTGAATCTGGACCTTCAACATTCAGGTCACGAGCCTGCTTACCCCAGTCATGGGAAACTTTTATGGTATCTGTGAAAGAGAAGCGTGAAAACAATTATATCACATTTTTTCACCACAGCTCATGTTTCACACTAGTGTTCAGGATTCTCTGCACGTTCCAGGGGAACTTTTCTCCTTCCTGAGGAGTTATTGTTCTGATAGGAGAGCACAAAGACACAGGATCTCTGCTGTCTGACCTTTTTTTATGAACTGTCACACTTTGTCACATTAAGACTGAACCTCTGCGTGTGAATGGAAGAGATACATTACATTACATTGCTACATTACTTAAATCTGTCCTAAAGCTCTTTTTATGGAAGACATTCTGATGTAATAGACCAGAGCTGTCATCAATGTCATTTATGTGCTTTTACTGCGATAAGTCAAAGGGGGTTGATGGTTGAATTTACCAGCCGCTCTTTGTTCCAAACCTCAACCTCATGAGCTCTGGGTCATGAGCGCAAGAACGCTGAAATGATTTTCCCCTGTAGGGTGGCTGGGCTCAGCCTTAGAGACAGGGTGAAGAGCTTGGACGTCCAGAGGGAGCTCGGAGTAGAGCCACTGCTCCTTCATGTTGAAGGAGCCAGTGGAGGTGATTCGGGCATCAAATAATCCTGACGTCCAACTGGGAGGAGACCTCAGGGTAGACCCTAGACAAATACTGACCTTAACCCTTGTATTGTCTTGACTTTTGGGACCCTCTGATATCTGGTCAAATTGACCCAAATACCACAAAAGGTTTAACACGTACAAGTTTCTAGGGGACACTAAAAAGTGATGTCCGTGTGTGTTTTCTGAAATTGCAGTGTGTTGAGTTCTCTGGACCACTGATGGTGGAGACCAAACAATGAGCTAAAAGATAGTGAATATGGACGGTAAACGGAAACACCACATGACATGGATGTTGCTTTGTCTCTACATGACCTGGAAACAGTAAAACATGTTCATCTCAGCATTTTTGTGAGGCCTTTTTTCCAGTTTGTGTACTTGTTTTTCTGCTCCCAAATGTCCAACAGTCTATTAATGAAGTTTTATGGTCTCAACACTTTTCATTTTCACTTCAGCGATAAAAAATTTATAAGGTCATAATAATGCTGTGTTTACAGCTCATTGTCTTCCCTTCAAGTAGTGAAAAAATAAATTAATGCAGGTTTTAAAAGATTATAGTTGCCCAAGTTTACATGAATCAGTATTTAAATTTAATCTCATCTTCACCAAATTAGAAATAAACAATGTGACTCCAATGATCTGATGTTAGACCTGAAGTTTGATTAAAGACTTCCACACTTTCACTTATCTAATGTTTTTAAAGGAAATCAGTTGTATAAACCCTGACCCTAATCCTAGGATTACTGGCACTATGTCCATGTCTGGCAAGGCCTTTTCAGTTATTTTGGTTGAAATGGTCACTTGGTCTATAACAGGGCTTAAAGGACAGGTTCACAGTTAATCTGTCTTAAAACCGAGGGTTACTCCTGAGATGCCTTTCTAAAGCATCTCAAGTTTAAGAGGTGGGAGACCAGATCCACACATATGAACCCTCAACAGTCTGAGTCAGAGCAATCGAGTGGAGAAAATGAAAACCCTCTCTTAGTTATTATCCTTCCACAAGTGAACACCATCTCTGGAAACACAGAAAGCCTGAAGACCTCTGCTTGACTTACACACACGCTGACAGACAAACACACACACACACACCACTGATGTCTCACATAAACCTGATGCACAGAACAGGTCATTTGGATTTTGTCCTTCATCAGTTAAATTCAAAACACGTTACAGATGAATTTCTCAAAGGTCAGTATGAACAGGAGTCATGACTGACTGCAGTTTAAAGACAGCAAAAGACAGAAAAATAGAACCTATCTTTGAATTTGTTGTTTAAATATTCTATATGTAACATTCAGAGAAGCCTTGTTATTAATGACACCGTTAATCGTTGGACTGGAACAGGCATTCAGCTCTGTATGGTGCCCAAAGGAGCAATCTACCCCTCCATAGGGCGGGATGCTGGTGATGCTGTAACCTGTGGTGGCAGTGGCCGTGGTGGCAGCAGTGGTGCACTGGTGGTCCAGTGATGCCCAGGACTTATCCACGGGAAGACACACAACACGTTCTCGTGCACAGTGATTGACAGGCACCCACAGAACCCAGCTAAAGAGACTGACAGCGATGATAAAAACGTTTTTTTTTGCTGATTTTTTTGCCGATGCACCAGCCCCTAATGCCCTGATGCTCAGCCTGACTACATGAGACTGAACAGGCCTCCTGTTGATAGATACAGTATAACTTAAGTTACACTGTACAAAGCACTAAAATGAAGTTTGCAGGTAGGTCTGGCTGTGTTTGACTCTGAAATGTCATTATCAGCTGATGTTCATTCTACTTTTCCCCCAAATTGTCATGTGTGTTTATGTGGGTTTTGTGTTGACGTAAGTGGGCTTCATTTCCCAGCTAACGTTAGCAGGTGCACTTAGGAGTGGTAAATGCTATATGCTTTGTTCATCTTGTTTGGTTTGGATCCTGCCTTACCCCCTTTTCTCCTGTGCTCCAGATTTACCAGTTCTCACCTGCTCAGCTCCAGCCACGTCCAGCCTCATCCCGGCCTCCTGAAAATACACTCACCTGCTCCGCCTTTGGTCCGGGTCCTTGCTGCTCTGCCACTCCAGCGATCCGTCTCTTCACCCCTGAACCCTGGAAACCTTCCAAACACACACTACACCTCAGCCAGGTGCAGGACTCCTTTGGACCTAATTCCACACCTTGAAAACCCCATGAGCCCTCGCCCAGTTCCCCTCCAAGCCACAGATAAGAGACTCTGCCTAAAGCAACCCCCCCCCCCAACACACACACACACACACACACACACACACACACAGACACACACACGTCTCATCACTCCTCCTCTACTCCTCCTGCCATCATCCAGTTTGCCTTTCATTGTGCAATAAACTTTATTACTATGTCTGTGTCTACATTGTGGGTTCAGCTAATTCTCTTACAAACCTTAACATACCATCTCTTCACATATTGGCAATAAAAGAGCAATTCATTCAAATTTCTCCCCAGTCTCACATATAATATCTATAGATGAGTCATTTAAAAAACTCACTCACCCACTAGCCTGGCATTGAACTATAGTGGGATGTTCCCATATTCACTGGAAAAGCCATGTTTAACTTGACAGTGATAGGAACTAGTTAAGCCTTTTTTGAGAGAGCTATAGTTATAGCTATAGAAAACAGTGAAGATCTGAATTGTATCAAATTAAATCTGGACTTGTTTGTTTATGGCAGTGAAATATGAGTCATCTCCCTGTGTGTTGTCTTTGTGTTAATGAATTTCTGGCTCTGTTCTGATGAAAGGAAGTAGAAATCCAAACACGCTTAATGCTTTTCAGGGGAGACTGGTGGCAGCCTTCCTCCGTCCTCAGAGCTTCTGTTTGGTTGGAATAAGAGCAGCTTTTTCTGTTTTTCAGCCTGTGCTGAAACACACACATACACACTCACCACTTAGAGCCACCCTGTAATAACAGGGTTTGTAGTTGGAGATCGTAGAAGGAGTAGTGTGTAGTCAAGACTCTACGCCACAAGGTCAGCCGTGAGGAGGAACCCTGTGTGTCAGAGGGTCAGGCAGGTGGTTGAGCTCAGTGGCCCATCAAACCAACACCACTCATTTCATTTCCTGTTTACTGCAGGGCACATGGATTGTTGGAATATAACTGCAGCACTATTGAAACGTAAAAAGGTCATGGTGGATTTACTACGTTCACACAGTGCTTCACTCCCCGAGTGGGTAAGAACATGTTACTTTCACAAACGCGCGCACACACACACACACACACACACACACACACACACACACACACACACACACACACACACACACACACACAAACACCAGAGGAGCGTCATGTTGTTCCCCAGCAGGGCAGGGTGGATGGTGTAAAAGGTGCTGGCCCATCCAAGTGGCACAGTTGAGGAGGAATGTGACCACATCATCTACTCCTGTGAACTGGGTGAGGTCCAGCGAAGGCTTGGCCAATGGCGGGAGTTTACAATTTCATTTCAGCTGTTGAACAAGTCTAATACTAAGAGGTCAGTGGGTTGTATTTGTTGTGTTAATGAATGAGAGCAATCTTACTCTTACTCAGTTCTTTTTTTTTTTTTTTCATCTTCTCATGTGGTAGGCTTTGGACCCGGGGGTGTTTCTGTGAAGTGGGCCATTTTGAAGGAACCACTGAGTTCAGCGGGGCTTGGTCTTGATGTAATGAGAGAGATGAGGTCTTTACAGTTTACAAAGACCAAACACAGCTGCTGCAGCTTTAATGAGCCACGGCTTCGAACCAGCAGGTGCATCACATGCAGGAAGATGGACTACTGCAACTCAAGCAGAAATCAAGCCACTGTGGCCTATCAGGCATAGACTTTATTATTCTGATTCCCATTTAATCCAAACACCCATAGAGGTGGGGAGTGTGTGGATCTGAGACTTTGGTGCATGGTGGGTTCATAATTGTGGCACGTCTCCCATTTGCCTCATTAGCACAGCTGGCTGTTATTGAGCTAAGGTAACAAATCAGGTATGGTGCATACCGTTACCTGATAATTGGTGCTAACATGCAAACAAAATAATACTAGATATAATACGAGGAGCCACACCAAACTGGAATAGGCGCTGCTCTGGCCCATTCTTCATTCTGTCTCCAGGTTTAGTGCAAATCAGTTTGGTACTAACAGAGGTAATGATATGGCTGAACTATTGCTTGTGATGGATACTTTGAGGCATCTTTAAAAGTAAAGTAGTAAAGTAAGTTTGATGTATTTGAGACACTTAAAAACTTTTTTGTGGTTTTTAGTGGTGGCAAAGGGGCATTGTCACAATATTTAGTTATGCCTCTAAAGATAATACAATCACTACCTTGGCTGTGCCAGAAACCATATTCATATACACTCAGCAAGTGCTTTGAAACTCGGCTCCATGTTGACACGAGGCATCACATCATCTCTGCAGAAATGCAACTTACTGTCAAGTTGATGAAAGCAGTCTGAGAGTTAATCTTTGTGACAGGGAGCATTATCCGGCAGGAACTTGTAATACTCAGATATTACTCAGATATTAAGGTGTGTCAGAAAACACTGTAACACCACCAGCACCGGCCCAGACTGTTGACACGAGGCAGGTTGGGTCCATGGACTCACACTCTGACCACACCAGATCCATCGGAGCAGGTCTTCAACTGTCCAGTGTTGGTGAACTTGGACCCACTGCAGCCTGGATACAGTTATGACACCATAATATCATGAACGTGCAGGTTGGTGTATTGTCATCTAACGACATTAAACAGGTTTTAACTACTTTTCATTGAAAGTAGTTGTTTACAGTGATTCAACAGCAGTTTTCAACTACATCCTCGGCCTTGTACATTGACCATATATGGTCATATATGGTGTTTTCAAAAAAACAAAACTTAGTTTTCATGTCATGTGTCTCAATAGTGACGTAAACTTGTCTCTGTCCCAAAAACCTTTTAAAACAACATATTTTATGGTGCATAAATGGTAAGTGTAGGTTTTGCAAAACGGCCTGACATATTAAGGGGAATAATAAAAATAAATTACAGCTCTGCACGCTCCAAGATCAGGCATCCTTGTAAGCACACTAAAGCTACAGGAACTAGAATGAGTAAATGAAAAATACCCTGGCACTTAACAGAACACTGTCAATTTATGGGGGTTAAACCCTACAAATAGCTGCCATTACAGACCCCCCTACCCCCACTGGGGAGCCATAGAGAGGTGATGGTGGTGGTGACGGTGCTGCAGTAGACTGAGGCACCACAAGCTTAAACTGTGTCACAATAAAGCAGATTAAAACCTCTTCTCATTGCCTTATATGAAAGCTGCTGGAGTTTGCTGTCAGCTGATATGTACTGTGCCACTGCACATATTTGACACCCACACATGGAATAAGCAGTGGGAGGCACTGTGAGTTTCAGTGTTATTTTATTGTGAAAACATCAGACAGGATGAACGGTGGGTCATGCTGCTGCAGGATCGACACCGCTCTCTCACACTCAGTGCACAGTACACACTCGATTATTCATGGTTTCAGCTAGCACGCCTGAAAACGAACCGAGCGATGAACGAGTGCAAACAGGACAACCAGAAGCTGTCCCAGGAGGAGATGAGAAATATTGGGAGTTTAGGTGTGTTGCCATGGTGACAGCAAAGGAGACGTGTGGGTAGTTGTCTGAGAATAAATAAATAAATAAATGGCGCCTATTTGAATGAGTGTATCCTTCCCTCTAAGGCAGAGTGTGTGCAACACAGAATGTGAACATACACACACACATACATGCACACACGTCACCCACACACACACACACACACACACACACACACACACACACACACACACTCCTGCAGCCATTATCTAGCTACAATAGTAGTTGCAGCACGAGGCAATCCGATCGACACAATGGTGAAAAATGCTGATGGTGTGGTATAAATCCAATAACGGACACCAAGACTCGTTCCTGATGAGGTCTCATACACACACACACACACACACACACACTCATTACTGTACATCTGGCAGCAAGTGAAGCTGCTGGGAACATAGGAGGTGTGTGACCTCTGCTTAGAGGAGGAGCGCATACAAGATGAGGTGTGAAGGGCCACTGAGGCCGTAGTCACACCATTAACCTGTAATTACATGTTCATTTGTAAACATGATATGCCCTTCACACACACTGATCTGATCTATCTCTACCTAAAAATGTTCCACTGAGCAGGACCTGTGCGGGACCTTTCCTCTGTAGACAACAAAGAACAGGACAACAAGACAACAAGACAGCAAAATAGAAAGGGACAACTAACATGAGAGGTCAGAGGTGCAGGAGGTAAACAAGCCAACAGGTTAGATGATTGAAACTGTTTACTGAGTGTGAGGTACTTCACAGACTGAGCCTGATAATCCTCAGTCATTAGTCTGATAGTGGGAGGAACCTGGAGGGAACCAGGCCCAGGGCTCGGACCCAGAACCTTGCTGTGAGGTGACAATGTGAACCACTTTACCACCTTTTCGCCAGTGCTGATTGGTCAGCTGGCCGAAACAGACGTCAGTGGGTATATTTGAATTGTTGACTGTATCAGAGATGTTGGACACCGATTCAGAATTTTAGAGCCAAGCTATTGCAGTGTGGGGTTGTTAGTTACATTTCAGGTGCAGTCACCTTCAGTTCATCCTCCAGAGGAGGAAACTGTTGGCTCGTGAATGTCTCCTGCTCCGTCAGACTTTATTCAAGTGATGCTCCTGTATTCCCAAATCTGAACTGACCTGTTGTAATCCACCAGAATTATCCCTCACTGCCATGTCCTCTTCCGCTGTCATGTCAGAACAAGAGGTGTGTGTGTGTGTGTGTGTGTCTGTGTGTGTGTGTGTGTGTGTGGTAGCAGTATGGAGGAAGGCCCAGGTGACCACAGAGTAAAGGTGCTCTGAATCTTTTCTGTGTCTCTGTCTTGCTGTAAATGAAAGGCACAGAAAAAGATAAGTGCCATGTAATGTGTATATGTGTGTGTGTGTGTGTGTGTTTGTGTGTGAGTGTGAGAGGCAGCCAGAGTAATTAATCAATATAACATCCAAACATGACAGCTAAAAAAAAAAAAAACAGCAGCAGAATGAAGAACATTTTGTCAACACTGTACAGAAACATCCTGCTGTGGGCTGTGGATTCACCAGAGACGGAGGCAGAGGACAGAAGCTGCTCAGACGCTCCCGGCTTTGCCCCTCAGAACTGATGATGTGAGGTGTGATAATATTTCTGATGGGATTTATTGTGTTTTTGGTGCCAAAACGGCTCCATAACAAAACCAGAAAAAACTAGATTTGCTTTCTTGCAGTGAGAGAGAGATGAGAAGCTTGCCTAGATTGAATATCTATCTATTCTCATCCAACCCTCTGCAAAAAAAGTAAATACACATATTTCCCAAAAGTATCCCTTTAATAGAGGAGATCTACCTGCTACAACTCTATGCTTTACTGTAAATAAAGATGTTACTCTATGCATAAATAACAAAATAAAGAAATAAAGCAGAAACCACACCATCCAGTCTTCTTTGAGAAAAACAAAACACTGGATATGTTTAGAAGATTTCCTGTGTTCCTTTCTGCAAAACAGTAAATTTTGCAAATCAGTCTAAAAATAGACGTCGTTGAAAAACCAGCAGAAATAAACATGTTGGCTGGATGTGAATGTGAACTCTCCTACAGCATCAGACAGCTGGGCGGTGAACGGGCTGGGATTTGTTCATGTAGACGTAGGAGTTAAGGGACAAATGCAGTGTCCGCAAGATCTGGCTGCGGCCCCGCTTTGTCCCCTGTGGGGATTTTACACCAGCTCTGTTTGTTTAAGCAGGCTGCCCTTTTCCTGCAGAGACAGTGGGGATCATGGACATTGACTTGCCTCTGTTTTTTTTTCCTTTATAAAGGAGGCCACTTCTGGAGCGAGGTTAGGGAGCAGAAAATAGAGGCCTCTGTAATGGGCTGTTTGCAGGCTAAGAGGTCCTTTGTGTACCGTTCATCTTTCACTCTGGGGCTCAATGAGCAGTTTATGCCGACGCTCAGTCAGTTTGTTAAAGTGGAGAGGTGATGCCCACCCGTACCTTAGCCTGTAACTGCTGAATAAGATGTTCTGTGGCACCAACAGCAGCGGGAGAGCTAATGTGCTGAGAATACAGCCATTGTTTCTATAGTGAGGATGAGAGCCAGGGGCCACAGGCGAGGCCAGGAGCCTTTCTCCTGTATTAGAGACAGATGTCTGTGTGTGGGGGTCAAAACAGAAACAGACAACTGTTCTCTTATTACAACCCCCACACAGGCATGTGCACACACATGTACAGTAATAATACATGAAGCTGTCAGATATGCTGACATTTCCCTCAGGAACAGGAACACATCACCACCAGTCTGGGAGTTAACTATCAGGGTGGAACTCCAGTGGGATCATGAGAGACATATTAAAAAAAGAAATGATGAGAATCAAAGTAGCACAGTTTGTTTATATTCTGACTCAGACCCTGATTCTTGTTTGAAAAATTCATGTTTTTCATCAGGAGGATGAGAGCCAGGGGCTACTCTTTGACCGGGTGTTTTCCCTGCCTGGAAAACACCCGCTCTTCCAACCCCTGTGTGTTCTAACCAGACTTTCTCTCTCCAGAGTCACAGGAGATGACACTGCTGTTTTTATAGATTGAGGAGAATAACTGCAGCAGTACAGCAGCTCAAACCTGAAGCAGGAGACCCCTTTGTTATACCAGTTTGTGCAGTAAAGACATTTCAAACGATAGTTGTGGCCACTGTGTGAGGCACTGATCTACAGTCAGCGTGCTACCTGCAGTAGGTCCAGATCAGACTCCAGTTTAGAGAGGCAGCGGGAGCTGAGTGATGAGCGTTAATGAAGTGTTCGCTTTATTTTGCATATTTTCACCTGCCGTCAAACAGCCCTTTCCTTTCCAACTGCAGTTTGTCAACCGTTGAATGTTGAGTGTATTCCTACGCACAAGTGCACCAATGATGCACACTACCTCAGCTGTTTGAGTCAGACAAAGCCAAAGATCCTTATAACAAAGATGACTTGTTACAAGCAGTACCCAAAGTGTATAAAATACACTTTCTGTCTCCTACAAATGTGACACAGATACAGGAAATGTTTAACTGAGACAGAGACAAGTCGTGAGCAAAGTTCAGTTTAACCTGATCTGTCTAAAAAAAAATGTCATTTTAGTGTCAAAATGTTCAGAAGATCTGTGGCTTTAGAAAAAAGTTGGGTTGAATAGAAAGAATTAATTATAATCTGATCACATTCACTTCTCCCATTGAAGTGAACAGAGTAAGACCTGGTGCTGGTCTCCTGAAGGGAAGTGTGTATCTGCAGAGGAAGCTGTGAAAATATTCAGAATAAAGTAAAAGACTTTTTTTTTTATCTGTGTCAAAACACGTTTTTTTGCTGCCTCTGTCCACAGCAGATCATCACTCGGCTCCTGTGCTGCTGCTCCTGCTGCTTCTCCAGACACAACCCAACACCAAATAACCTCAACTATCAATCACTTCAATAGCCACAGACGAAATCTTTTTTTAAAGCTGTCTGTAGCAGCAGGGCTGGATTAACTGTAGAGGGGGCAGATATCAGCTAATTCACTATATTACGTAGTCCTGCTGGGACTGCTGTGTGATGATTTGAATTCTAAATATAGATTTATAGATAAAATACGGTCTGCTTTAGCATGTAGCGTTGTTATCACTGTTACCATTACCACTGGCAATGACGGACGAAAACAAAGATGAATACAACTGCTTCAAATCTTCTCTAAAATTAGGTTTTGGTAAACTCAGACAGAGAGAGAGCTACAGTCTGATCAAACGCAACAAAAATCTTCTGTCTGGTTCCATCACGTGCAACAAAGAGCTGCAGCGTTTCCAAAATTGTTGCTTTTGCTTTGAAGGTGGAGTGGTTCAGAGAGTGCAGAAACCAAAAAGACTCTCTCTCTCTGTCTCTTCTGTGCGAGTCAGGTCAGACGCTCCCTCCCTCCCTTCTCTCTCCCTCCTGCATAATGCTTACACAACAGCCTGTAATCCAATTAACAGCATGATGGAGTGTACAGTTATTAACCTTGACATTGCTTAGCATCGCTAACATTAATCACATTACAGTAGGAGATATACTCTGTGATTCTGTGATATGGGCAATAGATTACTGATATGCACACTGAGAGGAGCGGCTAGTTCTCATTGTCTGGTCGGGGGCGGGATAATCATCCCATGAGTTTTCTTAATAGCAATGATGTGCACTGAACACTGAGTGTGGGTCTCTGAGGCTCTCACGGCCATTTTGGCACCAAATGTTTGACAACAGGAAAAAATCACCCATAAATCTCTGATGACCTCAGACACAGAGGGACAAAGCTGTGGGCTGAAATCTACCATAAATCCTTAAGAAATGAAAGTGCTGTGATGCACTCGTAATGTAGTGGCATCAGAGGCAAGTTGTGAAGAAAGAACTCAACATGACAAAACTCTTAACAACAGTTCAACTTTAAAAATCTTTAAAATGTTCATCAGCCCAGGAAAACAAAATATTAAATCTTTCTCCTAGTTTAATGAACAAAGCAAATTAAATAATCTTTTGTAATTGCTGCTCGCAGCAACGCTTCAGTAAAAACTAAACTAAGCATGTACACAAAGGATAATCTATGTTTGGTCATTGGAACAGAGGCTTTGTGGGTGTGGCCCTTGATGTGATGGCCCTGGGCGGGACACGGCAGGGCAGGGTTATGCGATCCAGTGCCTTTAATCCTTTCATAACTCTTTTCTTTTGACTCATTGGCAGACTCACAGCTGGTGCACTCCAAATCAGCGCATCCCGTACCTTCCAAACCACATCTCGGAGCTCTATGTGCCCAGAATCGTTGCAGGCAATGATTTATTAATTGCTTCCATACTTCACTTTTGCAGCAGGTGATCAGTTTCATAGGATCCTTGGTGTGTAACCGAGAGGTCCCTTCTGCCAACATCATAGTGACAGAGACCAGTGACAGGACTTGTCTAAGCTCTTAGCTGAAGGCCATGCCACCATCGTTGCAAAGGTCTTGAGAGTGAAGTCAGTAGCCGTCCATTACAGGGTGTCCTTGAGGCGTCGACGAGCCATTTTCCCTCTGAAATATATGAATCTAATGAGGGCAAGGGTGATGGGTGCTAACACACCATGCTGGCAGCGCAGCAAAGGACACAAATTGTCTTTTACAATTTGACGGAGTTTCTCTATTGATCAGGGAGAGGAAGAGATAAGCTTAGCTCGCGCGATGCATTGGGGTCAGGGCTCGTGCGAGGTCGCTGTTTACTTTGCAGATTCTGAAGCAGCCTAATTTGTCAGCAGTTTGTTTAATCATGTAGGGAACATCATCAGGAAAGTCCCTCTTCAATTCTCTCCTCTGAGGATAAGTTCCCCTTTTTAAAACATCTTGAAGACCTGCTTCACCCTCTCTTTTAGTCATTGCATGCGTTTGGTCCATTCAGCCTGTATTCTCATCCAGTCAGGGTTCTCTGGATCACCCAGAGTTGACTGGACATCCTTCCGCTTATGCCCAGACAAGCACGCATTATTTTTCCTTCTTTCAGCATCTGTTTTTGTTTGTTTCAGACCCCACACCTGCAAGGTATGACGACAGTTTTTTAAATCAAGTTTGCTTCCAAAAAATTTCGCCATTCACTCTTTTTGTTGCTCCTTCTCAAACAAGGCAGCCTTTCTCAGAGTCCCAGCTCTGCCCTCTGTTAGTCCAGCCGGAGGTAGCTGGGTGTGGAGTAGTTGAACATGAGGAAGTCCAACTTGTAAAGCTGGTAGAGTTGGATCTGCTGTTGAGTGCTGATATTGCTGAAGAACTGGGCCGTCATGGCATCTGTGGTGCGAGTGGACTTGGCATAGCTTGGGAAGCGCAGGGAGTTGCCAACACCCACCAGCCGCAACACATAGTTTGCATCTTCCTCCAGTGTCTCATACTTCCCCACCAGGTCGTAGTGGATGTGACATGGATGGCAAAGCTGGTAGACGGTCTGCCAGTGCTCGTTGAGTGGGCCATCGCGCTGCGTTGCTGGGTCCACCAGATACTCAGTGAATTCCTTGAATTTGACATCAGCACCATTGAGGAGGGCTTCCTGCGTGGCATTCTTGCGGTAGCGCCGGACTATACGGGTGCCAAAGCGCTTGTGGAAGGATGAATTGTACTTGAGGGTGAACTTGTTGCGATATGCAGACACCAGCCTCTCAAAGGGCTCACGAACAAAGAGGAATTTGAGGTAGTTCTTGAGACGGTGGTTGATCTCAGCAATGCTGTACTGGTTCAGTGTCTTCAGGTTGGTTGGAACATGGGCTTCATTGGAAGGAATTTCCATTGGGTCACTGTGTAAGAGAGGCAGAAGCACCGTGAGAAACAATAGAAAAACTAATTATATGCATCAATAACAGATTAATGAAAGGGTAATGAATGGTCCCAAGCACTCTCTAACCTCATTTGACAGTCTGACTGATGCTGAACTCACCTGTATTTGCCTCGACCTGTGAGCACCATCATGACACGTTTCCAGTTGGTACAAGCCACCTTGGGGACATAGCAGTAGATCAGCTCATGGTCCTCATCCACCACAAGGTGTTTGAGGTCTCCGGGTGTCAAGACTCGCCGCTTACGGCTGGAAGCACTGTAGACTCGACAGGCATCCACTACCTGATCCCTCCTGGCCTGGTGGAGGACGGCTGCTCCTGACAACTCCAGCTGGTCACGGAGAAGCAAAGACAGAGGGGGGGGGGGGTTAGGGTTAGGGTTAGAGATTGCTGTGAAATAAAAAGCTTTCAGAAGGTAACCATCTGGATCTGGAGAGCTGGTTTTTAAAAGCAACAAGAGCACTGCTTATCTGTTTGTACACAGCTTAACATAGACTCTAATAGTACTGCTGTTCTTGCCTTTATACTCAATATATGAAAAAACTACATTTTGTTGCCTATTTCCTTATGGGTTACCCCTGTGTATAATTTCCTTGGCAGTATAAAGAAAATCTCACGATGCCAATAAAGCACTCTAAAATGAATAAAACTAAAGCAAAATAGACGAGCGAGCAGTGGGAAGACAGGCGGACAGTGAGAGGGTGTTATTAAGCTCTGTCTTCATTATCATACTCATCTCTTCACTGACTCTATCTTTTTCCCCTATCTGAGTCACCCCACAGTCTATGATAGAGATTACACTACGGGTGTGGAGGAAAATAATGATAATAGAGGATATGACAGATATTGAGTGTTTAATATGCACAAATTCAGCCAGCAATCATTCATCTGAGGCATATTTCATATGCACCGTGACGCTTGTGATGAAGTGGACCTTGGTAAGATGGAAAGGGGGAAGATGGAGAGGAATGACAAGAGTGCGAGGCAGAGTGCAGCCTGAAGCCTTTGCATCTGAAGGACAGCTATGTTTTCTTATGCCTCTTGATTATTTTTCCTCTGGGTCTGAATTCCCCTCCAGGGCAGTGCCCTGGTTTCCTTTCAGAATCTAAATTGATTGTGTTGTGGCCTGCATCTGCATGGCTCCAGCCCACTCACAAGCGTGGCCTTTCAGTGCTGTGCTGGCCGGGGTGGGGAGGGAGGGAGCGCCACTGACATGAAGTGCTGAAATAACTCAGGGACCACCACTGAACGCCATCCACGGACACTTTGACTGAAGAGGTTTTTATGTATTTCTCTTTGAAGTCACTCTCCAACCATGTCTAAGTGGACACTTCATCATGTGCATGGGAGGAAACTAATCTTTTACACCCTTTTATCTCATGACAACTTACAAGAGCTGTCCTGTGAACTGCTCTCCACCTGTACATCAGTTATCAAGCAGAAAAATACCATACGTAAGTAGTCATGAAGGACAAGGTCAGACACAAAATCACAGTTATGTCAGGATGATGTCTGCAAGAGTCAGGTTTCATGGTCTGTTACTTTCTAAAAAGCTCTAGTATTGTTTCCTTCAGTAGTGCATATAGGTGAGTTTTTCCTTCTGAGAATTCAAAAAACAAATAAACACTACCTGTAATTTAGAAATGAAGAGAACGAAAGAAAGAACAGTGTTAATGCTCTTAGCTGAACATGTTTTTCCCTCTGTCAGACAGTCAGAAGAGCCTCTCCTCCTCCCTCTTGACTGACTGTTTCTTCAGTGATTGAATAAAAATATAGTAGATTTCAACAGATTTCAAACACTCAGAAAAACCAAATCCTTCAAAGTCCTAGAAGTCCTGACAGCTGGTTTTAAGGCTCAGTTTCTGAATACAGGCTGTGAGCATTTCTCTGTTGACCTAAAGCAGGTCTAGGTTCTCAGACCTGCTTTATAATCAGAGACCACATGGACATCTACCTTAATACTATACGGGACCTTTAAGGTGAGTTTAGGACATGTTGGAAGCACTTTATTGTCTTATGCTCTGCGTAGTTGGTGAACTGATTCAAAATTGATCCAAAATATATAAAAGTGGAATGAATATATGCATCGTTTCTGCAAGGCTCACTGTGGAACTTTACCATCTTAGTTAGGATTGGATTAGTTTTGCTCCACAAACTCAGAAACTCTTTTGTCTCTTTTGTTGATTCAATCACAGGCTTCACAAGGACAGTTGCCCGTTTTGATCCCAAAAGATGATATTCTTTTATCTGAGCAAGCAACAATGACTTTTAAATTAAATGTTCCCTCAACAGTTCAAAAATGTCCTTGCGCCCATTAAATATTAATCTTGATCCCACTGGATAATAACCGGTGCCCACACCATATGAAACTAGTTCCCACAGGAAAATATGTGTACACATGGATCCTGTTCCTACCTGATGATTATTTGTTTGCACAACTAGCGCATCTTGTTTCTGCAAGATCGTGCCCACAATCACAATATCTTGTTCCCACAAAATATAAGTTGTTCACACAACACATAGATCTGGTTCCTACACGATAATATATGAATTTTATTCACACAGCATATGAACTTAAGCTCACAGCATTTGTCAAGACTGTGACAAAGACCTATTATGTTATCCCCACGAGATAATATCTTATGTGGAGTATTTAATATCCTGTTCCCGTGGGATGAAAAACACATTCTTTTCACTGTGAGTTAAGAATTTCATCATTACAACTTTCGTCAGCTTCTTTCTGTCTTACAGTAATTTATACAACTTCCTATGTTGTTACCTCTGCTTTAACCTGTTACACTCAACGACAACTTTTATCTTCCTCATCTTTAAAGCATTTGGAGGCAAGTTGAAAATACATGATGGATTATCTCTGCGCAAGAAGAAGGCTTCATTTTCTACCCCTCCCACTTCTTCTTTCTTTGTGTGCTCTCCATTCGTCCCTGTTCAGGCTAACGCCAACACATCAAAGCCTGCTAAGGCGGAAAAGCACCACACAAATAGCAGCTCTTTGTTGTTGGAATCTCTCCCTTTTTTTATCCAGTCAGAGACATCGAGCTCCGACACACACAAATGTGAATTTTAACCACCTTCCCTATTCCGGAGCACAAACGCTGTCAATAACATGGGAAAAATTCAATGTTGACAAGAAACAGAGGAGGGACTCTTCTCATCTGCTCTGCCTTCCTCTGCTCTGCTTTCCCCTTTTTATCTCCTTCTTTTCTCCACGATCACTTTCTGCCAATTTATCTGGCCATCGAACAGCTCAGTCAAGTCTCTTGTGCAGTTTCGATGAAAGAGTGAGGATGAGAGGGAGAGGGGGGAGGAGGAGCAGATGAGAGAGGTGATATGTCGATACAGTTAGAGCTCAAGCTGTGATGGAGGTCGCTGACCTCTGGCCGTGTCGAGCTGTTCCCACCAGACCGAGGAGACCATTACTCCCCCGTTTGTTTGAACATTACCCCTAAATCCCCTGTGGACATGAATTAGTGGATCAGCATCAGATAAAAATTGGCAGAACTCATAAAACCACAGCTATAAAAGTAGACTTTCGCATTATATGGTCAGTTTAGTTTGATGCCTCCTGATTGGTCAAGAAGATCCTCAAGCCTGCAGCTCAGCAGTTTTCCTGTGTAGCTGTTGCATTACAGGATAGAGATGCAACATATTGATGCAAAGATATGTGTATATGTGTGTGTGTGAGAGACTCTGTCGGCTATTGTTTCCATTCTCTCTGGAAAACTTGTCTATCAGAACTGAGCGATGAGTCAAAGAGGATAAGAGGGACAGAAAATCCTTATGCATACATTTCAACCTAATCTCACCATGAGAGTCATTATCAGCGTCGCATATGCAAATAGAAAACTCTCGACTTTCTTATCTTCAGATGTTGGCGGGAGTTCGAGACGAGGCATTGTACATTCACGACGATGCTCTTTTCCTGTCACTGCACATTTGTTGTTAAAATGTGAGAGAAAGTGATGACAGGGGAACGTACAGATTGTGTATCCACATTTCAAGTCTTCATTTTCCTTTTTTTTTTTTCTTTTTTTGCCAAGCCTGTATTATTCTCACTGTAAGTTGTTATGAATTTGAAATATGATCTGATGTTTCTAAATGCAACAGCTGTAATGAATTGGCTCCTACTGATCTGCTGATGGCTGCGCAGAAAGACAGAGCAAGCTGGTAGGCAGCTAATAGGGGATTAAAGGAGGAAAGATGGAAGCAAGAAAGGATGAGTCCATGTCCACGGGGCTGAATTATACAAGGCCCAAAGTGGGTAACAAGCTAACTGTCACCAAACATCCTCAGAGGCCTAAAACCATCAATGTCTCCACCACAAAAATAAAATATCATCTTAAATTGGCCCATCACTGCTTCCTTCTTATTATTTTAATTTGCACATAAATAGAATTGTGCTTCATTAAAAATAAAAAGACACAAACAAAAACCCCAGGTTCATGTGAGCCAGCACATTAGCTGCAGTAAATGATGCTGTCATGTTTAACTGTCCACACACAGAACAAAGGGTCAGTTTCTTTATGTGTTAAAAAGAATGTGTGTAATGACTTCCCATATTATTACCTCAGCTTTAGCCTGTTACACTCTCTCTATATCCCTTTTTTTCAAAATAAAGATGAACTTAGCCTTTGTGGCAGTGTTTGATTCCACCTATTTCCTGACTAATCCAAAAATGGATGGGGCATGTGTGATGAGACTTTGGTTCATGCCGGTTTATGTCAAGCATACAATTCTAATCCAACTCAATTCTACGTAATTTCAAATAAAATGTAAACAGGTGAGTTATATTTCAACCCCTGCAGAGTCTTCCTAAAGGTTTTTGTACCAGGCTGTAAACATGTTTATTTCTGCTGCAAAGCTGGAACGTCTGTGGGGACGGACTCACTGCTGGAGCCAGACTCTGTGGGTCTGTAGAGGAGGTTGATGCTTGGGTCAGCAACTCTGAACCTCCTGCTGAAAGTACAAGCTTCTCTTCACTCACAGTGTTTAACTACCTGCTTGGTGAAAGTAGCAGCTACATTACAAGCTACTCAGCAAATCACAACATGATGCACAATTCATTACAAATAGAGATGAATATAATGATATAATTGAGAACTCTCTCTCTCTCTCTCTCTCTCTCTCTCTCTCTCTCTCTCTCTATATATAT
>CM076669.1:17115557-17196613 GCA_038496675.1 Rachycentron canadum | reverse complement strand
ACACACACACACACACACACACATTCTCACACACTGAGCACTGAAGGCAGTCTGTCTCTGACCCTCTCTGCTTACAGACTGGCATTCATAGAGAAGGCAGGAATAAAGCTACCAGTGTAGCACAACTGTACCACACATACACACACACACACACAAACATACACACACACACACACACACACACACAAACACACACACACACACACACACACACACACACACACACACACACACACACACACACACACACACACACACACAATGACACACACCTGTTTTCTCCTGTGTGATACTTCACCTGTGTCTGTAAAAGGCAACAGGGTGAAGCCCTCCTATAAAACCCTGACAACGCTCTCAGTTTACAAGGTGGACTCATCCTCTCCTGTTGCTCATTAGTTTTCCATTGAAGAGACGTGGGGCCAGCAGAGGGCCTGGCCCTCGCACAGGCCCTTCAGCTGCTGATCACCTCCACCCACTGTGACCTCAGCAAATCTTTACTTGGCACAGGCTCATGCAGCTCCACACAAGGAGGGCAGCTCAGAAAATATACCCTTTAACAGCAGTTATAAAGGGGTATTCCTGAGATTTTTGTGCAGTACATTTCAACATTCAACATTTCCCCTTCTGCTGCCACAGTCTGCTGATGTAAAGTCAGTGCTAAGTGTTACAATTCACCTGCACTTGATCTGCACTTCTCCCAACTCCACTTCAAAGTATTATCCCACAATTCACCACGGCCTGTTGCGCCACACCAGTCCAGCTGTGCCTGCTGATGTGCCTGTGGGCTGGTTGTATTGATCAACAGATGTCAGAGCGAATATTGTGCCTGCTCTTTTTGATGGGACTCATTAGAATATGTGACATTGTTAAGACAAACATTAAATATCACCAGAAACAGTTTAAAATACTTATGTACTGAACATATGCTGCATATAAAAATGGATGTAGGCTCTTGGTCTGTAAAGTGAAGTCAATACTGAAGATCCTTAAACCTTCATTCTATCTAATGACCATCAGGGGGCGACTCCACTGGTTGTTAAAGAAGTCAGATTGTATTGAAGTCTATGGGAAAATGTCTCTACTTCTCCCTTGATTTATTAGCTCAGTAAACGTTTTCCTAATGAGTTTATGGTCTCAGTCTCTAGTTTCAAGTCTTCAATACAACATGATGTTCATTTTTTAAATGATGGTCCATTTAGAGGAAAATAGACCATAAAGCAGGGGATGGATTGGGGCGTGGCTATTGTGTGATTGACAGACTGTTGCACCCAATCAGGATTGAGTACAGCTCAGTGGATGTGTACATTTTAAATGCATAAGTCTCACTCTAGATTCAAAACTAAGCTTTTCTAACCTCCCAAATCTTTAGAGAAACAGCACAGAGGAGAACCAAAGAACTAAAGAAGTGAATCTACTGATTCATGATTTTTGTGCTGTGCTTCATGATGCCTGTTACATAAGGCTCTGCAGGGAGGCGGTGAATGGACACTGTGTGTAGGCCAGGGACTAAAAGCACTGGGCTTCACTGCTGTTTCCAACAAAAGGCCAGGCACACATGGGGACAGATGTATAATATAAAGCTGTGTTTCTGTCCAGTTTTTAATCAATTCTCGGCACCAATCAGTGGCATCATTAGTCACGTGATCATCTGCTAACCTCCAATACTTCCTTTTCAGCTAAAACCAGACAGAAGAGTTAGTGTTGCCAAACAGAAATTCGATGGATGGCATTTCAGGGCTGGTCTGCAGTGAAACCCTGCGGTCTCACATTGTCTGAAGGAGCTGCTGAGTTTCACAAGCAGAGTTTCGAATGATCTAACTGATGTGTTTCCACAATGAGAGAGAGAGAAATTAACAGGACAAAATATGAGCATAACATTTGCATATAAACAGGTCAACAAAACCATGGAGTGTGGCACCGATAGAGCCTGACAAATTCTACATCCAATCCACGGTCCATGAACAAAACCCGACGCTCCCTCTGGGGCTCTTTCCCCTGCAGCATGAGCTGCTGCACTGAACTCCTTTTCAACAGCGGCAGTGTCAGAGCCCGCCTAAGATTAACCAACAGTGAATAGGTTTAATTTATCGCTATGACACAAATTCTGCTCTCTGATTTAAAAAACCACCAGAGCCCCAAGCAGACTTAGAGCAGCTAACTCCACAGCCAGACAAGTCTGCAGCTCACTGACTGGTCTCTTGTGGACCTTAAACCGGCATCTGTCATCACGAAAGACAGAGGCCTCACATAGTTATAAATATAAATCCCAATGGCAGTTATTCTACACCAAATGATGCTTCGATGCCACTTCTCAGTATTGATATTTGGTTTTCATTGGGCTCCTTTGTACATAGATATGCAAGCTCTGTGCCAATTTGTAGGTCTCATCCTGCATTTCAAGACAGTCACTGCAGGAGGACTACACTGTCCCATTACAAAGGCTCCTTACATTGTGTCATTCTTTTCCTGGGCAATGAAGGTTCAGCATTAATAAAAGCAAACAACATTGAGAGAGAGCCTGAGGACTGTACACTCAGCTCAGTTCAACAAGGGTACAAGTTTTAAAGCTAAAGGCTTAAAGTTTATGAGAAAAAAAGTTACATTTTCTTTAGGTTGCTAGGTGACAGGATATGAGCTTTGCAAGTCAATCATCTGGTAACGGCAGGTAAAAATCCTCTGCAGACCAGACCGTCTCATTTCAGTTCAGTGTTCAAGGTCCACGACGGCCACGAAGGGCCACATCCTTGTAGACTGTGTCCTTTGAAAGATGTGTCCCCTGAAGGATGTGTCCTCTGAAGGATGCATCCTATGCATGGCACTTTCCCTGAAGAATACATCATCTGAAGGATGCAATCCCTGAAGGATGTGTCCTTGAATTGGGACTCATCTGTGGTCTATTAAGGACCCTTCATTATGTGAGATGTTCATGTTTTCACTTGTGTTATACACTTTGTATCTGTTGACCCAATATAATATAATATACAATATTATATATAATGTTGTGTGAGTGAATATCGCTACCTTCTACCGTGCACAACTCCTTCGATATACAGTGTATCACCATAAATAAAGTGCTAAACTATTCTATTCATTTATATTATACTTATTTGTATTATCTTAAGAAAGCTTTGTGACAATGTGTATAAAGAACATTTTCATACAAAGCCCAGAGAATTTGTGTTCCGCTCAACTTATGACAGACTTTTATGTAAAATGATTAAAGTGCTCAAAGGCATTGTACAGTTTTTGGTATTAAAACACTTTTTCTTGAATACATTAAAATACAGCTATAAGGGTGCTGCATATTAACGTCCTCATGACAAGCATATTTACCTGATGTACACTTTAAGACGGTATATTAAAATACAGTTAAAGTTTTTTATATTGAAATTTAATACAAACATGAATAATCTGCTGTAAATGCACTCATTGCTGTTCTTTTACATATTACATCAAATAAAATTTTTACTGGTGAAAAGTTGAGGATAACTTATCATGTAGGACTGGACAAATCCCACTATCTCCAAATACACATCAGCACCATTACAGTCTGAGTGAAGTGGAGGATTTATTGCTGCCCTGAATTTGCTGGTCTCTCAGGAACATGTGAGTCTCTGTCCTCTCAGTCAATTTCTTTGATGTAGGTGTCCAGCAGATGTGCGTATAAGGACACAGAGCTCAGGTTATAATATGTGTGTCATAATAACACAGAAGCTGCAGTTTCTCCCTGAAAAAGCCAGAATGGTTGCAACAAATTGTAGTTAAAAGCAGACCTCATTTTCATGGCTTCCTCTGCCATGTTTGGCTTCCATCCTTACTAAAAGCAATGATATACATACTTTTTATACAACTATGTTATCATGAAAAGAGATGTTGGCACATTCTTGTCCGAAGCCTCTTTTGTGGTAAATGAGTCAGATTTAAATAAACCAGGCATTTAGTTTTATGAACCACTCAAAGCTACACTCACCCAGTCACACTCAGAACATTTTCATGTCTATTTCATAAGGCGCACACACCGCTGACGCATCAGTGTGGGGTCAATGTAAACGTAGTATAATAATGTAGTCAGTATTATTGTAGCTTTAACACAGTTATCACACTTGACGTTTGTGATCAATTTGATGATAATTAGTGTATGAATTCTTAAGTGTTCTTGAATTTGGTGGTCAAAGGTCACAGTGACCTTTGACCTTTGACCACCAAAGGTCACAGTGACCTTTGACCTTTGACCACCAAATTCTGATTAGTTCATATTCCTTGTCCTTGACACTCCCGATGTTCCCCGATGTAGCTCGTTATCATAAGAACATGAGGTCAAAGTGACTTTCACCTCCGACCTTTGACCACAAAAATCTAATCTTTTCATCTTTCAGTTCAACTGAATGTTTCTACCAGTTTTTAAAAAATTCCCTCCAGGCAATAGTGAGCTATAACCTTAAAGAGAATGGGATGGACAGCCTGAAGTATTTGCGGATCAGTCTACATTTTTCTGAGGTTTCGAGATGATTTGTAACTTCTAGTGACACCTGGGTAAGCCTGACTCTTCCTGTCTCACAGGAACATTAGCAGTAACCTGAGCCCAGAGACATGCTGACTTCCTGTGACTGCCCCACAGAGCTGGGCTGCTTAGACTTCAGCTTTGACCCTGTACAGAGGGCAGGACAGACGAAGAAGAAAGCTCATTGATACAGCTGCATGCAAGTGTTCTCTGTGTATGCTTTGCGTGCATATGACTGGTGTCTCTACACAAGTAATAGTGTTGGGACACAGTGTGATTTGTGTGTGTCTGTCAGTATATCTCAAAGAGAAAAGTGGGGGTATAATTATAGCACCACAGACAAGATAATGACAAACCACTCTGACTTTCCCTCAGCGCCATCAAAGTTTCTCTTCCCCCTCATGAGCACTTTACTCTTTTTCTCTCTGTATGGTGTGTTTCCCCCTCAGGGAGCAAAAATCAGAGAGGAGGAAGAAGTGAGAGGAGGAGGAAAAGAAGAAAAACACAGAAAAGAGCAGTTCATTTCTCACTCATAGGCAACTGTTTCTTTGTGTTTTGAAGCCTGAATCTGGAAAAGTTCAAGTTCAGGGACAAACTATTTAAAGACTTAGACATTACCCAGAAATCATAAATCACCCTGTGAATGAATGAATGAATGTGATTTCAGAGCTGGTTGTGATATCAGATCACTGAGGGATTGTTCCTCAGTCCAAATACATGACTTTGTCTGTTCAAGAAACCCCCCTTTCATTTGAACAGTAGGACCTCTAATTCTAATCATCCTACAGTCACTTCATGACGTCACATGTACTGCTAACAAACAAATGATGTAGTTGTCAGGTAGTAGTAACAATCAGAAGAAAAACTGGGCGTGCGGCATGGTGGTCCAGTGGTTAGCACTGTTGCCTCGTCACCATGTTCTCCCTGAATCTGTGTCGGGTTCCTCCAGATTCTCCAGCTTCCTCCACAGTCCAAAGACATGCAGGTTAGTGGGTGACTCTAAATTGCCAATTTGTTCCAGAGTCTGTACAAAGATAACAGACACTGTTATATTGCACATGAACACTTTTTACTGAACGAATGAATGATTGAATGAATGAATGAATGAATGAATGAATGAATGAATGAATGAATTCATTAATTAATGAAGATTTTCAAGAAACAATACTTGAATGTCACAGATTTCCCACAATGCAGTTTTTAAAATTCTCCTTTTTCATAGTTTTAAGAAAATACACATGATGTGACCTTGCTGCTTGTCTTTTATACACGCGAGGTAATAATGAATGAACAATGCCCACAATGAAGAAAGTTAGTATTAAATCCAGTCTCATGTACATGCATAATATAACAGTGATTGTTATTTTTGTACAGACTCTGGAACAAATTGGCTCCTACAACTGCAGATTGAATTGATTCTTTATGGTCTCATATCTGACAATTCCTCTGTGTTCTATGTTAGGCATTGATATGCATAACAACATACAAATATATGATATAAATATACAAGATTTTGGGTAAACACTCATTAGGATGAGGTTCCAGAGTCCTGACTCTGGTTTTAAGGCTCAGTTTCTGAAAACAGACCGTGAGCATTTCTCTTTGACTGAGACTGTTGAAACTGTCACTGTCTTAATATAGAACCTAGACCTGATTTATAAGCAAAGACCACATGGACATTATGTTTGTACTATATGGACTTTTATGGTAAGAAAAATAAAAATTCAATCTCTCTGCAAAGATAAAATTATGTTGAACAAACAATTAAAATGTTTAATTTATCTTAAATAAACTATTTAGCTTTTGGTTCAGATTCACAAGTCAAACGTATTTAAAGATAAAGGAGATACTTTAGATAAAGGAGAATATAAGATATATTTAAACCTTAAAAAGAAACAGAACTTTAGGGGAGTTGGTTCTAGAAACAATGAGTCTGGTGGGATCTGGGGAGAGAAAAAGCAAAGGTACCAAGCTAGAGTTGAACCACCGTTGAATTGTATACGTTGTGTGTGGTCCTGCAGAGCAATTCTTTCATAATTTCAAGAAAAGATACTTGTAATTTCAAGATCAAGAAATAATTCTCCCTTGATCATAATGGAAGTTAAAATCTTGTTTATGCTTCATGTCAGTGCTGCACAGTCCTCCTCTCTGTACAGTTTATCTTAGAGGGAAACAGAGTGCTCATCTCCTCTAATTCCCTTTGTCTCTCCCCTTTCACCTCCTTTCTTCAGTCCTGATCATATGCAGCCTCCAGAGATAGAGACAAAATGAGTAAAGCCTCCTCTAAAACCCTTTGTCTTTAAACTCAGAATAACTTATCTAGCCCCCGCCCCCCCCACTGCCACACACACACACACAGACAGACAGACACACACACACACACACACACACACACACACACACAAACAACCCATGCCCACGGTGTATGGCTGTGCTCTGGTCTGATGGTTTTACAGCAGAGCAGCGCTCAGACAGCTGCTTCGGCTGCTTTGCTGTGGGTGAAAGGTGTGACAGTTCTTTCAAGTCCCTGCCAGTCTCTTCTGCTGTGTTCCTGAGTAATCTGGCGCAGGGAACACACACACACACACACACACACACACACACACACACACACAGGGATTGTGGGTTTAGCAGGATATTTGCAGCTGGAGAAACAATCCAGACATGTATCATCTAGCGGCACAGACACTTCCTTCACTGAACACATACATTTATGAAACTAAAATCACCGTCTACAGCATGGTTCATGTTCAGAGCACAATTTATTCAACTTTTCACACTGAAGGTTCCTCAGCACCTGGAGACCCAGAGACCCAGAACCACAACATGGAATCTGTTAAGTACGGTTGGAGTAAGTGCAACCAGTCCTCCACCCTGATCCAGTCCACCATCCTCAAGCATTTCTTCCGGTGTTTCTGATCTTACTTTTTCAGTTGTGCGTTTGTTAAGACAACAGAAACCACATGGTTCAGGAAAGATGGTGATTGTGGTTACAAGAAACTGCTGAATCTGTGCAGTGACCCTCAGAATGTAGATTTGATTTCACCACCTGAGGCCCAGCCTGCACAATCTTCAGATTAACCTTGTTAACGGCTCCATGTATGAGCTATATTTATTCAGTGTTTTAGGTCCAGATGATAGCTGAGGGTGTGTTATTGTCCAGGACGACAGGACGCCGTTGGACTGAGAAGGATTCTCTCCTTATAATTGTAATGACACCTGATCCTAAAACAGAGGCATACAGTAAGACAACAGCTGAGCACATGAACATATTTTTCCATTACAGTAACACTGCATCAATGCTCACAGTAGCTTTGAGGCAGTCCTGCCTGTTACAAACCGGCTGTGGGTCTTAGCAGCCTCAGCTCTGATGTCTCAGCATTGAACAGTGAGCCAGGCTGTGGTTGGGTAATAACGGAGTCCATGTGGCTCTGTGAGCCAGCCTGTGATTACGCGCAGGAAGGGAAAATATTTCCATAAGGAGGAAAGATTATTACAGTCTCAGGTTTCATTCGCTGTATTTAGATGAAATCTGACCGCATGTGAGGCCACATCACATCATTCCCTTTGGAGGTTAATTGCATTTTGCAAATCAACTGATTCTGGTTTTTGATGCTCCCTGTCCACTGGACCCTCAGGCTACAGCAGGCCAGGAGTTAAGCCTTGACTGGAAAATGTAAGGGAGGCTTTTATTTAGCTTAGAAAACAACTGCATAAGAGCTGATTTGAAGCTGATACACAAGAGGAGCTGAATCTTCTGAAGGCAGAACAACGAGCCTCCATTAGTTTTTCAGCCTGATGTGTTAAAACCTGAGGACAAGAAAAGGCAGACCCTACAGACAGCTCCAGTTCGACTTGTTCTACTTCAGATCTCAGTGTGCAGATTAATTATGCAGATAAGATGATCAAAACACGTGGTCAAAAGTGAAAGTGCAGAGCCAGAGTAAGGATGTGGTTAGTGTAGCTTAACATAATGACTAGTAGGGGAAAGTAGGGGAAAACAGCTGGCTAGGCTCTGTTTAAAGTGGAAAAGAGTGCCTACACTAACACCTTTAAAGATGATTTGATTTTTAATGAACGTGAACAGAAATTTCTCATCTCATCCAATTTAAAGATTGGGTGAGATGTTTCTGATGAACAGTATTATGACCAACAGTTTATCAGCCTGGTCTCTACCCACAGCACAGGTTGCAGATATGATTAGGTTTTGTTCCCGCTCTCTGTGCAGACACGATGGTACCAAACCTGTTTGGCAGTTTGGCTGAGGTTAGTGAAAGGTTGCGGTTTTGGTTATGTTGTGGTTTTGCTAAATGTTATTTACTAAAAAGTAGTTCTTGAAGAAAGTCTTGTTTTTTTCCCCAAACATTTCCCACATATTTTATGTGTTTAACTTGTGCCCCTGCATGCCTTGTTAGCTTTACTTAAACCCTGAACCAAATCAGAAAGTTTGTCAAAATAAAGCAAAATGTTCTAACTCTGAATGTTTTCAATTCACACAGCTTCACACACACACACACACACACACACACGCACACAGGGGAACAGCTCTCTCTTGACCACTGACCCCATGCAGCCTCCTAAAGTTTACTCTAGCTTCAGTAACACCCCCCTGAGCACACAGAAATATATCAATGGAACTTCACATGAGCGAGGACGTGTGGAAAAATCTCCCACAGAAAATGAACCTACACCTGGTCTAATCTTAGCTGCCCAGAAAACCAATCAAAACCCCATGAATACTTTTAAAAGGTGCACAGTGATAAATGGCCTCCAGAGAAAAAGACATCAGCACAGACGAGGAAGGAACGCAAGCTGAAGACAGTAAAGGACAGAAAAGGCAGAGCAGAGGGAATGCAGGACAGCTGGAGGTGTGAGAAAAGAGACAGGCCTGGGTTAGTTGCAGGAGGAAAGAGGCAGGCAGACAGTAAGTGATAGATAGTGAGGAAGACAGTGATGACAGAACAGAAGAGCAGCAGAAACTATCCAATCCATCACTGTGATAGCATCACCTCCAGCAGGGTCCCCCTGTCTCGCTCTTCTCCTCAGCCCCTGCTACACACCCCTGAGACTGAGACTGCACGCACACACAACACTGAACAAAGTGTTGCGTTTCAGCCTCCAACACAGGCACCCTATATACAGATTTTCCCACAATGATCCAAAATCGCCAGTCTGTTGAAAGGCTTGTATACTTCACCATTAAGACAATTAAATTGTTGAATTGACCTTTGAAACCTCCACTGGCTTCAATTCACTTGCTTGATATTGGTAATCAATGAACAATGGGCATTAATTCGCTTTTCTTTTTGTCTGAATCACATTATCCTTAGAAGCAGTGAGTGTTTTCTCATTGACACATTGAAGGAGACTTTCAGGTCTATGTTGAAGAGCCTCATTTAAAAAAAAAAAAAAAAAAAAAAAAAAAAAGGAAAATTACGGTCCAGAAAATAACAAACTGTGATTTTACAAAACAAATCTGCATCCCATTAAAGTTCTATATGTAGGGGCTTTAAAGTCAGTAATCACCCATTTAGGACCCACAACAAATCTGAATTCCTTGAAGTACATCTTAATTCTTCTTTTAGCCTTAATTCAAATGGCTGGACGGTACAAAAAGTGCCTTGTACAGTTGTCAGATTTGTAGCTGAAGGGGCTGAATCACTGATGCAGTTCTTATAAATGACAAATCATTTCATGACATGGGAAGAATACACTTGACTCTACCTGTAAACATGTGAGCACCCTCTAGCTAAGAAAGCTAATATCTCTGTCACCGCCGCCATCTCATCCTGTCGATCTCCCTCCACTGCAAACTGAACAGTGAAGAAGAAAGGTTGATACACCTGAAACACATATTATGTCACTGTTATGTCACCCAGACGTCATTTGTCCATCGGCCATCTTGTCTTGCATACCCTGCAGGAACATGATGTCGTGTTTTCCGTCGGCTGCCACCTTGGTAAATCTAGACTGTGAAATGTTACATGAAGTGAAGCTTCACTGACTGGAACACTGACTGACTCTTCATGGAGATAAGTGACAAACACTACTGCTGATGCTTGACACCGTGCTTTAGAGCTTTGTTCTTTCCTGTCTGTCGTTGACAGAGGTAAATTCATGGAATTCAGTTGTTCGCTCTCATTCCTGACAGACTGGCTTCACCACCTTGGGCCTGCAATGTTCCCCTTACTACACACAATGGCCTGTCATTATGCTAATGTTGTCCCCTGGAGTTGGGACTGTCATTGCTGTCACTACCAGGTTGACATTTAGACACTGACACACATATTGTGGTCAGCGGAGACCAAGCAAAAATCCCTGTTTAGAAATAGAGATACTAAAAAAAAACTAGGAGAGGTAAAAACAGGCAGGAAAAAAAAAAATCTAAACTGAAGCCAGCTGGGGTCAGTGCCTCAGAGGCCCTTATTGAGACTGACCTCTTACAGCTTGGTGAGGAAGACAGCTCATATGGACACAGATGAGAGTCAGGACAGCCATGAGCCTCCTACCTGTGTTGGGTTGTAGAGCTCCTGCAGGGCATTGCGGGACCCTTTCCTACAGCAGCCATCCACCATGAAGGGGTTCCTCCGCATGACTGTAAAACAGATGAGACAACAATAAGAACTGAGGACCTTATAAATTATCTTTGTGGGCATTTGTATGCCTTTGTGGGATAGGACAGTGAGGAGAGACATGAAATGTAAGGATAGAGGTCAGGGGATTGACATGCAGCAAAGTCCAGCTGGCCCCTTAACCAATCGGCTATTAGGTCCCACAAGATCTAAGGCCACACTAACCAAGCTGACCAAAAAAGATGAACAAGGGCGACAGACTAGTCGAGTCACATGGTATCACTTAAACCTGAACTTGCTCAGGACTACCATACTCAAGAACACTGCCTCTACTCAGTTCAGTCCAGTTTTATTCATAAAACACCAAAGCACAACATACATTATCTTAAGAGACTTCACAGTGTCAGGTCAAGGCCGTATTCTAGAGAGAAACCCAACAGGAGTGCAGAGAAATAGAGGAGTGAAGAGGGAAGGTAAGGGGGAGAGAGAGAGAGAGAGAGAAGAGAGATAAACCAGGAGCAGATGTAGACACTGTTTTATTCAAGCAGGATCAGACTGGTTTTTATCATGATAATAATAATAATAAATACAAATAATAATACCTGTAATAATGTTATTAATAATAATGGCAGAAATGACAGCAGCACCAATTTACAATGAATAACGATGATGATGATGATGATGATGATGATTGCATCATCATCATCATTAGCTGCAAAATTATGTTTTGGATTGAACCAACATGTGTTTTAGTTTCTCTTTTAGACTCTTTTCTTTCCTTCTACTGAAGTTAGCATGCTAACCAGCTAGCCCTGCCCAGATGGCCCCTCTCGTCACTCACGATGATGATGTCCTGAAGAAGTATCTGCTCAGAGGACGTATTGTAACCTCTCGTCTGGTAAACACAACAATGGTTGTAGCTCTTGTCAAGTGAGAATCACCACCACCTGCACCCAAAATTTCCTTTTAGCAGATTTCAGTTTCTTTAACCTCATTCAGCTGCACTGCTGACCCGCTGCCCACAGAGCCCATTCAAGAAGAGTTTAGTTGTCTGTAATTGGTGGAGTTACTACTTCACTGTGCTAAATCTTCATGACTGACTCAAGAATGGGGTCCTGCTAACCTTTTGTTGTGGACCCCCTGGACACCTCCTCAAGGATGCCACTTTGGGAAGCATCATTTTAAACGACCAACTGCTGCGAGTAGGAGGCAGAAAGCTAAAGGGATAAATAATGAGAGCAGTGACTATATGCCAAGGGCAAAGCCACAGTTCAGCGTTTGTTTGGCTGGATCTCAGCTCTTTACAGAACTCGATACAGAGCAGTAGCTGCTGGCAGCAGCTCAGTGGGAGCAGCCAGCGCAACACTGCCCCGCCAACACACTCTGTCCAATTACTCTGGATGGAAAACTGCTGAAGGACAGCACAGGAGGGACCGAAGAGAAAATGAAGCACGGAGAAGACAGCCAAAAAATTTAATGTCAGTTAATTCCACACGTCATTTGCCTCATGTTCATGGATGAACATGTGGTGGTGCCATCAGGGAGGATGGCAGTAACACACAGATGATGGATACATATCCAGTCAACCTTACCACTCAAATTACAGTAAATGTTTGGAGGTTAAGATAATACGACAATATGAACAACTAATCATACATTGTCATCGTTCTGTACACAGTTGTGCCTGTTTCAATTAGTAACCTTACATCAATGAGAAAATTTACAGGAAATTCATAAACAGCAATTTTCCCTTGATTTGACAACCAAAAGGAAATGACACCTCCCTGACAGTGATGACTTGCAGCTTTTCTTCTATCATTGTAGACTGAGGTTTCTGGACTGTTGGTTGGACAGAACAACTCATTTGACACATGTCAACTTGGGTTCTGGGAAATTTTGATTGTTCATTCCACAGTTCTAACATATTTTTTCTAAAAATAACCAACAGATGAACAATGATGAAAATGAGCCAGCCAGGCTCACAGCCACCTGTTAGGGCACTGATGTTACATGTTTGGTATTTTCTCTGAGGATTGAGGTTTTGTACATTCTATAGTTAAAAGACTGATTTTAAGGCCAATATCAGTATTTTCATTTTTCACGCAGCATGGAGAAGGCTGTATGAATTATCAAGTGCATAAGTTCTAATATCAGCTGTTCCTCTGTTATTGTGTTTCCAGCATATCCTCACTGCAAACATGTCAAAAGCAGAAGGTCAGAAGACCTTGGTGTCGCTTTTTATTGCTCTTGGCTTTAGCTTAATTTTTAACATGCGTTAAAAAGACACACAAAATCAGCACAAAGAGAGGTGAAATCACCATAAAGAGACGCAAACCACCAGAAAGAGACATAAAACCCCCATAAAGAGACGCAAAGCCATCACAGAGACATAAAAACACCATAAAGAGACGCAAAACTGTCACACAGAGATGCAAAGAGATCTAAAGAAACACTGAATATAAATGACATTGCCGCAACTACAATGAGAGAAAAAAAAGGACACACATAGAACAAAGTGACAACAGAGATGCAAATGACAGCAGGGAGATCTGCCTACCTTGAGCCAAGTTGCAGGAAATATAGTAACAACCTCTGTCTCTGTTCCTGACTAATAGTGTTGAATAATAGGCAAGTGTCTACATCATTATGATGTCATAGTAAAGTTGACCTTTGACCCTTTCGATATAAAATGACACCACTTGATCAGGTTTAGACAATGATAAATTCTGTGACAATTCTTGAGACCTTGACCTTTGACCTCTTACAACCAAATTTTGATCCATCCTTGGATCCTTGGATCAAAGTGAGTGTTTATGCCGGATGTGATGAAACCTCCCCGTGTGTGTTCCAGATGAATGGGATGGACAGACGGACAACCTGTAAACACGTCCTCCAGCTGTCACAGGAGGCAGGAACAAACAGCTTTGCGCGTCATGCGTGTTTCCCTGCACTGAGCAGTGGGAGTCGAAAAGGATGCAAATGTGCACATCTGCTCTGTATAGCTGATAATGTCAGAATCCACATTCACAGCTTCCCACCTGCTCCAACACTGAACTATAAATGTACAAATCTATTGACTTCAAACACATAAATCAGCATGATGAGGATTGAATTGGATTTTCATCTATTATTGCTGATGTATTATAGCCTGTTTTATATATTTTTTTTGCTGCTGCTGCTGCTATGGTCAAAGGATTTGTCTTGTCTTGCTCTCATCCTCGTCTCTCACATCAGAGGAACATCAAAGCAAAGAAGAGGATTCACGCTTCTCAGCAGGCTGTTGGTTTTTTAAAATCATGGTTAAAAATTGAAGAATGGAGTCTGCTGAGGTCTGCACTGACCACAGATACACCCGCTATCCGTGTATGTAATCCTTCTATTGGCCCAAACCAGATCCACTGACAGGGCCCCGGGGAGCGAGCTGAGCGCTTGTTAGCGTAATGAGCCCCAACAGACAGCCGTGACCTTCAGACACGGAGGGGAGGATAGAGAGAGAGAAGGGATGCCTTTACACTCTCAATGCAGACATGCACATGCACATACACGAGCATTATTGATAACCTTGTTGCTATAGCTGGTCTTTAATAATGCAGTTCAGCTCCCTGTTCTACTGTGGTCAATGTATACGGGCAATTACTGTTTTCTCAGAGGACGGGCGCTCTCGGTGCAATAATACAATCATGGAATATTTACTTTCTGGGCTCACTCACGCAGAAACGCATATACACGCATGCACACACTTTCACTCCCAGCAGGCTGAGTCAGCAGAACACTGGTGATTACTGTTGACACAGACCTGAGAAGGAGCTCAGTGTAATGAGGATCCAGTCCCGGTGTGACTGCCCCACGTGGCACTGATGGGTCACAGAGGCGTGGTGATATTTATCTGATTTATCTGTCGCTAATGACAACGGTCACCAAAATAAATCAGGATGACAGTTTGGGTCATGATGACTCGGATCAACCCAAATCCAGTGTAGAAGCAGCATCCACCCACCCAGTCAACAGGAACACAAGGTCACCTCACAGTGCCCTGCCAACACTGGGCTCTTTGATTGGTGGGAACTGAGCTGTAGCCATGGAAACCGCTACTTTTCACCATCCTCTCACCTGCAAAACCACAACAGCAGGAAGTGACTCAAAACCACCACAGACACACAAAACCAGCAACAAGATACTCAAAACCAGCAACAAGATACTCAAAGCAAAACGAGATGCAAAACGGGACGCCAAACCACCACAAAGAGATGAAAACCGCCACAAAGTCACACAAAAACCGCAAAAAGACATGGAAAACCACCACAAAGTCACCAACATAAAAAGAAGCAAAACCGGCAAAAAGAGATGAAAGTGTGCAGTGCAGTGTGTAGCCAGCCAGTCAACAGGAACATGAGGTCACCTCGCAGTCCCCCTGCCAACACCTGGCTCTTTGGTTGGTGGGAACTCAGCCGTAACCATGGAAACCGCTAGCTTTCACCATCGTCTCACCTGCAGCAGCTGGCTGGTTTCTCAGGGCTGGAATCAGGTAAGGTCATGGGAAAGCAAAATCCTTTTCATTTGGTTAGTGCTGACACACTACTGCTGGGACACACACACACACACACACACACACACACACACACACACACACACACTGGTGATGATGTGTCAATACACTCATGAATTACAATGAGTGAGGTCAGTGTTGTGGACTGTCAGCTCTGAACAACATCAGCTGAACATGTTCAATAATGAAAGACCGAGTGTCTTTAGAGAAGAAACACAGGTGCTGAGTCTGAACACTAGTGGCCTTTCACTTCCACAGAAACTTACTGCAGACAGAAAATCCAACAGCTCAGCAAAGTGTGTCTTATATTCCTATTTTGATGGCCAATACCTAAACAAACTGCTAGTGGTAAAAACTGAATGTGTATCTTAAGACAGAGGTTGGATCTTCTCTCACTGACTTCCCTGGATGTTGTTTCACTATATCCACCACATTTTGTATCTTTACAGACACACCAGAGGGAGACATGAGAAATCGTGTCACCATAAGATGTGGTTTTGTGCCTTTTCAGAATAGAACCACCTTCCCTTTTCTAAAAATATATTCAGCCTGAGTCCGGTGTGATTTTACGGGTGCAACACAAGTGTCAGTCTTCTGCGATGTCACCCATTGGTTTGCGAACGGCTGTTTTGAAGCCTGTAATTTGGTCATCACCAAGATGGTGCTGCTACCTCTAACCCATCCCCTGCTTTATGGCCTATGTTCCTCTAAATGGGACCATCATTTAAATGTTGTATTAAAGATGACTTGACATAGTACATAGTTTCATTTCCACTGACACAAGCATTACTTGATAGAAGTCACTGTAATTCTTGTCTTCACAGCTTTGGATTACAGGTATATTGACAGAATACATTTCATTTGATTCAGTTTTGTCTCCTGCTTTACAGTTTGCATTGGAATTTGCAAATATTTTGATTACCCTTTGTCATTCTGAATTATTGAGACATAACTTAAACTCCATTCACTCCCCCCCTCCCTCGTCACCTCACCTCCCTCCCCCTCCTCTGGCTGCAATCCTCGGAGCTGCGCCTCAGCCAGCCCAAACAGCAGAGCCCGGGCAGCAGCACGTACCGTGGAGGTAAGAGATGCTCTGTATGCCGCACACATCCACACCCACACACTGTCATGCTGACGCCTTGTCTCCTCCCTGTTGCAGAAAACGCTCAGAAAATTACAACTTTATTAGTCTTTTTAAAAGCAGGTAAAGAGACGCTCCCAGTTCTTTACAACAAACTCCTCTGTCCTCATGAACCAAGCAACCAACTGGTAGCATTGCTCAGTAAAACTTCATGCTCTAAACGCTGCTTCCCTCTAAACTAAGGAACAGGCCAAGTCCACAATTCACTTTAAACATCTGACCAAATTGGCTTTGAAAAGGAAAAGGACAAAAGAGGGAGATCAGAGTGAGAGCGCCACCAACAGGTGCTCCACCAAGAAGGAAACCACAGCCATCGACCCTGAGCACAGACAAACATTACAGCTCAGAATAAAGAGGCTGCCATGTGTATTGTACATTGTGTACCTCTCCTTAGTTATATTTTTGAGTCTTTTTTTCTATAAAACAGGTTATGATGTTATAGCGTTCCTGTCTGTTTATGGTTCATTCATCAACTGACTTTATTTCATAATTAACACTGATGAAATGGACAGAAAACAAGGGAAAGGTAGTTTCAGTGAAACTCTCTGGGGTCATTCTGGTTCACTTCTATTGAGGTCTCAACTTAATGCGAGATGTTTTAATGACTTCATATGATGATGATGATGATGATGGACCTGCACACATGGATATGACTGGTCAGCTGGTGAATAGGCCAGTGGATGGGGAGCATGAGTGAAACAGGCAATGTCAAACACAAGCACAACTTTTATTATTTATTTATTCATTATTATTATTTTATTTATTCATGATTTAATTTTTAGGTATTTACCCTGTGATGTCACAACAGAGCATTCACCGCCCTTAGCCAGGACCCAAGCCCCGCCCACATGGAGCCACCATCCAACAGGATTGGTTGCAGGATTTGGTTTCTGTCTGTGTTTACCTGAAATCTGCTATATTTTTATTGTATCACTTAGAAAACAGACCTGTTGTTACCAGAGCTCCACAGAGAGCCCTGAGAGAGGAGATGTCCACTGCTTTTTCTAGATCAGTGGTTCTCACAATGGGGCTCACCTCAAGGACCCCTGGGGGTCCCCAGCAAAAAGGGGAACAAATCTTATCAAATGAGGATACACCGACTAGTTTGTGTCAGTTTCAGGTCCTTGATGTGAAAAAATTTGCGAGTGACAGAACTAGATCTAAACCACTCTATCCGGAAAGCGAGCAGTGACTATCCCTCAGGAAAACCGTGCGCCAGTATGTAGGCACAGTGGGTCAGTGTTGTGTTCGCTGCCTGTTCGGCTATTTCCATGTGGCCCAACATGAGTTAAAGTTGTGAGTAGGAAACAAAATTGTAGTCTAAAATAGAACTTGCTGTAACTAGTGTGTTTATAAGTATCGGCTGTGGAGTGACTTCACTTGACGTTCACTTCATGTTATAAAGTGAGACAAATACTCTCATAACAAGTGAAACACCTTGCAGTGCAGTAAACACACATTTGGTGAAGCTGTCAGAGATGATTCAGATGAGTAGTCAAGCCCGAAAGTTACCGAAAACATAAGACACTGCAGTCAGTAAATATTAGTCTGCACCATAGTTTGATTACACACAGGCCGTCCCATAAACAGCAGGACCAGTCCAGCACATGCTCAGTATGGGCCTGCAATCACGCATAACATCTGTCGCCATCTATCAGCAAAGGATTATGGTCCTCTGGAGGAGGATTAATTTGTCGCTAATCTTACCTTCACAGTCGGAGAGGATGGAGATGCACAGAGCCACCCGCATATCAGCCAGAACACACACAAACACACACAAACACACACACACACACACACAAACACACACACACACACACACTACTTCTTTATGGCTGTGTGTGAGGTGCGTTGTCATCCTGCACAAAACTAAAGTGCTGCATCCTAATAGGGATTTAAATGAACAATACAAGAGGAGGAGAGATACAGGTGATTAGCAGTGTTGGCACAACTTCATTAAACAAACCTCAACAAGAACTTGCAGATGATTTGCTCTCTCAATCTCTGTGTGTGTGTGTGTGTGTGTGTGTGTGTGTGTGTGTGTGTGTGTGTGTGTGTGTGTGTGTGTGTGTGTGTGTGTGCATAAAACCAATCAAGTCTCCAGTGATGATTGGCTCTGTGTGTCTCCTCCTGGTTAGAGTGCTCATTTTAATCCCTTTAATGATACTAACATGAAGACAATGCACAAGCAGTCCTTACGTTGTCCTGCTCAGCTCACAGACAGAGTCAGAAGGTCTGATGTTCCTCTTCATGTCTGCTCCACTCAGATTTGACTGACTGCTGCAGTCTGATAAAATTCAAACTGACACTGTTTTGGAAAACGATAACAAAAAGGCATTTTTGATGGATAATGTTGCACTTAAAACAAAATTGCAGCTGATCATTCCACTTGACACTGGTCAAAAGTCAGCAAGTTCAGTAAATAGCCTTAGATGGTGAGCAGGAAACTGCCAGTGGTAAAAAAAAAAAAAGAAGTTTAGGTTCAAAAACGGAAAAATAATGTGAATTCCAGAAGGACCTGAAGGCCCCTTGCAGGGGGTTGACAATTTACAGCCTCTTTTAAGCATTTGCAATAAATGGAAACAAATCCGACAGGTGCCCCAACGTCTGTTGATGACTTACAAAAGCATCAGTAAGTGTTACTACATCCTCTGATATCTTATCAGGACACTACTGTCCCCACAGGAAGTACTGCACGTGATGAAGACGGACCACATTAACACTGTAAAATACAGATCATTCCTTCAGAGAAATTGCAAAGACAGCAGTTTCCCAAACCATCAAAAGGGCACGAGGAAACTTAAGAACACTCTGACAAAAAATCTTGACCCCTTCACTTGCCAAAATCCTGCTTCTGGTCCCCTCACTTTCTTTCTGTGAGAGGTGGATTTTGAAGTCTCTTTGAAAGCTGACCTCTGACTGCTCAGCTTCCACAGTGGAGATGAGAGAAAATCTCTGTTGATAAAAATGTTGATTCATTCATCTGAGCCTCTGCAGTGGTTACACTGCGAGCCCAGAGCAGTAAAAGTAACAAGCACCACCAAGTGACTTCTTTCCTCCTGCTTCTTGGGCTATAGACCTTATACCTTATATACAGATATGAGCACCTACAGATTACAGATTAATTAGGAAATTACAAACTCAAGTTTTATTCTAAAGGAGCTATAATTTGGTTATTGCTGCTTGGCTAACATTAACATTATCAGCTGTGTACTGAATAGTCAGTTGTGTTTACAAGACGAGGTCATAATACCTGAGTAGCTCCTTCCTCAGGGCAGACTGAACTCTACACTGACTTGGTATCGGAGAGTGATGAGAAGGACTGACCTTTGCTGAACCTTTGTTCTAGATGGTAAGTAAACCCCTGTTCATGCTAATTTTAGCTACGTAGCAATAGAACATTTTACAAATAGTAAGTAGCAACAGAAGATAGAGCTCTGACTGTGACAGTTATCACGAGCAGTTATCCTGAAACAAGTCTAGTAATCCTAAGCAACCAGTGTTTGACAAGATTATTTATCTGGATAAGCAAAAAAAGATCTGACTTTGCTGAATTGCCATTTTTGCACTTATTCCCCACACAGCTGCACCTGACTACTATCATCATTACTCTTTACTATCATTACTCCTACACTGCCTGTTAATGCTGAACGTGAGCTCCTGCAGTCCTATACAAAGTGTATCACTCACATAACACTGTTAGCTGTCGGCGTGTTGATGCATTGATGTCACCAAGAAAAACTCCCCTGCATTCGCTGCAGCTGGAAAATGAAGTGAGTCTAACTCTGTGAGTGTGTATGATAATAAAAGGGGGAGCAGAGACTTCATGCTAGACAACTCTAGCCAAAGACAGCACCTGACGGCTTCTGTACCGTCTGCACAGTCTTTAACACAGCCATCACTGGAGGGTAAAACAAAGCAGCAGCCTCAGCAGGTCAGGAGGAGGCAGGAGTGTCCCTCAGACAATCTCTGCATCGCTGTGTCACGGACTTTGATCAGTTGATCAGATGCATTACTCCTCTGCAGATGCCACAGAACATATTGTAACATAGATGACACACATGTAACAATCCCATTGTTTTGTGTCAATCATCATTGTTAATTATAGGATCGGGATCGTTGTCATTTCGACCACAATGCACTGCAGCTGTACTGCACTAGACTAATGTGTGCGATGATTTCACTTGATAAGATAATTTATGGATCCTGAAAACATGTTTAATGAATACAGTCATTATTATGTTAGAATCTTTGGGATATGTGATGTTTCTGAGGAAGAATAAATTATACATTCACAGCTTCAAGGCTTCTTCCATTAATTAACTCAGTAATTAAAGCTTGATGAGGAGAAATACAGTTATCATTTAATAATCAGTCAGACTTGGATCATTTCCATCAAGGAACTGATCATTTGCTGCCCATGGTCATACAGGTAGACTTAGTGAAAAGGCTCTCAGCGATGAATCACCACATCAGGAGGAGGTCAGGGTGAAGGAGGGAGGAGAAACACGGATGATGACAGTAATGTCTGTTTAGCAGCACAGTTTCAGTACACGATCAGTTTAATTCTATCAAATAAGATGTGATTTGATCAAATGGAATCAAATTCATATATTATTATGTACAAACAGCCAAGAGCTACTTAGTCACTGTTGACTTCATCACTTCATATTTACCTGCTGTCATATAGATAGCTCTTCGTTTATCCTGAAGGAAATCTGTTGGTTAGTGGTTTTGTTTTCTCATTTTCTTATAATGTTTGTGAAGTGCACCTACATGAACATGATGTTGCCTCATCACTGCATGGCTCTGGATGAAGCACCCTACAAATGACTGGAGCCAATCAGCCAGTTCATGTTAATGCTGTGCTTCATTTGTCGTGTAGTGGGGGGAAGTGAGGAAAGTGGTTGAGAATCATTGCAGTTGATTTGTGACTCATTAAAAGTCATCTGTGATTCTACTGGCTGTCTGATTGGCTCACTGGTGTTAAAACACCATTTGTAGAGAACTGGTCACATAAGGCATCACAGACTCTATATAAAAGTAGATGCTACATCTTCATCCTCTCTAATGACCATCAGGGGGTGATTCCAGTGGTTGAAAGAAGAAGTCAGATTGTATTGAAGTCTATGTTGTCACTTGAGAAGTCTTCTTCAATACAACATGATGCTAATTTTTTAAATGATGGTCCCATTTAGTGGAAAATAGACCATAAAGCATGGGATGAATTAGGGGGGGCGTGACTACTGTGTGATTGACAGACAGTGACAGACAAATTAAAAATTGGAGGCTTCAATACAGCAGCTCACAGATGTGTGACGTCACAGAGGGTTGACAGTTGTTCTACAGCCACAATAAACAAATAGATAAAAGATACCGAAACTGTGCAGATTTGAGTTCATTCTTGACCTTGAAAATAAGTATAAAACAACAACAATCAGTTGTTTTTTCTGAAGTGTTTGACTCAGTGCGTCCTCTATGTGTTCATGTGTCATTGGGACAGGTACCACATCTTTGGTTCTCTTTCAAAACATGTGGGAACCTCTATCTGTTCTTGTGCATGACATCACCACCTCCTACCCAGTCCCATGTGTGCCTGGGTACAGACATGCCGACAGGATAAGTCCCAGGAACCCTGAGTCATAGCTGCCCTCTCACCGCCTGACTCAACTCCCCGCTCACTAAAAAGGAAAGGAATTTATACCCAGTCGCCTTAAGATGGGAACCAAGACCACAGATGTTCACTTAACTCTTTGTGGCTCACTCATGACACCAACAACACACGTAAGGTGGTGCATGGAAACTGTTAGCAAAGCATGAATCAGACAGATAGTGGAAACAAGTCAGCTTTCAATGTGAGAAAGATTTTCATCTCCAGACTTCATTAATGAGGAAAAGCTTGAGAAGCAGAATTCAGACGTCTGCATGACCGTAAATCCTAAAAATGGAAATTGTGTCACATTCAGGGACATTTTATTGGTCCTGGATACATCACCACCGTTAAATAAAGGATGTTTTTGCAAAGTTAGAATTGAATAAAAAGGTGCACATAATAAACAGAGTAAAGTTTTGGTCGGGACATTCATCACACAGGTTTGTGATAATAGTATTAATACATGAGAGGGAGGCTGAGGCCACGTGGACTTAATGGAGCTCAAGGCTTTGATGGATGGCAGGAAGTCAACAAGTGATGACTGTTTACAGTCTGCTCCTCCCCTGGGGCACACACACACACACACACACACACATACAGAAAATCTGACTGAGTGGAAATGGAGCAGTGGTGAAATGTGGTCAAGTGTGGGCCAAATCAGTCTGAAGGTGGCCAAGCGTGGAGAGTTCCCCAGTCACATGTGAGGGGTCGACAGGGGCACTGGAACAGACACACTAGGGGGTGGGGTGGGGGGGTACATGGACATGAAGAGAGGGATGGTGAAGGAGACAAGGAGAGACTTCTCCCTGCCTGGATACAGACAGGCCGACAGGACAAATCAAAATGAACTCAATGAACCTCCTCGCACACGCCCTGTGGGAGTCTCTCTCTCTCACACACACATACACACACACACATACTCCATCACACACTTCATGCTCTGCACCCTGAACCTCCCCACACTCCACCCTCCAATAAAGAGTGTGAATGGAAGTGAACATGAACGAAGAAGAAAAGCGTGATGGGATCAGACGGAGGTATCTGATCCCTGAGGCAGGCTGACAAGTTCAGCTGTCATCCAAAAACCATCACAGACGGCAGAGAGACAGACACGCAGACAGACAGCCAGACACACCGGCAGATGGCTACTAAGGGCATGCTGGAAGAAACAGTCAGTCAGTGCAAGGCAGCAACAAAGACACTTAATTCTCAACAAACTACAGACTAAAATGATTTTAGTCTTTCCTGGTCCTCACTGCCTGCCCTCCAGGGTCTTATGCATTAAACATCTAAAGTTGGAAAATTACTCTCAATTGACGAGAGGTCCTGAGTAATTCATGAGGGTTTGTAGCCATGAGTTTACTTCAGGGAAGGAGAGATATCGAGCAGTAATGATGAGGACATGAGGCGGCTGGCTGTTTTTACATCTGTCTGCAGGGCAACACACTGAAGCACAATTAAAACATTCACTTCAATAAGGAAGATAGTTTGTGTAGATTAATAAGTGGATACACTAAAAACACTATTGACTATATTAATGGTGAAGGAATCGTTTAATTGAACTGAAGCATAAATAAAAATAACAGGTTGTGAGAGATAAGCCTGTTTAATGTTAGCCTCTTAATGAGTTATACCTTGAATGACCTTAGAAGTGGTTGAGTGTAAAGTGGTTTGAACTACGCCCTGTACTGGTGAGGTTACAAAAAGCAACCGTGCATTGTTATTAACTGCAGATTTCAGCATGCTAACATGACAGTGCTAACAAGATGCAGGGGCAGCATCCTTCAAAACATGTGGTCTACAAGGGCGTGGTCTTTGTCATTTACTGTGGAGGCCAAACTAAAAAATGACGGACTAGCCCAAAAAGGATTTGCTCAACCATTGTTTTATGTGCAGGGTTCGCTTTGTATTTGCTTTCAAAAGAATCATAGGAAGCGTTGGACCGCCTCTGGACGTGGCAGTGGTCTTCAAAAGGAGCCATTTATAGGATGTACTCTCTGAATTGAAATGCAGCTAGTGTAACATTGCCACTGTCAAACCTGATATCTCAGATTGTTGTACACACATATTAGTCATGGACCACTTTGCTTTAGGAGAACATCTTCCTGCGGCTGAAACCATTAACTCTCACACAATAGTTTTTCCTTGATAATGGACAGACTGCTCATCTACTTTTTATTTGCATCTACCAAAGAGGTATTTTATATATTCTTTCCATTTGATCATTCAAGGTCTGTTGATCTGAGGCTCAGCAGTGTGATTTTTCTTGGTGTGTGGAATGATTGTGAATGAACCTTATCCACAGACGAAGCAGAACAGAAAGCCAACAGTGGGTCACTCATAAGAGCACTAATTTTTTCATGATAAAATCCGTACCACCTTTCATCAGACCACCAGACAGTTTCTGCAGTTAATGGAGTTTTCTGAATCTTACTAGGAACAAGCTCTTTGAAAAAGAAGAGACTACCAAGAAAACAAGAAGTATACTAAAAGTACTCCAACATGAAGCCCATTGTCTGGGCATCTGTATTAAATGTCACACCAATCCATATAGCAGTTGTTGAGGCATTTCCCTAAAAACCTAAAAATGTCAATCTGCCTTTGGCAGAAGAGGAAAAGTCAAAGGATCATCAAAGGTCTGTATAATTCACCCTTTGAGGAATATAAATGTCTGCACAACCAGGTAGGTAGATGTTAAAGGTCCATATGGCCTAAAGGTAGATGTTAAAGGTCCATACAGTCTATAGGTAGATGTTAAAGGTCCATATGGTCTAAAGGTAGATGTTAAAGGTCCATACAGTCTATAGGTAGATGTTAAAGGTCCATACAGTCTAAAGGTAGATGTTAAAGGTCCATACGGTCTAAAGGTAGACCTCCATGTGGTCTTTGATTATAAATCAGCTCTAGGTTCTATATTAACACAGTGAAAGTATCAAAGGTCTGAGAAATGCTCACTGCCTGTATTCAGAAACTGAACCTTAAAACCAGCTGTCAGGACTTCTGTGACTTTGTGATGTCACGGCTGAAGCTCTGCCCACCAACAGTGTAAAGTATGGGACAGGAGTCAGTGGTACTATCATTGAGCAGAGACAACACACATACACCCCACCCACCTAAAATACAATGTGATATTTTAGATGTAAAGGGTTAATAACATCCAGTGATGTCCAAAATGTGTTGGACCTTTAGACCTCACTGTCTTTAATTATCTTTAATCATCTCTTTGACCTGCAATCATTTCCCCAAAGCAGGGGTCACACTGTTCACACAGCAGATATGGAATGAGACTCTGCAGATATTCTATTTGCATATTCAACAGAAGGTCACAGTCAGTCTTTAGTTGAGAAAGCTGCTCTTCACACTTAGAATATTAATGAACAAACTCTGTATAATCCTAAATTGTTGTTTTTTTTTTCCACCAGTGTTTAGAAAAAAACATCACTCTTTTTCTTAAAGTTTGCTGTGAGGCAGGAGGCAGGAAGCCAGCTGGAATCATAGAAATACAGCCTCTGCTCTTACAGTATATTCAGCCCCTCGCCTATACTGTGTCTGGAGAGTTGAACAGCAGCTGCAATTATTCATTCAAAAGCTTTCATTCCCGAAAATCACCAAACCACAGTAAGGATCAAAACCACAGAGGCCTGATAATAGATGTTAAGAATAGATTTGAATATTACAGTGTCGCTGGTTTGTTCAGTGAGACAGAGAAGTGCCACATGAAGACAGATGAGTCAGACGCAGCAGATCCATCAGACATACGCAAGAGGAAGAGAGAAGATGGAGGAAGAGTGGACGTGAAATGATTCCTGAAGAGATGAGTTATCAATTCAAGCTGAACATAAGGAGCAACTGCAGCTCTGCCCCCGGCATTAAGCTCAGAAGAAGAAGAAGAAGAAAAAGAATGAGGGCTGGGTGGAGCGATGCCCCAGCTGCTGCAGGCGAGGGAGGGAGGGCTGCTTTCACACGACCGGCAGGGTTCAGAGAGGTTAGCAGGCTAAACTCACCACAGAGAAATATAAAAAAGATTTGGCTTTTTCTACCCACTTCTTTATATTAAGTTAAGCAAAACTACTCTGGAGGAGTCAGGAGGAGGTTGGGGTGGATGGAAAGTAAAGCCGTAAAGCTGTGTTTGATTCCCAAGTGAAAGTAGCGGTTTGTGTTATTTCTATTATCCAGGACTGTTTCACAAAGTTTATTTTAATTAAAATACTAAAACTGGATCAGCTTCAGAACTGGTTCAGGTTTAAGGACTAGTTCAGGTTTAAAGTACTAGTTCAGGTTTAAAGGACTGGTTCAGGTTAGAGGACTGGTTCGGGTTTAAAGGACTAGTTCAGATTTAAAGGACTAGTTTGGGTTTAAAGGACTGGTTCAGGTTTAAAGGACTGGTTCAGGTTGTCTTTATGTCTTTATGAAGAAAATGTTAGAAAATGAAATCAAAAAGTTTGTTTTCAGAGATATTGCACTTTCTTGCAGCGCTTCAACACTGAAGCTCTTGTGACATGATAATATCAGCGGCGGTGCGTTTGAGACCCCTGATGTAGCTGCTGTGTCATCATGTGTTTGAACTGTGTAGAAACATGAGCATCATGGGACTGATCTGACCATTGTCAGAGTGCATCACGCCGATGATTCAGCTGTTTTATGAGCAAATTGTGTTGTTGGATGTTGTGGTGCGTTTTCCAGATTCCCACACTGTCAGTCATGTGTTTCCCATTGTAGATGTGAGTGAAGTCGATGGTTTGAATGTGCAGCGTCTCTTCTGTCTTCAGGCCAAACACACTGTGGCTGCTGTCCTTACTTTCCTCACTGTGACTAAAACACCATATTTACTGTGGATGTTTAAAACATTTTCTTCTCTTAAAATAAGAGCGTTGGAGTGGGTGGATTCTCTCCTCTGACGCCGTCAGCCACAAGGAGAGACAGACAAGCTGCATACACAGAATGAAAATGACAACCTGCGCAGCCATGACGAATCACTACAACTTTGTCTTGATGATTTAAGGAACATATTTATTTAGTGTGCTATTTGTAACTCATATCAAACATCCTGACTGTGTTGTGTAAATCAAATATCTGTGGCGGTGAGAGGACTGTGCAGCACAGCTCTACACAGACTCAGCCAGCACTGGTTAGCTGTTTGTCTCCCTCAGGGTGGACTGAAAACAGGCAGCACATCCCCATGTAAAGCTCGGGGGCGGAAAAACATGACAGGAAGAGAAAGACATTCAGTATGCTGAAAGCTGCACCCGAGCTATTTGAATATATTAGCATGTAATCAAAAATAAAAGCACTTAATGGTGTGTCTGTGACTGATGACTGGTACCCTGTTCTTGGATTTTTCAGTTCTTCAAAGAGTCTTGTTTAAAGTTAAAAAAAAATCACTTTCTATATACAGTATTCCTTAAAGTTGCTCTTATCTGTTTCTTCATATTAACACAGGATGAAATTGCTACACACAGTATATTTCTGAAAGGTGCTGAAGGTGACGATACCAGTGAAAACATTTAGACCCATTGTCCGATATCTGCTCAGCAGCAAAAGGCAGTGAGAAAGAAGACTCTCTAGCATTGGAGCCTTTAAGGCAAAAACGCATAAAATACAGCCGCACACGATTCAAGCTGGGTTCAAGCCCTTCTGCAGTCAACTGGAGGAAGAAGATCAATCAGCAGCAACAGGCAGATTTCAGACCTGACAGGGCTGAGCAAAGTCGCCACATTGAGTTTGAGAGTGTTTTAAAGGAGGGGAACAGTCACACTTGTGCCATCATCATAAAGCCTTCATTTCAATGACTGTAAACTCAAAGTTCTACCATGAGCCGCTGTTCTGAAGCCTCCAGTTTGTAATTTGTCTGTCGGCCATCTTGGTATTTTGAAACCAGAAGAAACCACATTTGGAGGAGAAGGTGGAGCTGAGGAGGAGTGAGGGGTAGATCTGACCTGCTCTGTACTCTATCCTGATTGGGTGGTACAGTCTGTCACTCATACAGTAGCCACGCCCTGCTTTATGGTCTATTTTCCTCTAATTGGGATCATTTAAAAACTTGAAAATGGACTTGCTAACTCAACCCCAACCCAAAAAAACAGTGTTTCCCATACTTTGATTTATCCGTGGAGGCCCGCCACAATATCAACAATGACAGACGCAAAATGGTTTCAGATGTTTCTTTGTCCTCCTTTCTCTGCCTCTGGCTGTACACACACACACACACACACACACACACACACACACACACACACACACACACACACACACACACACAGAATGAACAGCAGTGCAGAGAGGCTGCAACAGTGAACCAGGTGAAGTGAAGATAACCCTTATAAATATAATTGACACCTATGTTTCTGTGGTCAAGTCCATAAGGAAGCAACTCAATCAACCTAAATATAAACTGTGAGCGCCAACAAACAGGTGTCAGGCTTCACAAAGCCAAGTCCACTCAGCTGGTGCTGTTTAAAGGAGTGAGACCGATCATACACGTGTCCTCATTTCAATCAAAGCCGCATTTTAATAATTGCATTACTGCCATCATTAGAATTTGAATGAAACTGTGTGCGTATGTTCAAGAGATAACGCAGGAAGTCTCCAGTCAGTTTAATCGGGATTGCTCAGAGGCATCTTGAGTAAATATGTGATAGGCCACTCGTACTTGCACCAGTCAATATGACATGTCAGGTATTGCCCCAGGGCATGTACACGTTAACTGGGGAGATTTGTATTTGTGGTGCCCCCTGTTGGTCGGGCTCTATAGACCTGTTCCCAAACACAGGTTGAATATACAGTATGTTTCCAGATTTATGCTGACCAGACAAATAAAGTCCATTTTCCTGGTCAGCATCGTCCTCTGTGAAGGCTATCGATCCCCATCTGAAGAACTAAATATGACACACAAAGCTTGATCCATCATGGTGGACTTTGATGGCCATTTGTGTAGCGCACATTAAGCAGGACTTGTTTGTCAGATTTTAAGACACTTGGACTTACGATGTGAGGGGTGTGAAATTAATAACAGCGCCGTCATCTGACCATTCATTGTGCATCATTTGGGCCAAGTTAAGATGTATATGCTAATCATATGATCAGCATTTAAGGTCCTCATTTTAAACAAGGGCCCTTTGTTACGGATACATTTCCTGAAAATCTTTACACTAAAGCCTTTATACTCTGCCTCAGAAGCACAATTCATTGTAACTGAATTGGAGTTGACATGAGGCCGTTGACTGACCATTTTTTGGCATTAGGGTTTAAAATCTAACAGTGATGTCTGAACCAGCTGCTGTACAAATGCTTGTTCTCCATGGATGGTGGATAAGATCAGTACCTGTGTGGTGTTTCAAACACACTCCTCTCCATCTGTCTGAAGCTCCTCTGCATTGCTTTTGTTATTTCCACTGGGGCCGCCCACGCTAAAAATATAAGCCTTTCTGCTACTGAGACACTTTGGATCAAAGTGTCTGCAGAATGCAGCTTGCTCACAACGCGTTGTAATCCAATACTATTCATTAAATTTTTTTTTTAAACCGATTCAATTTTATCTGTTCAATAAATCCAATGCTAATCTGTTCCAAAATCATGCATCTTACAACCATGACCCAGAAGGAGACTTGGCCCTCAAGCGTTGCTGACTGGGATCAGTGTGGCTAAGCTGCGTTCACAGCGCAGCAGGGAGCCACTCACCCTCCAGCTGTCGGATGCTGTCGCTAAATGCTCCTCACAGTGTTGCTGAATCAGTTCACTGGGTCAGATTAAAGCACAGGGTGAGAGAGGTCACTACTACTGGAATACACACACACACACACACACACACACACACGTACACACACATTCCACCAATCTGGGCTAAGAGAGACAGAATGGAAAGAGACAGACAAGCGATTAGAGTATTGCAGATCTGTAATAAACAAAAATGACCACAGGGTCAAACAGTCTACTTGTGAGGATCAGCACACGCACACACACACACACACACACACACACACACACACACACACACACACATACACACACACACACACACACACACACACACATACACACACACACACACACACACACACACACACACACAAAACAGGTTAAGCAGCTGATCTCAGTTTTTTCCAAAACATATTCACAGAGGAGAACCAAAAAATTAACCAAGAATTTGAAGTTGAAATCGAGATGTAACATTAAAACACATACATATGACAACCTTGTGTCTCCACTAACCAACTGTCTAACGTGCATTTCCTCAAAATAAGATGAGGGGTCGTTGGCCATTGTTTAGAGAATCATAATTTCTGTGCCATCTTCATGTCAAAATTTCCCTTTGGCTAACAATTTGATGGGGCATCTTAAAACTGCTCTTATTGAAAGAAAATTTGCTGTGGATATTCATGGTCCAGAGGATGGATCCACTTGTACACAATAAATCTAATAATCAGATTGAAATGAAATTTGGAGAACACGTTCATGTTTCTTTAATCCAAGTAAGAGGTGGCGCTGCAGAATATAGCCCCACCCTGGGGACAACATTATAGCCCGTTTTTTTCTAGTTCTATAATTACCTACACGTTTCCCTGCACTGTGCACTGTAACACACACACACACACAGAGAGAGAGAGAGAGAGAGCGAGAGAGCGCTCCTGTTTTAGTTTGTCTTGCTGTGATTTCACTCCAGTTCAGCTCCATTCAGTGTGACTTTTCTCGCCACCTCCATCTGTGTGTTTTGAGAGATTACTTCAAATCTTTAGTGCTGTAACACGTCCAAGGCAAAGCAGGGGATTTCAAAAGCAAGTGCATACATGCACACATAAAAACCCATGCCTCTACATGTTTGGCTTGCAGACACATTTGAGTTCCAGCAATTTGGCTTCTTGAATAATGTTTTGTGCCAATATTCAATATCTTTAATTTGGACCATTTTCTTGGCAAAACATGAATCAAACCCAGACTTGAGAGTTTCCCCCAGAAATTTCCTCTTGTGGAAAAGCTTCTGAAAAAGCATTTAAACAGTTTTGGCAAATATAACCCTCCATTACTGCTGAAATCTTTCCCCACGCGGCTGTCCTCTCCCGTGCAGAGAGGTAGATTATTAATATTGCAGCAGTTAGTGAAGAATGATACTGCCGGTGCTTATGCGCCTGATTTAGATGCATGAAAATGCAATCATGGCGTGGAGGTCCACACTGTGCTGGCTCTGCCCTCAATACATTTTACTGACAACTCCCAGCTGGAGCTTGTGTGGACCGCTGTGCCATGACAATCTAATCACCATGTCTCGACAGCAGAGGCTGTAGATAGTCAGTCAGAGTATAGCCCACCAATCCCACTGGGAGAGAGTCTTGCACAGGTCCAGAAACTGGAGATGAACCACCATTCACAATTGTTTCTAACTTAAACCTACATGACCTGACCCCCACGACAGAGGACCTATGAGCTGACCTGTGTCGCAAATCATATGGGCTTAGGCCTTAAAAAACCCCTCTGATGAAGATCAGGTACTTAGCCTTGTTAATGCCCATATCAGTTTTATATAATGCAAGACATATGATGAGTGTTTCCACCCTGAAGTGCAGTGAACCAATGGCTCATAAAAACAGATTCAGACAGTCAGGGATTCATACATCACATACCTAAGATGTCAATCCTGACAACTTGTGGCAACAGGGCTAAATAAACCTGAAACCTGGTCAGAGCAGAGTTAGCATTTGCACAGCCACAAACTACTGTGTCAGCTTCTGCCAAACAAATAAGAGATGCTAGCTATGCTGTCTGTTCTGATTCATCTGCTGGTCCCTGATTCTGGTCTCAACAGACTCCTGGTCTGAGTCTGGGTCTGACTAAGGCTCAAACATGTGGCTCTCTGATGTTTTCTCCTCTTACCATCTTCATACTTTCTGCTCTTTTACCTGTCAACATGGAGCCAGCAGGTGGTGGGTGGGGCTTAAGGCCTGTGGTTTCTCAATCAGGAAGTCGGGGTAGATGAGCTTCAGACCCAGTTTTTATTTGTTAAAAGAAAATATGAATCACACTAGAGGAATTTCACAATTTAAAACATATCTTGAAGGAACTTTTAAACAATTATCCAAATTTTCCAAAACAAGAATTTAACCTGCAGTAATTGGTAGTTGCTAACTTTGCTGTGCCATTTGCCACTCAACAGGCAGTGGGAAGGTTTATCAGAGCTCTATTTACTGAAAACCGCTGCCTTAAGGCTGATGAGAGCTTTGAGACAGAATCAAAACAGTGAAGTTGAAAGCCAGAAAAACAACATAATGTGTGAAAAGAGGCTAAAAGGCTGTGTGGCTGGTGGAGTAATGAAATCACACTGGTGGAGATTAAAAAAAAAAAGGCTCTTGTGTTGATTTAGGTTACATATTCACTTTAAGTTAAATTCATAGCATTTTCTTGGTGAGATTTCATACCACATCTAGTCAAGGTTAGACCCGTGGCACAAATTTTGATCCTATGACTAATGCTTGTAGTTTCACATGAAGACGTGTGTATTTCTTTTGAGCTAGACCAATATCAACATGTCTGATGTGCAGACTCAGGCCGATCCTGAGCTGATCTCACCACAGCCCTTATTCATATATTCATTCATTCCTACCTATTTTTCAGTCTCATTATTGGAATATCATTGGATATATATGAATATCACTGGAGGATTTTACAAGTTAATCTCATATCAGAGCTTTGCTGAATGGTGCAGGTGGCAGCTGACTGAACATCATCTCAAACAGATGCTTCAAATTTACAATAGTCCCTCTGAAGAATGGTCTGTGATTCAACGTCTTACTAAAGGACACTTTAAGAGGGGGAAATGCATGGATTTGGAATTTAAGGCACTTTCCTTACCTGCCCCAAAAGCAATTGATCTGAGAGCTGCTTGGTGCATAAAAGAAACAGACAAGTACTTTTGCAAAAGTAGCGGATTATATGGAGGAGACTGTGGAGAGCAGACTGATGCTGAAATAGATGTGCTGGGAAGACAGGGGCGGATAAGTGAATACACTAAGCTGCATGTCAGTGTCCAGCTCTCTGAAGAGTAGGCTACGACTCATCCTGTGGAAACAGTGGGATAATCTACAGCTCTGGAGATTTATCCAGTCTAAGGAATAAGGAATGACCCTGATGATGCCCTCGTCTCAATGGAAGTGCAAAATTAGCTTGGTGGATTGCAGAGTTTTATAACCCCAAAGGTGAAATCACCTCAATGAAAATGAAAATGAAACACCCACCTGCTGTGGCTGAAACCAAATCAGACAGACTGAGATGAAGAATCATAAAATACCTTTGAGTTGAATGTTAATTCTCCGGGTATGATAACACCATTCACACATGTGGCTCATTTTTAATAAAAACCCTAAATCCTAACCCTTAGCAAGCCATCAGACCTGACCAACTGTTGTCACATAGATTTTCATCTGTGTAGGCAGCTCCTCGCCATTTTTCCACAGTGTGTTGTCTTTGTCTTTGTTGCAGGAGTTTGATTGGTTTGTTTCTGGTGATGCCTGGTTGAAGCTATAAAAATCCAACAGCTAATGTGTGTCTTCTTCACAGGCAATCCCTGTTTGTATGTGCATGTGCGATTATTTAATTATCCTGTGATCAATATGCTTAATGTGCCACAGTGGGGGGGTCAGAGGTCACAGCTGACGTATGCACTGTAGAGAGCTGGAGTTTAGTGATGAAACACACGGAATCTCACTTCAACAATGGCCTCCTGCATTTTTCAGACAGCAGTTACTGACGTTTTTATTTTTCTAGCCTCCTCCATGAATAGAGATGTTGTGGGCTCTAATTTTAGAGACTGGCACATTGCAGTTATATTGAATGATTCACATTAATCTTTCAATACTTAATTCATGCACGCTTGTTTCTATTAGTTTAGTTTGTCAGCAGGATGTTTGCAAAATAGATGAAGCGATTGTTATGCAAACTGGGGAGCAGTTAGGCTTTGGGCCAAGGAACAATTGATTCAGTACTGGTGAGGATCCAGATCTACTGTAAGACAATTATCAATCTTTCATCAGGACTATGAAACTGACAGAGACAGTGCATGTTTGCAAGGGTATTAATGGGAATGTAGTATTTCCCATGCTAGATGTGTTTCAGACAGAAAACTAGAGGTGACATTATGGATCCTCTGTCTGAAGTAAGCTGACTTTCAAAGGGAACAAACATTTGTGGCGAAGGCTTAAAGAACCTGCTGCGTCTTTATGAGGAAAGACGGAGCGTGACTGTTTCCAGATGAGTGAGGCTGCAGCAGGACCCTCGGGCACAGCAGGGACGGGCTCACCAGCCACGCTGCCCGTTGTTTGCCACGAGAGCAGAAGAGGCCAATTAACTCAGCCAATGGCGGAAAGTCGCAAGCTCCAGCATCTGTTCCAGCTACACCTCAGTCTCTCTGTCTGCCTCCATCTGTCTGTACATTAGTGAGTTGATCTGCCTGTTTGGAAGCCATTTCTTCAACAAGCTCCATTTCAAGCTTTAATCATCCGTCTTCATGGGCCTTAGAGTGTTTATTACAGCCATACACACTGATCAGCCACAACATTAAACTGTGAGCCGGTGGTAATGCTGTGGCTGATCAGTGCGTATCTTCATTTAAATGTTACATTGTTTGTAAAAAGGCAACAACACCTCCAGGCAGTAGCTTCTAGATAGTTTCAGTCACATGTACAGTTCCTTACATCACAGCTGACCGTTCAGCAGATAAGAAATCATTCTTTTCCAGTTGTTTCTCTCCAACCTGAATATTGAAACTTGCCTGAGTTTTGTGAACATTGATTATTGTAAAAGTTATGATCATGAGGAAATGCAGAGCAGACTCTGATTTATATTTGATTTAAAGGTTTACAGTTATTCCCGTGGCTTTGATGCAGCTCACTCTTTAGAATCATCATTCTCACAACAGTTCACACATTTCCCACAACACTAAATCATTTAAACAATCAAAACCATGTTCACATGTGTGAAAACAGGCAAAGTTAATGAATAAAACCTCTCAGTGGTGGTTTTAGCCTGACACATCATGGGATTTGATATTTTCATAACAACCTAACTGACTTTAGAAAGAAGAAATGCCCCGACACAATGGGGATAATGTGCTCTAAGTACAAGAGAGTCTGACTCCATCAGAAATGAGACCAGGTCTGTACCTGTCTAACTGCTGGATTAGCATTACTGTAAAATATACAGTATATTACTGTATTACATCAACATCTGCAGGTCTGACCGTTGCCACCATACGATGCCATATGATACACTGGTGTACCATATGAGGATTTGTACATATTTAAAGAAACTTTAAAGTGATTTGGTTGAGAACACTGATCAATGCAGGACTGTATCAAAGTGAGAGATAAGTTTGTCATTCCATCTGATACAAACGGTGTTCATGAGTTGTCACAGTCAGATGAGAAATGTATCAACACAATGAGAGTCTTTTATTAGTGAAGTATGTGTAGACACAATGGACATTTGTACGAACACAATGAGAACTGCTGATCAATGTGGGGAAATTAGAACTAACAGCTTTGAGTATGATGTTTCTGATGAGTGACCTAGGCAAGGCAAGGCAAGGCAATTTTATTTGTATAGCCCATTTTTACAAACAGTTTGTCTCAAAGGGCTTTACATAGCATCATAACAACATCCTCTGCCCTTAGACCCTCACATCGACTGAGGAAAAACTCATCGAAGCCACTGAGAAACACTGTAAAATACAACGGAGTAAAGCTGCTCCACAGCAAATGTTTATAGATGGACGAATATGTACTGATACTGTAAACTAACGTTTAAAAAAAATGTAATTCTCTTTATTTTCTCCTTCCTCTTATTTCTATGTATAATAAGGAGGAAATGGTTATTTTCATTTGCATTGTTTAAATTGAGCTGAATCTGCGCTCTATCACCTCACTGATTCTGGCTTGATCACCTGTACAGATGTGTTCCCCATCAGCCGAAGGACTGCTGCATTAAAGTCTAAGCTCTGTTCTGTTAAGTGTTTTCAATATCTGTCCTCCTGACATGTACAAAGAAGAGGTAGACAAGCAGAAAACAGCTGCTGGAAGAAAGGGAAAACACATGTATCTGTATGAAGCTCTGTAGCTGTAGTGTTAACAGACAGGCAGAAATCACCATATTACTTTTTTAATGAATGACACAACACATGAAGACACAAACACAACACGTGGCACATGCTCACAGCGCTCTTTGTGGAAGGCCTGACTGACTGACGTCACGGCGGCGTTAGCATACTGTTGACACAACGTCTTGATATACGTCACCAAGTGTGGTACAGTGAGTCTTTCAACAGGCGAGAGAGAGAGAGAGAGAGAGAGAGAGAGAGAGAGAGAGAGAGAGAGGGAGAGACAGAGAGAGAGAGAGAGAGAGGGAGGGAGCGGGAGAGAGAGTGGGAAAAAGTCAGAGTCAGCAGAAAAAAGCTGGGTGCAAAAAAACTGATGACATTCTGACAAAGCACAAGTCTGTGTGTGTGTGTGTGTGTGTGTGTGTGTCTGTGTGTGTGTGTGTGTGTGTGTGTGTGGTGCAGAGCTGTGACGCCAACAGTATTTCTCTCTATCTGAAGCCAATGTCACTCCAATGTCAGCTGATCAGGTAAAGGGATGCCTGACGGTGTGTTGTTATTCTCACCCTGCGCCGCTCTTTTCTCCATGTTACCTGAAGGCCTCTCAGAGCATCCATCACTGTCGTGCCTGTGGGTTCTTTGTTTTTCACATACTCAATTTCACTTCACATCTCTCTGATATGCTGCTGGGGGAGCTGATGGTCAGAGAGAGTGTGTGTGTGAGCAGATTGAGTTTTGGACTCTGTTGCAGGGTTTGGTAGCTTCACTCTGACCATAGAAGAATGATGGCACTCAGCAGCACATCTGTCACTCTGATCAACTCATTAAAAGTTTCTACATTCAGATATTTCACTTTAAATGTTCTGTCTCTGCTAACCAGCCCATGTTAGCTGTCAAACAGGTAGACTGCTGCAGCTGGAACAAGTGCCAAGCCACCGCGACGTCTCCCATCGGTCCATGAGCTTCTGTTTTGAAGCCTCCAGTTTGTAATTTGTACATCAGTGTCTGGGTTTTTTAAAACCAGTAGAAAACATATTTGGAGGAGAAGGTAGAGCTGAGGAGGAGTGAGGGGTGGATCTGACCTGCTCTGTACTTTCTCTGGCAGGTCACCATTTCTGGTACAGTCTATCAATCACGGAGTAGCCACGCCCCCTAATTCATCCCCTGCTTTATGGTCTATTTTCCTCTAAATGGACCATCATTTAAAAAATGAACATCATGTTGTATTGAAGACTTGAAACTAGAGACTGAGACCATAAACTCATTAGGAAAACGTTTACTGAGCTAATAAATCAAGGAGAAGTAGGGACATTTTCCCATAGACTTCAATACAATCTGACTTCTTTACCAACCAGTGGAGTCGCCCCCTGATGGTCATTAGAGAGAATGAAGGTTTAAGGCTCTTCAGCACTGGCTTCACTTTACAGACCCAGAGTCTACCTCCACTTTTATAGACAGTCTGTGAGTTGGAGACAGCGGACCTGGTTCTGCTCTGCACCCTCTCTGCAGAACAAGAACCACCATCACCAGCTGCAGTCTAAGACAGTGGACTTACAGTCCACCCATGGGACAAGAGACCTGCCTGCATGAATAGACACAAGCAGTAAGACAACGGCAGCAGCTGAATTTTCAAAATAAGGTACTTGCATATAGCAACAGGGCTGTTGAAACGAATACGCCGTATGAACTACACATCTGACAATAGTGTGAAAGCAGCAGAAAGATATGAACCACTATTTCCAGGAAATCAATCAGGATCATGATTCAGATCGTGGATTATGATTCTACCCAAAATTATTGTCATAAGTACAATCACATCACTGTAGATAAGTTGCTGCTGACACTGCCGTCACGCTGGTAAGTGTATTAAATCAGCCTGCACACACTTTGCTTTGATGAAATTTGACATTTCATTTGAAAGACTCAAGGATAAAGGACAAATCTACCACCTGCTGCTGTGGTACATCATCTGTGCATCATCGCTCTCTGATGCTCAGGACATGCCAGGAGTTATTTCTGTCATGAAATCTGCCCCATCTGCTCCAGCTTCAGTTAGTGGTTTCCTACACTTCCCAGAATGCCTTTTATCAACCCAGAGAAGAGGCCTGAAGCCAGATCTAGGCACAAAAATAATACACACATACATCCCACACTGAGGCTGGTCTAAAAAGGATGAGCCACGAGAATGTGCTAAACTCAATATAAAACCTTTAGAGGTGAATGAAGAGAGTTCATGTCCAAACAAGGATAAACATGGGCGTGTCAGCATCTATTTACAGTGTACACACGTTAACCTCATAACAAGACTTTTAGCCTGAAATCCTCACATCTGGCCCTGGAAATTCAGCTGTGGTGAGACATGTGGGCGGGGGAGTGGTCGTGATGGAATCGCAAAGACAAAAAAAGCAAATCGCCCACTTTAGAGAAAGAAAAGTCATCTACTCAGAACAGAACTCGTCTGGTGGCTGCGCCGTCTTCCCCTCTCTGCTTCCTCTTTGACGGTGTGAACTGAGGAATTAACGCCCAAAACCTGACTTGCTCAAAAGTGCTCTGCTCTCAGATTCCACTCAAATGTCTCACTGTCTACATTTGGCCAGTTTGGCTCCTTGGAGTCACAGTTCTTTCTGACAGCTGAGTGGTTCTCAGATATTTATGTTCAAAGTTTTCAATGTGGTGAGGTTTTCTTCTCTTTGCCAAAATATAACTGGAACGTTAAATATATATATATATATATATATATTACATGAAAATCTCTTTACAATCTAAAATAGGGTTTCATTGCAGTGAATTTCAAAAGTAGCGACTCCTTCCTTTTTCCTCTCACAGCCTGTTTTGTCTGCCAATGTTTCAGATACCTGGCTGGTGGGACAGGCGTGGTCTGTGCCACCTGCTATCAGCTGGGTCTGATGTTACCAGTCTATAAAGCTCTAGCTGCTCCCTCCCGCCTTCCCTGCAGGCAGCTACTTGGGTATGGCTTTAGTTCTTTGTTAGTTCTTTTCTTTTACTTTGTTTTCATGCACATGAACACGCTCCCTACTCTCAGGCACCTGCTGATTCTACACACATTCACACTCCACGGGTTGTTGTGTTTTCGTTGTGCTGTTTGACAGCTGAAAACAGTGTCTCCTGCTTTTGTCATGGCCTGTCAGTCATGGTATTTTCTAGAAAAAGAACTTTCTTAGTTTTGTCCGGTGTCTGTGAGGTGGTTATTATGACCCAGAGACGGGTTCTGTTGCTAGGCAACCTCTAGTGGTTGTAGTAATGATGACAGGAGCGGAGGGAAAAGTGCAGTGACGTAGTTTCTAGAGCGACAAAGTCCATGTCAGGAGGATGTCGTGGGGTGGATGGATGGGTCGAGGTTGGTATGCCTTTATCAGCACAGTCTATATGTTTATTGTGGTAACTATGACGACCAACCCCTACACCTGTTGACACACAATGGATCGTATCCATCGACTGTCTGTAAAAGTGGACGTAGACTCTGGGTCTGTAAAGTGAAGCCAATGCTGCAGAGCCTTAAACCTTCATCAGGGGGCGACTCCACTGGTTGTTAAAGAAGTCAGATTGTATTGAAGTCTATGGGAAAATGTCCCTACTTCTCCCTTGATTTATTAGCTCTGTAAATGTTTTCCTAATGAGTTTATGGTCTCAGTCTCAGGCCACAGTCAAATTACAAACTGGAGCTCGCAGCAGCTCACAGACCGATGGGCTGACACTTGGTCATATCAGAGTGTTGAAAAGAACAGGGTGGATTCTTCAAGTTTCCAAAGAAATTGATAGTTTAAAAAAACAACTTTTCATTATCAAACAATATTAAAATTGACGGTGTCATTCACTGTGATTCTTGTTAAACGGTAGCAGGAGCTACATTACATCTGCTGCAGTAAGAAAACTGACTGAAATGGATGGGCCCTCTGAAGTCCTCCCAGCGATATAAATGAGTGTTAGTGGTAAACTGTCCTCATCTGTGTGCCAGCTTTCCTTCTTTTCTTCCCTCTCTTTGTTCCATTCAGAAGCTGAAAATGAGATTTCTGCACAAAGCTAATGAGCTGCTTTTATGGGCTCATTTTCTGCTTTTCTCTCCCACTTTTTATTTCCCCTCCTTCACACACTTGTTCTTTCAAATCGACTTTTCAGCCAGTCTGCATACCACTCCTTTTTCCAACATGCAGTCTTTTCTTTCTCCCCCCTTTGCCAGCATCTTATTCATCTAGCTCCTCTCTGGGGTGCGGCCCATACGATTAAAGGTTTTGTGGGAGCGCTGAGTCCCAGGGAGGGCTGCTCAGAGCCAGATCAGCCCCCTCTGGAGCCGCAGCTGGCCTCCGGGACTAAATATAGAGAGAGAGCTTAGGCCTCGGCAATCCAGGAAGAAAACAGGGACTGAAACAGATACTAAGACAGAAGGAAGGGAGATCAATTTAGATAAGGCTGCTTACACAGAGAGGGAGAAGACAGATAATAAAGGCGGTGAGATGAGCAGAGCATGAGAGCATAGCAGAACATGTTCTCCAATCCTAACCTCCAATGTGGACTGAGGTGATTTAAGACACACAGCCCCAGCTGGGTATGCTATCTGTGCTCTGTGGCCTGAAGCTGGAGAGGCTCAGCAGATCACAGCATGGTGATCCCCCTGCATACAACCATTACAACCTCAGCACCAAGTCAGAGTGGCACCAGAAACACACTTAAAGGATCAGACTGCTGTTCTGCAGCATGGTTTTTACATTAAAGGTCATGTTGATGTAATGAGTTGAATAATGTGTTTTCTCCGTCTGCCAGGCAGCCATTAGTTTCAGTTAATGTCAGTACAGCATGAAAATTAACTTGCAGAGGCTTGAAATTAGCTTGACTCAGGTCATCCATCGCAGTAAATATTTAGTTTCCTGAAACATCATCATTGTGCTGTGATGTGTGTCACTGTGCTCCAGTGTTGACAGGAGGCACAGCCATCCAAGGATCTGGACTATGATCTCAAACATCAACCTTTAAGAGCACCACCAACTATCTTTTCAACACCTTTTCTTTCAACTGCATCTCATGGTCATGTCTCCACGAAGTGAACAAGCTCCATCTGATGAATAAGACCATGAGGTTTGACTGAAATCTGGTTTGGAAAAATCCAGTTTGCTATGATGGAACTTCCCAATGTGCACCTGAATGCATCACCTGCAAGACAGGTGGTGCGTTCAAGTACATTTCGATGCACAATTTAGGTTAAAAGCTAGCAAATGAAATCAATATATAGGTGGACCAGGCAAATAATTATGACTGTAGCAGATTACTCACCAAAAGTTTGTCCTAAAGGATCAAAAGGATCAAATTTGTCTATTGTAAAAAGAAATGGTTAAAACTCAATTCAGCCTTCTGAGATGTTAAGTCAACGTTCTGATTTTCCCAGTAACTGGAGTTTATTTGTATGGAGAAGCATGTGCCCACCTTTAGAAAACACTGAGCCCGTCTGATCATTTTCTCTGACAACACAAACTTCCTTTGCGGCTCCACCGCTGAAATTCTTTCAATGCCGTGACATGAGAGAGTGAGCGGGAAGCAGCGAGGAGCACAGCCTTCAGTTCAGATGACGTTACACCCTCAGCAGCAGCACCGGTCGCTACCTTTCTGTGTCAGCTCCGTTTGCGCTTTGCAGCATGTGGCGAGCAATGCTGCTGAAGCAGAAAATGGAGAAGGAAGGAGCCAGTTTCAGCCCAGTTCCGCCAATCGAACGAGCAGAAAAAAAAAAAAAAACGGTCCATGTGGTGACAGGAAGAGAAATGGGATTGATTTTGCACTAACACTGGCTCAGCAGCCAGGCTCACTTCGGGAGGGGGGGAACTTCCCAGTCGGCTGCTAAATGTCTACACAAGCCATCGATGGTGATCGACTGGCCGGCTGCTGAGACCAGTTTGATTTGACCTGTAGCACAAACGCATGCTAAATTTCTCACGGAAGTTGATCATACATCGGTTTTCCCCCGCTGAGCAGCAACATGTGGGAATAGCTGCGTGTGTGTTTATCAGTATAAAAAGAGGTCCATTGGAGGGTAAAACCACTTAAACTTTTACAACCCTTAAGGGGTCAGTTCCTCATAATAACAAAAGTTTCCTCTCTCTTCAGTGCTTACATTTCATTTGCTCAGATTTTGAAATGTTGATCATTTTTTTATTTATTTATGGATTTTTTTGTAAACTGACCCTTTTTCAAACAAAGTTCAACCAGCATTTATGAAATGCAAACAGAGGAACCAATTCATTTCTCATTAATACTAAAATATTTTCCTCTGCACTTTTTCAGAAGGCACTGCAGATTCAAAATATCTAGTTTCCTATAGATTGAGCATATGGGCTGCACAGTGTGTTGTGTAAGTCTAGGCATGTAACGTGTGGCTACTGAACTTCCACATCCATGTTCAAGACCAACAGAAAACACACACTTTCACTAGGCCTTAAAAAGGGCGATTTCATTTTACAGGAAGAAAAATGTAACAAATGAATTACAACGGAGCTGCGGCACTGGTCAGTGCTTGGGCCCTAAAAAAAGAGAAACGAGAAGGTTTTTCTTTTTTTTTTGAAAAAAGAGCATGAGTCTTAAACCATAATCTATTACGTTAGCTAATGCTATCTAAATGATAGGGTTGAATTGCTGTTATTTTCATTTCTAGACTATTTCAAAGGAACACAGTCAGTTCACCACTGAGCTACTTCAATCAACACATGAATTCCTGACTCACTAACATGTGCTAACTAAACACGTGTATTAGCTAGTTAGCTAAGAGAGCAACGTAAATAAGCATTATGGTGATCCTCCTGTAATGGGGCACTTCCTGTTGGTCAAACTAATAGAAATGCCGTGTACTGCCCCGGTCAATCTATGGCTTGATATTCAATAATATCGAGTATTGTGATATCTCCCTCTCGTGTTTTTTTTTTACAACTCTGTCCAACCCTCATCTCACTGCTCTGTTTACTGAACATTGTGACAAATAACATGGCCGTTTGGTGGCAACATCCATTATACCTGAAACGTGAGAGAATAATGTATTTTCTGCTGTAGCACTGCTGCCTGCTGGAGCTTCACATATGGATTTTGTCTTTGATAATGGTCGATGTTTGATTTCATCGGAGCAAAGCAAACCAGTCATTAATTCTGTTTTCCATTACAAAATGATGAATTTGTGTCAGTTAAAGTTGTTGAAGTCGCCTGCTGTTTACTGTCGTGGGATTAGAACAATTCGTACAGAAAATCCCAACACATAAGACACAAAAAGATTTGACTTTGCATATGATTTGCCATTATCCATGAAACACTGAACTGGAATTTATGCAAAAGGGTTTGCAACAAATGGACATGTAGACCAAAGGAGCCATGAAACAAGCTCTTAATTTAGCAATAAAAGCAAGTGTCCATTTTTTAAATAGCCTCTGTCTGCTGCTGCATCATGAACAATGGAGGATTTTGGATTTATGTCTGTTGAAGATTAAAACCAGGAGCACAGTGGAAAGAAAAGGCTGAATGGCACTGAAGTAGAAATGACCTCCTGTAAGACAGTATACTGTACAAGCATAAACCTTCAAAACTGTAAGTCAGGAAAGTTGATGTGTGTTTTTATTTGTGAGTTTCTATCAGAGATGCTTCTTCCATAAATACACACTAGGCTCAGGAAAAAGCAGAAAATAATTGGAGAGAAATGATAGGACAGCTCTGGCCTAACGCCACGGTTACTCTCCTCCTCCAATCCCAGCCAGCTGCCTTTGAAGTGCGAACAAGTTGGGCAGTCGGAGGCCTGTAATTATAAAAGCCTTCATCAGCAGGGAGCAGAGGGGAAGTGCGTGTCCGTACACTGAAATACTGCTACTGTCTGCTGCTGTGAGCCTGCTCAGGCCAAACAACACTGTCGTCCCATAAAAAACTAACCCCGGAGGTCGTCGGTGCAAGCATCGTATCACGACCTGTAGTTTTATTCTTCGTGAGCTCTAGTAGTCATGTGAGACAGCATAAGTTAGTTCAGTGGCCCTCTATAGTGCCCAGAAGAATTAGAACTGTCAGTTTGCACAATCTGGTTAAAATTCATTTATATTGTTCAAGTGCTTGAAGATCCAGTCATCACAGGTGTTGGTCATACAACAGAGCAAGGAACCATTCCACCTTAAAAGTTGCTTATAGCCTTTGAGCGGCACAGAGAACGAACCCTCTAAACACCAACGTCGCAAAATTGCAACAAACAACAATAGTGAAATAAACACTACTACAACTACTCTCAATCATCCATTACTTTGATTCTAGCCCAAAATTACATCATGTTCCTATTCAAGGAGATAGTGGAGGAAGGAAAGCAGGAAAAAAGCTTCAGTTATGGATCCGTTATTCGCCGATTCTGATTCTGAAGACAACATCTGTCTTTAGGAGACGAGCAGTCATGTAATAACACAGTGACTCTGGTGTGACGGATTGCGTATGAGTATACTCAATCTTTTTCTCATTTACAGTCGGCCTTCATCTCTAACTTCTTTCAAGCTACAACCTTTTGAAATCTTGATGTCAAAATCCGGCATTTTTTATTTTTTTTTTTAAAAATCCCCAGTGCTAAAAGAGTTTAAGTTGATGATTTCTACCTGGTCAATGTTAATTAGTAAGAAAACATCCTTTCATTCATCCTTCACTCGTCTGAGTGTCGACTTTCAGCTCTGTTTTATAGCCTAACCTGTTTACTTTTTCTATTTTTTCATAGCCCAGTCTGTTAGCTTAGCTATGTTTTTATAACCTAACCTGTTTCCATTCCTTTGTTTTCATAGTCTATGCCATTATCTTCCCTACCTTTTAATAGCTCAGCCTGTTAGCATAGCTACCTTTTCATAGCCTAGCTTGTTAGCTTAGCTACATTGTTATATCCCAGCGTGTTAGCTTAGTCTAACCTCTGCCTGCACTGCAGCGTCTTCTCTTAATGGATGTTACCAGTGTGGATTCATTTGTTCGACACAAGTGATTAAAAAAAAACTCATTCAACACAAATGACCCCGATGACTGATGTGACTGAGCTGGTGTTTGTCTAATGCCTCATATTCTCTACACGACCAGTCTAACATCATATCAAAGGGAGTTTTAGTCCCCGCTGTCACCTCTCTGAGGGAACTATTGTTTTCTCTCTATAATAAAGTCTGGACCTGACCCTTTAAAGTGCCTTGAGAGGATGTGGTGGTGTGATTTGATGATATACAAATACATCTGAGTTGAATTGAATAGTCATATCAAATAGAAATATTAATTCAAAGTAAGTATGCCCAGTAGGAGTGCATCAGTGTGTCAACACATTCAAGTCTAGCAACACACGCAGTGCATTATAAAGATAACAGGATGAGTCACGGCATTTATTTCCAGTCTTCTTCATTACCTTTAAATTGTTTTCCAGTGTGTGCGTGTGTTTATGTGTTTGCGTTTGTTTCAGCACCTTTGGAAGTCTAATGATTTTAATAGGTTGTTTATCGTGTGGAGTTCCCCATCGCATGCAGGAGTGCATGTTGTCATTTTCTTCTTCATTAGTTCCTTTGGAGCGAGCTGCCACTTTGCTTCCATCTCCGCTTACATTTAGGGAAATCAATTCCTCATTACTGCTCAAAATGAAATGAACCTGTTACCTTTTTTTCTATCCCCCCCCTTCATTATACTTGGAGTTCCTCTAAACCCTCACACCGCTGTTGCCTTTATTAAGGTGTTACTTTGGTTCAGTCACAGAGCATCAGCAGGATGATATGAAGGCAGAGGAACATAAATGGGTGTCAGCAGCGCTTTGCAGTTTTGGTGATCACATTGCACTGGTGTTAACCAGAAAGAGGCTGAATATTGCACTCAGCAGTTTCACTAATGAGCTCCTCGTACCTCACTTTACAGCACTTAACAGACAAAGTGGGTGAAGGTGGGCGGGGGAGGGGGGTGGGAGTCCTGCCCCTAGCACCAATGGGAAGTGTTGCCCTGAGTGATGCACAGAGTGACACGACACGCAGGCATGAACCTACAATCACATCAACAAGTGACCTGTCCTCATCCACTGTCCACACATAAGAGACAACAGGAGGTCAGAGCAGGGAAGCTCAGCTCTGTTGGGACCTGGAGGTACAAAACTCTTTCCTTTGAAAAAAGTTTTTCCGGGGGTGGTGTGAAGTGCATCCAGACCTGGATTTTGTACATAGAAAATAACAGTTGCTGACGTTTTGACATGTGGTGTGCGCTGTCAATCATCACATGAATGCAACTCCTGGAACATCAGCGCGGCTGGTTATAAGGTACAGTTATGCAAGTGTCAGGCTTTATCTATCCCATGCGGATTTTGTTATTATTTCAAAAATGCACTTCATATTAAATCCCAGTGTCTCAAAAGATTTAAACATGTAATGACAGTATCCACACTGTGCCAGGCATCAGCTGTACCAGCTCTAAGCAGGATTTTGAAGAGGTGTGAGCATGACTGTGCCACTGTTGTTTCTAAGCAGAAGGAGAAAAGGGAAGTAATGTCAGAGAGGTCATGTACTACTTCCTGTCACTGAGTCAGGCAGAATGCTGTCACCTGCAGGGACGTTGGCCTCACAGAACCAGAGAGCAGCCTGTTCCACTGGACAGCCACACCACAACACAGCTGCCTCTCAGGGAGAGAAACCTTAAGATAAAATCACTTTGTGACAGATCCACTGAAGCTCCATCTCTCTCCACCAACCGCCCCCTGCATCACCCCCTTCCCCTTTTACCACTGCTGTTAAACCGACCTGCCCTTCCCTCCCAGGAACCAGTCTACCACCCATTACCCCCATTAAGCTGTCTGACTCTCCCTGCTTTCCCTTTCACCAAAAACTGCCTTCATTAGCTCCTGCACACCATTTCCCTGCTGTGCATATTCTGTATTGTTACCTGTTTTCTTGTCTGTATACAACATCTATTGCACGTCTGCCCGTCCTGGGTGAGGGATCCCTCCTCTGTTGCTCACCATGAGGTTTCTCTTTTTTCCCTGTCCCTGTTTTTTTAGTTTTTGCTCAGTCAATGTGAGGGTCTAAGGGCAGAGGATGTTGTTATGATGCTATGTAAAGAGCTTTGAGACAAACTGTTTGTAAAAATGGGCTATACAAATAAAATTGCCTTGCCTGCCTTGCCTTTGTATTCAACTACTTAGAAAGAAGATGAGTATCGCTCAACAAAGTACATTTTAAAGAGTTTCTTCTGAAGATATATAACTTGTTTTTCAGTGAAACAAATATTATTTAAGGATAATTTAGTCTATAGGAAATATCAGAGGAAACACACAGAGCAGTTTATTACATATTGTCAAAGTGTAGACAGGGCATTTATTTTGAAACTCTTCACATTTTAACCAATATTCATATATGAAAACAGTAGAAATAACAGTGTCACATTTTTTTTTATAACATAAACTGTGTTGATACATGACTAACCTTTTCTCGGCTTCCTTTTACTTTAATCTCCTGGAATTCCCTCACAGTCAGAAACAATGAAACAGCTCATGGGTGAATTTTGCCCTCACAGTTCTTCTGTTATAAGCTTTTACATTCCACATGCAAATGTATGCAAATAGAGTTCAAAACATATACCAAAATTCATCTCAGTGTAGTTTTACATCTCCTTCCTCAGGCTTCCATCTGGAGCCCTAGCAACAATAGGTCAGTCTCTCTTTGGATTGGCTGACTATTTTCTGTGTGATCCAATAAAAACAGAGCAGATTTCACTTGACAAAGTTCCAAAAGACGTGATGGATGGTTTTAAGGCTCAGTAGAAAGTCCAACTGTTCTGTTGATAGTGGACATCGATAATCAACCTTTGTTTTACTTAAACTTAAATTATGTAATAACGCTCCAAGAATCTAAATATCTCCTGATTCATCTGCACGGACCTGGACACACTGCTACTCTCACTTCTGCTTCTGTTTCTCCACTATAACCCCACACTTTCACACATAGAGACCAACACACAACACAGGGGAGGACACACATTTCTGCCCCTTTGTTTAATCTTTTTGTTTTCCGGCCGATACTCAGACAGAAACAGGAAGACAGATTACCGGACACGCCGTTGGCTCTAGCCTTCATTAGTTTACAGCTGAGCGGCGTCCTGTGCTGAGGACACACAATGACCACATGGCAGCCAAAACCTGCAACAAAGCCTGTCTCCATGAGAGCACTGAACTGTTACAGATGTTTTTGGTGGAACTGGTTATTTTTATTCTTTATAGCGCGATCAACAGGAAATGCAAAGAGCTCATTTGTGAGAACGTAGCATTAGGACGAATGAGACATAAATGAAGGATAGAGCTACTGAGTCATGTGGACGTGTGTTGTCCCGCTCTGTTTGTCTGTCTGGCCTTCTCCCTCTGTACACTGAGGTACCTTTAATGCTGCCTGCTCTCCCAACACTGCTGTTATGCACTGCTAAATTACACTGTGTGTGTTTTTTCGAGGACTGTGCCCTCTTAAAATAGACAGCAGGGAAATTATGGCTCTGTCTGCCCATATGTTAGTGTCTGTGTGTATGTGTGTGTGTGTGTGTGTGTGTGTGTGTGTGTGAGAGAGAGAGACTGTGCAGAGATTCAGTGAGCCAGTGGACCCTCAGAGACACAGAGCAGGGATACGAAGCGGCGTTTAGGTGTCTGCGTTGCCTGTCAGTCAGATCTACAGCCGAGCATGGCCACGACTTGGCAGGAGGATGTGTGGGAAATCGATTCAGGACGGCACGAGATACAAAACACGTGTCCAAGTCATCACAACTTAGAATCCGAGAGAGAAGATGTAGAGGTGAACATGGACAGAATATAAGGGCTGAGAAACAGGGAGCAGGCAGGCATACCAAATGCTCTCAAATAAAAGCTGCTGCTCAGTGTGATAGAGGGACTAACATAATAGCTGGGAATGTTTCCTGTGTAGATAAAGCTAAGGAGTACGTTTTATCTTCAATTAACTTAAATTACTTCTACTTCTACTGTCCTTTGAGCTACTTAATGTGAAGAACATGCAGGAAATGTTGAATTGAGGAAATGTTGACAGTATCTTAATAATAATGAACAAAAAATGCAAAGTGGAACTGACTGCAATGAGGGATAATACTGGTGGAAACGTACATTACACTGAATTTAATAAGACGACAAGTAGAAGCACAGCAGTAAATTAAACTGGAACAGGAACAAATTAGGAAATAGGGAGGTGTCGTACTGAAACACTTGTATAACACACTTTACTGGACCAAACTGCTGTAATGTAGGTAAAATGCTGCATGTGAATATCATCTATAATCATTTGCTCCAAACCTCATTTCCTCTTCCCGTTAATGTCCAACATCACGTGGAAACCTCATGACTCCAAATCTGGTCATTTTCATATTTAAACCCCAATTAAAGGATCATCCTGTTCTGTATCTGTTGAGAAAATGACACGTTTATGATAATGAAACCCTTTCAAACCCCATAGGGTAAAATGAAAAAAATGATCATGCAGTGAGCGAGGCTGCTGCTCTTAGTCTCTGTGAGGCTGACCTTGTTCCTTTAGGCATCCAAAATGAATATTCCAACATATTCCAGTCCAATATCACGATACATTACATGTAAATATGTGTATATGTATCGCATTATTGTTTTTTATGTTTCAGGTAAAAGATGCTGCCACAAACAGCAAAGGAGTGTTATGAGGGTGGGACTTGGAGCATGGAAGCCTGTGCAAAACAGCAAATAAAAATAAAATATAGTGGGATATATCACAATATTCTGCATTATCAAATATTGACACAAGCTTAGTTTCTCTTTGTAAGTTAATACTGGTGTTTCTCTTTCTTTAGCCATAAAGAAAGAGAGAAAGAATTCAGATTTATTCAAACCCCCACACTAAACACATGAGGTGAGAACTGACGCCTCCAGAGTCACTCACTGTCAGGAGTCACACTTCCGCTGCACTGTTGTGTTGGACAGATCCTAGTCAACCGAGATGTAGTAGGAAGAAGGTGTTAAAGCTTAACACACTCCGCCCCTCCTCTGCCATCTCTTTCTATCAGTCTTTGTGCCTCACCTCCTCTGCTTCTATCAGCAGGTAACAGATGCCCAGCTAGTCCTCATAAATATCTCCTAATCTCCTTCACTGGTGATTCATGGAGCACGCAGATGGATAACCTTCAGGTACATATATAGCAGCATTCTCCCACATACACACAAGCAGGAGACAGATGGGACTTCACAGGCCAAGAGTGACAGATTACACTGAGGTGAGGAGAGGAGAGGAGAGGAAAAAGGATAAGAGATGAGAAGAATTTTCCACTTTTAAATAAACCTTTATTGATCAATAGCACTTTTAGATTCCAGCCCAAATGCAGAGATGCATTTGTAAATCATCTCATAAAGAACAGAAAACCACTGCATCATATACAAAAATCTCATTCATCACCTGCAGAGCCACTGGCCGCTGTCCCAGCAAGACAAAGCCAGTCATCCATCATCTCCCAGCGCACAGACAGCTCTGCCCACAGTCCATATGAGGCTGAAGTCTTCCAGTCCGCCCACCACCCCACAACAAACCCCACCTTGAAGGGAGCTCAGGGCTCCCACAGCCCACCCCACACTCAGTCTGTGTGGAGATCCAGATGGTGAGTGTATGTATATGTGTGTAATCCCCAAAACCAAACCCTCAATAACTAAAACCGATCAGAAAATCTGTGAAACAAACTGTTCACCCTCCAGTGGGCCATTTGTCTGTTTGTGGCCATCGCTCCATGTACAAACTCCCCTGGAGGTCAGCTGCCTGTTTATCGGTGGGCAGCTAAAAAGAAAGTCTGGACCAAAAAGCTTAATCCACCTCCACCCCTTCACCACTGCCACACAGCTTAAACTGGACCATGTAATGCAGATCTGGTGGAGTGGATTTCTCCTGGCAGTTATAAACTGAAGTGGAGTGGGAATCAAGAGGAGAATTCCCAATGGGCCGGACTTGTTATTGTGTAGCTCACAATATTGCATTATAAAGAAATAGGCTATTTTGCAGCCTGAAATGTGTGTTCACGGCTCCTTTTCTCTCAAGTGGTACAAACCCAGTGTGCCTTGAATTGTAATCGTTCAGCTAAAGAGCCAATAACGGCTCTAAGCTTTCCATCAGCCTCATACAGAGTTACTATAGAGACATGTAGGTCTCATCCAGGGAACATCTGTGTTAACTGTAGCAGCAAAAAGAGAAGGAGAAACGCGGAGCAGAGAAGAATACGGGTGAAATACAGAGAATAGGGAGACATTAAGACTTAGACTTAACCACAGCAGCTGGGATTCAATCAGACCCACGGCCTTTTGCTGCATGTCACCCCCTCTCTCCCTGACTCCTGTGTCTCTCTGTCACTGCAACTCTCATAATAAAGGCTACAACATGAGCATGAGCCATGAACAGACCCAAGCTGAGGCTCTGAGACTTCCCTGAAGCAGAGCAGTTTGACTCAGGACTGGACTACGTGAAGGTGACAGCCCTGTCAGACCTTCCTGCTCAGCCTGCAGCAGCAGTAGGTGCGACCCAGGCCTCCTCAGTCCAGCCAGTGTGAACAGGTGTGAAAGTACTTAATGACTTTCTATACTTTCGCACATGCGCGTGCCATGTTATTTGCTCTCGCCTGTGCTCTAAGGCTGAGCTGAGTTGGAGTACATCTTTGAGGCGCTGTAGAAAATGGAGAAAAAAACAAAGAAAATGATGTAGAGTGCAGAACGTAAGTGGACAGAGGGTAAAGCACATGGCTGGCTTTACTGTCTGCAAAGTTTATTGGGGTTTAATGTTTTTATCAGTATTTTCCTTTGTCTTATTTTTTTGTTTGTATTTAAAAGAAAATGATCCTCTCTCTGTTTAGAGTAAATAAACTAAATTAAGCCAACAAAATGTTTTTAGTTTATCTTTATTAAAAATTCTACTTTTAGATTATATCACACTAAACTGTTTGCTGTAAAAACTTTGAAAAAAAAAAAAATCTGTTGTTGTATTGACTGACGCTGAGTAATGTTTTGGCTTGTGACCAAAGAAAATATATTGATTGAAGTGTGATGAGAAATTAGAGTTTGTACTGAATCAGATATTTGACTAGAAAAAAAAAAATAAGAAAATTGCCTGTAACAAAATTATGGTAATTGAATTAGTTTACTCTAAAGTAGAAGCTATACTTGGATGCAATAGTAAAAGTTTGTAGAGAAGTTTGAAGAAAGTCAAAAAGTGTTGTATGCTCTTTATAATAAGTTATTTTTTACTTTGTGAGTGCTTTGTGTCTTTGTGAGGTAATACTTTGAATTAAAATGTAAGGTTTCAGCCGGAGCGTAAATATAATTTGAAAAACAAATAAATTTAGGTGTAACAAATTAGATTAGAGTGTTTTGATCCAAAGTATAATTTTTGTATGTTTTGTGAGCCCTGTGGTTGTGGTGTTTGGTTTAAGAAAAGAGAACTACAGTGCAGATGAGAGGAACAGACAGTTGTCATTAACCCTCTGCTGTTATGATGTGTTTGTCTGGACGTGGTTTGATAAACAGACTCTACTCTGCCTTGTCTTTTAAAAGTGCTACGTGCACTGTGGCCTTTTCACGTCAACAAGCCGTAAATACATGCATTTTGAGACATTATTTAGTATAATTACTGCAAAGAGAGGCCATTACAGAGAAGTTTGTCTGCTTCTAGAAGCCTCTGCACTGCATTTTACAGCGCTACCACTTGAATTATGTGGCAAATCTGCTTCACAACAGAGCAGTGGATTATCGTAGTTGCAGCAGTTAGGAAGCTTTAGTTTCTTAAAAATGACCCCACACTTCGGACTCCCTCCCTCACACAGCAGCATGTTTAATACAGACCATGCTGTGTTTACAGGTTGTTTCAATATTTGAGTTGTTGTCACAAGTGTCACAGTTAACAACAGAGAAGAAGTTGTTGCTGTTGTCCATCATGACAATTAACAACTGTGTAAATGATGTTTATCACCAGTTCCCAAAGAGTTGGATTTTTTTTTTTCTCCCTGTGACCAACTGACATTTGGTCGACTATGAGCAGCAATAGTAAAGTAAACTAAACTGGCCTGAAGAGATTCTTCACATAATGGTAATGGACGAGAGGAAATGATTTTCACCATGTTTATCTGGCTTCAGTGAAGCCAGAGAACTGACACAAGACCGGGGAGACAATGTTCACATCTTGTTCATGACAGGAAGTGGCAGGGTTTAGGGAAAATGTGCTCCTGATTTTGAAAATGTGAGCTCTAACAAAAACAGGGGAACGAGACAGAAGCTGACATCTCACAGAGAGCTAGAGCTCCACATCTGTCCAGAGTCATGTAGAGTGGAAAATATGACCAAGCATCGACCTCTGCGGCCGAAACATGAAGCCAATACAGAAGAGCTAAAAACTGCAGTTCCTCTACAGACCACTGGAGTCTGGCTCCAACACTGAGTCAGTCCCCATCACAGACTGTAACAAGTGGACGTAGGTTCCAGGTTGAAAAGTGAAGCCAATGCAGAAGAACCTTAAACCTGCGTTCTATATCTGTTGAAGTCTATGGGAAAATGTCCCTACTTCTCCCTAGATTTATTGGCTCAGTAAATGTTTTCCTAATGAGTTTATGGTCTCAGTCTCTAGTTTCAAGTCTTCAATACAACATGATGTTCATAAATAATGGTCCCATTTAGAGGAAAGAGACCATAAAACAGGGGATGAATTAGGGCGTGGCTACAGTGTGATTGACAGACTGTACCACCCAATCAGGATAGAGTACAGAGCAGGTCAGATCCACCCCTCACACTTCCTCAGCTCCACCTTCTCCTCCAAATATGGTTTCTTCTGGTTTCAAAAAAACAAGATGGCCGACGGAAAAATTCCGAACTGATGGAACAGGGGCTGATACAAGTCAAGATAGAAGTCTTTGACCTCTGACCACCAAAGTCAGATCAGTTTATTCTTTTATTTGATGAAATTCCCTCAAGGCATCTATTATTAGTAGTATCCATGTTCTCCATGTTTGTCTTCTCATTGTGACTCTGATGATCTCCTCTCTCCACTACCCTCATAACTTCCTCAGCCCTCCTCCTCTTCCTCTGCTCCTCTCTCTTTATTTCTTCCCGTGATCCCTCTTTTCCTTTTTCCCCTCAGTCATCCTCAGACATGGTGTGTCCTGATGTGACTCGACCAGACACCACACCACAATGCTACAATCACAGCGGTTTGAAGGCCAGGTGGGACTGTGAATGTGTGTGGAATCGAGAGGGGGGGGCGGGGGTTGAGAGAGAGACTTGTGGCAAAGTGTGAACCATCATTTTTTTCATGAGCCAAAATGACCACGAAACCAATTTGGTTCAATTTGGCTTCATTTTTTACTCTGCAGGCAGAGAATGGCAAAATGGGTAAATCTGACATCTTTGTCTAACACTTTGTCTAGAGAAGTGATTCTCAACTTGAGGCTCCAGAGTCACAAGATCAACATCAAGGGTCCGTGAGTTGATTTCCAAAACAAATCAATAATTTAAAAATACATAAATATTTATAAGAATGATGTTTTCTATTAAATCGCCCAAAGCCATGTTATAATGTAGCCATTATAAAAAAAGATTTGGATGAGAGAATGAAATTAGTGAGTGACTGTGGGAGGGAGAAGTGGTCTCCTCCAGCTGGAGTGGCAGAAGGACCGTGGCACAACACGGTGGAAGGTGCTAAGTGTTAGCTAACTGAAGACACAGACCAAGGAGAGACATGTGAAGGTGCTATGTCACACCGTCTAGTTGAAGTGAAAAGCGTGAGGTCGCCGCTGCTTTGACACCTTTCACAAGGTCAGTGCATGAGGTCCGTGTACGTCTGGTAGCTGCCACGTGTGACACTAGCCCTTGGACAAACAGAGCAGACGTGCATGTTTGCAGCAGAGGGTCAGTCCTCTTCCTGCTATGAACTCTTTTCTGCGTGTAAATACACACTGAGCTCCATTCGTGCAGGAAAGTGTAAACAGCAGCGCCAACGGGGCTCTGAAGGGAAGTGAGTCACTGTTTCAAGGAACAGTCAAGATAGAGGGGGTCACAGACACAGAGTCAAAAAGGTCAAGAACCACCGGTCAAGAGAATTAAACTTCCCTGAAATGTGGTCTTGACATGTAAGACAAGTGAAAGCAGCTGTCGTAAATGGGAAGATCCCTGAGTGTCAGGTCAAATTTATTTGGGCCTCCTCACCACATATTTACTGCTGGGAGCTCAGTAATGATTGTCTCCACACCATGTGACCTGACTAATACGAGAGCTCATCTAGTTATGGTAGAGGTCAGCGCTGTCGATGCTGGTTTGATGTGGTGGCACAAATTTGCGTGTCAGAGCACACCTCAGTTTGACTGAAAGAAATGATCCCATTCTAAGGGACTGAAAGGCCAAACTGTCCTGGAAGAACGATGTTCTAAACAGCAGAAAATGGCAGGGGAAGACGTTTGGTTAAATGTGGTGTCTAACCTGTTGGTTGGTCAGTTCAATCAATGCATCTGGTATTGAAACTCCTGATGCTAAAAGGTTGATTCATCAGTTAAACACTAACTAGGAACCAAACTGAGACAGGTCCAGATCAGACCCTGAGCTCATTCAGGAGGATTGATTCCTCATGATTTTACCACCATCAAATTGAAATCCTCACATTAATCAGTATTCTGGTCCACGACAAAATAGTTCTTTTTAGCAGATGAATCTCTCTCAAGGTCCAAATCTTTCATGGTCCTCAGAGCTCCTCCTTTACCTTCTTTAATGGTGGCTCTTCAGCAACAATCTAACAGACATAACCTTGCAGTTATGCTCCTGATAAAATGAGTAAACTTTGTTATCTCATCAAATCAGACCACAGCTCCATCTTCCAGGTATGTCAAGACAAATATGTGAGTTGTGTGTCTGTGGCCACTTCTTGCTGAGTCAGTGATGAGGAGAGTTCTGTTTGACCGGGTCTGCCAGTGTGTCCGTCCTGACACTGCTTGGATGGACATGAGAGGAGCCTGAGCCTCCACCCGACCATCCAGCTGAGCGCGCTCACTGCTGCCGTGCCACATTATGAAGTCTGCAGCAGGCTGGTGGCAGCATCCAGCACTGCTCCGGCCAAACCGGCCACGCTGGCAGAATAACCACGGCTGGAAAAACTCCCCCGACGCTGAGACCAGATGGACGGATAATGGGAAAGAGAGGTGCATGAAGGGAAGGAGAAAGAAGCGATGTGGAAAAACTGCGAAGGAGCTGTGAATTCACAGATCTGGATTCTCTTGACAATCTTGATATGATATCTTTGTAACCACTCAAAAAGGCCTGATACTGCTCACATTTTGAAGGCTTACTTCACTTTCCTGTAGATGAGCTGACAAAATGGAGACATCACTGACATCAGGTTGAATCAAAGCTTCTTTTATCTGGCATCTTAACTAACTTTCAACACTCATACAAGAAGAAATCTGTCATGAAAGACACACAGAAAAAGCTCTTGTTCCCACAGTAGCAGAAATTAGAATTGGAGTGCAAGTAAGGACAAGACATTTGACATTTTAAAGTGATACTCCAGCGACTCAGGACTGCAGATCCATGAAGTTGGAGGACTTGCAAGAGACTGATTTAAAAAAAAAAAAAAAGAGAGAATCAAATTGATGCAGTGAAGGCTGAGAAGGGTCTTTAGTCATCTAGTCTCCAGTATTAGCCATGCTCCCAAAGCGATGGAGCCTATATTACCCATAATGCACTCATCACACATCATCATTTTGTTTGACCCTCTTTCAAAGAGCACAATATGCATCTGTTAAATGATCTCATCACCATATATTTTGTAACTATAAATAAAATTATTGGAATAATTGAACAATCCAGTTAAATCACTTGTGCTTAGATTTAGTTACATTTAGTTATTGTTCCAACCTGGTTTATTAGGTTAGCAGAGAATGGCTTCAGACAATATTCTGATGAGAAAAACCAAAACCAAAGTAATTTATACATCTATACAGCCAATACTAAGTTTAACAAGGAGACGGCACAAATTCTGAATCCCGCCCAGTGGAGAGAGATGTGTGGAGCAGTGGAAACTACTGCACTGCTCATTAAACATTGAGAGGCAGTGGCATCAAGTAAATGAGCAAATTAGACTGATGTAATGTGTAATGTGCACTTAAAGCTGTTTGTGCGACTCCTGAACGACTCCTCAAGAGTGAAGTTCCCTCCTTGTTTGTGTTGTTCTCTCTTTATCTGATCTGAGTTCTGCTCATTCTTTGGAGCAGTAATGATGAAAAATCAGCTCCAAAGCCTCTAATGCTCTAAATATCTTATTGTCTATGTCTCTCTGTCTTTATTCTGTCACTACAATAAACTCAGAGCAACTTCTCCTCACTCTGAGATCAGAAAAATACAGGATTGATCCCACTGACTTTGGCTACAAGCAGCTGACAGCTAGGCCTCTGAAGGAGACACTCTGATTGGCTGTGACATCACCCACTGGAGCCAATAGGAGTGTCCCATGTAGAGACGTGACTCTAGACGTCGCTATCAAAGATGGAGGTTGAGAATGGATGGATAAACACACATACTTGACATCCAGACGCTATAACAGTGGAAATTGGCACAACTGTGTTTGGGCTGTAAAAGATCAGGCCACTCAAATATATCATGTGTTTTTCTTGTGACTATTTGATACTGCTGCTGATCATTTCCCCAAAAATAACAAAACAATATGCTTTAATGTTTTTAACAAGATAAGGGAGGATTTCGTCCTTTATTTAGTTAGCTCATATATACCAGTCAAGCCTGCAGGGAAGTGTGCTGCATGTGAGGGACAGAAAGAGAGAGAGAATCATGTGAAGTGTAAGGTTTATGTGAATCCAGTGAGCCCGGACTAAAAACACAAGCTTTACAGTAAAGAGTGAGGACTTCATCACAAAGTCCCTCCAAGAACAACCAGAACACCAAAGACTGATGACATTTAGCAGTGTTTAAAGAGTGTCCAGGGTGGATTATTCCCTTTCTTTAGCAAGCAGACGGATCTCTCTGAAATCCAGAGAGAGGATAGAGGAAGAAGAACAGGAGGAGGAGGAGGACAAGGAGTAGGAGGAGGAGGAGGAGGACAAGGAGGAGGAATGGAAAATCCCTCCCAGTTGTTGTGTGAAATGTCCCAGTAGCTGGTACAGAACAGGCTGTTTAACGAGACACTGCTCAGCCCTCCTCCACTTAATTAAAGCCATGATTCACTTCTCTTTTCCCACTAACACACACTGTCCCCCTCACACACACACACACACACACACACACACACACACACACACACACATACACACACACATACACATACATACACACACACATACACACACACACACGCACACACACACACACACACACACACACACACACACACACACAGTGTATGTTTCATTTGACTCTCAAAGAGCCGGAGGTCTCACCATACAAACTTACTTTCCCTAATTCCTAAATCAATGCGTTGACATTCCCAAAGATAATGATACAAGTCATACACACACACACACACACACACACACACACTTGTTGCGTTATCCTCTGTAGGCACATATGTCACATTTTGGGCCTTCTTTATGCCTACTCAGACGTCCTGCACTTACCCAAACACACACACATACACGCCCCTGGCTCCTTAACTGCGAGAAAGCTGTTTTGTCACCATCTAAAAATGCCCCCTGCTCCCTCCTGTTCCAATGTTATGAATGCCCAAATGTGGCTAACGCGTTGCTTACACTCACAGTTACTGCTCAGGGCTAAAACCTAACAACCAAATCAATATTTATTGGCAGCGGTGGAGTGATTACATTCCCACCTCGGACTGCTGCTGCTGCTCAGGGCCTGCAGACAAACAGGGGCAGCCGTGCATAATGACCACAGGGAGCCAGTCCACCCCCACATACACTTATCAACATGCCAGCACACATATACACACGTACACACACACACACACAGGGCTGCAGAGAGGGACTTAAAGATCCTCAGACAAGATATAGCACTGAGCGCCCTGATCCACACCCCTACCTGATGCTTGCCATTAATTTCATTTGCAATATGATCTTGATGTATGACCAGCTGATACCTGTAAAACATGACATAATGCATTTGTATTGGGGAATAATTCATTAATGTCTGAAATATGTATGTAATATGTCAATGAACATGATTCACTTAATACTGTACCCCCACTCATGCTAATGACACAGATTCCTCTTATCGGGACAATCAGAAAAGTCTCTAATGCTAAAGATGGCGGCAGGCGTGCACTGGCCAATGCAGCATTATGGAGGGGCCTGTTTTTAAATTTCCATCCAAAACGAGATGTGCCAATATCAATTAATGCTCATAAATATATCACTGCAAAGACGGGTCAGAAAGCAAGTGGTCGACCTGCTGTAAAGTATAGCTGCCCCCAGCCAAGGTTTTTCGTGGTCAACTCAAAGTCATCAAACATTCAGTGACATTAATGTTATTGTTCTTCATACCCTGGTAGAAAATCTATAGTTATGATACCATGTGCATTTTCTCATGGGCAATCTCACCTACACACCTAGACACACATACAAATGCAGCAGAGAAAATGGCAGAGAAGCGAGACTGATATCTTCTTTCCCTAAAAAAGGCATCCACATCAGTAGTGTGGAATTATTTTGAATATCCAAAAATGCAGACAGACAGTAGCTGCCAGACAGGGAAACACAAAACACTTATTTGTGCGTCTCCGTACCTCTGTCCAGATGTGCGACACTCAAATGTTGACGATGAAATGCATTCGATTATTTTTCCACATGCTCAGTGCTGCCTCTGTCTCTCACTCACAAACAGACACACACTGATCTGACCTGACCCTGTAAAGAAACACAACAGACCTTATTGGCCCAGGGGACACATATAACTGAGTTAAAGGTACAGACAGGACCAGTCTGGCTGCACTCGCAACTGAACCTTCAGTAACTCGGCCACTGTATCTATCATGAAAAGAATCAGTAGTTGGACACAAAATAACAAAAGGGGTCAAACTTTGGAATACTTACTTCAAATGCAGTATATTTTACAGTAATAATACTTTTAGTTTTTAAAAAAGCTTCTCAACACAAACAAGGTGCTTCAAGGCATTTCATATTTCACCAATGCCTCTGACCTGGCTTTGGTCTCTGGTAGGAAATCTGCTCGTCGGACAGCGCAGGAAATGGCAAGTGAACAGTGGCTGGCAAGAGCGCTCTGTCCCCAGAAAGCTGGACTCAACAAAGACAGAGCCTCCTCAGCACCTCCTCGGACCTCGGCTGTTCATTTAGAGGAGAAACATTCCCAAAGATCATAATTAAAGTCACACACACACACACACACACACACACACACACACACACACATGCCCACACACACCCACACGAGTCCAGATGTCAGTGTGGAAAATGGAAGTCTGACAGATGGTAGTCATGTCTCAGTTTACACACACACTCACAAACACACACACAGAATGCCAGACGCCAGTGTCTCTCTATTGTTTCTCCCCAGAATGAGCCTGTTTGTTCTTCTGTGCTATGAGAACGTCTCACTCTGTCTGTTAATAACTTAATGGCTGTGAACACTGTTGAATGTGTGTGTGTGCATGTGTGTGTGTGTGTGTGTTTTATTTCCATATTCACAAGAGTCCTTACAAGACTAGAAAATAGGAGAAATCTTTCTAGCTTAGATGGTTTCACAGCTGAGTGTGTGTGTGTGTGTGTGTGTGTGTGTGTGTGTGTGTGTGTGTGTGAGCCTCTCTAATCAAGTCCAGGCACATGCAGATAGTTAATAGCTCAGTCTGGTAAATGAGAGTCCACAGCATTGGGCTCCAGTGTGTCACTTGCAGCAAAGAGTACATCCACATTCTGAGGCCTGGCGTTAACCACAGTCTGCCGTGCTCAGAGAGGCGGAGCTGTCACTGTGTTAAAAAGTGTTACGATGCGTAGGAAAAGCTCACAGGCTGCAGCTGCACAGACTTTAATGATGGCTAATTGTTGGTTGTGCGCACTGTTTGACAGTCTCCTCACAGTCGTTCACGGTGAGTGATGAAAAGTGATGGAAGTTGCTTCCTCTTCTCCTGACCAGTCACTCTGAGTCACAAAAACAGCACAACTAATAACATGTTGTGTGTGTGTGTGCGTGTGTGTATGTGTGTTTAATGTGTGTTGCTTATTAATGGTTATTGTGAGCACGAGATGACATCTCTTCTCATTGTAAATCTCATCATGTCTTCATAATTTCATCCAAGCAGTTATATGAATGCTGGTCTGATGCATATCGATCAAACTGGATGAGTCTCCCCTCTCAGTGAAGGCACCACCATCCTTACTCATCATAGCATCACAGTTACATAATGTCAGAGGGGCTTTTAATTTGTAGGAGTGGAAGCTGGATCTGACGGTGATCTGGTGCTAATAATGAAATCTGCAAAAACAGCTTCACAAGCCACTGATCATTTGGCTTAGTACAGCAGCAGTATCAAAAGAGATTAAAGGACTGAGATCATTACAGGAGGCAGGAAGTTATTCCTTCAAAATAATTATAGATCTTTTTTTTCTAAAATGTTTCGCTCCATCAATTTCGGTTGTGATTTCATGCTGTATTGACCAGCTGATGTTTTCCTGAGGAACAGAGCGGGTCCTGTGTGTGTTGCAGCTGAACTGGGTGAACTGGTGCAGGATGTGGATGGTGGGACACAGACGCAGCACAGCTGATGCGCTGTGATGTGTGATCCAGGATTTAGCAGCAGGGCTGGGCAGGAAAGCAGCAGCAGTGCTAAGATCACACAAACAGGACATCCGCAATTCACTCTGACAATACACACACAGACGCACACACACACACACATACACACACACACAGGGCGCAGAGGGTGGGTAGACAGGGGCATGAACACACCTACAAGCATGAATGCAATGACATGTACAAACAGGGTGTTTTCTTATTTCGTGTGTTGGGCCACCTCCTCCCTCACTTTGTGATAACATTATTCAGACTAAGTGCTGAGCACTGAAACAGAACGGCCCTGTGATGCACAGGCAGGCTGAGGAGCAGCAAACAGCCTTCAAAAGACTGATTCCTCCACAGAGAACCAGCCTCAAACACCAACAACAGGCAACTCTGCTGTCGTCACGAGACTCTGCTCTGCAGACACTTTCACTTCATGACTGTTGCATCTGAATAAGTAGCACTGGTGCTGTACTAACCTTCTTTATTTTATGAAGGTGGGTATGAAAATGGGCCAAATGAGTTTCACATCTATATAAAAAAATGAAAAAAGGTGGTGGAGCTGGTGGGGAAGTCATGTGACACCAGTAACTCGAACTAACACAGAAACACTGTTGACCGTCAGCAGAAGCAATTAAATAACGATCACCGTGTCCCTAACAGTCACTTCAGAAGTCTTGTCACGGTCAAAACCCAAAGATGCTCAATTCTCATGTGAGCAGCTGAAAAAGGCCCAAAGTGAGTCATTGATTCATTCATTTTCTGGACCTCCACTTTCAAAATCCTGTATTTCCACCATATAGAAATTTCAGGTGAAGTTCGGCATTAAAAGCCACCAGACCCACAAGAGCTCTAACCAACTCGAGTTTAAACACATAACAAGTCGTCCCACACTTAAATGACTTCCATCTGACTGCAGCTTTAAAATGTCAGAGCGCCTGTTGTTTAGCCTCCGCCATAGCAGCCCTAAATAAAATCCCATTCTGAATTCTTGGCATAGATATGTTTAAATATGTGCCTGTGAATCTACCTCCTAAGTGCATGTGTGGACAGGCTTGGATGTGAACGTGTCTATACCGATCAGCCATAACATTATGACCACCTGCCTCAAATTGTTTGGGTTCCCCTTTGCCATCATGCTCCTGTGTCCAGTGTAGGATCTTCTGGTGGTGGACAGGGGTCAGCATGGACACCCTGACCGGTCTGAGGCTACGCAGCCCCATACACAACAAACTGTGATGCTCTGTGTTCTGTCACTTTTCTATCAGAACCAGCATGAATTTCTTCAGCAGTCTGAGCTCCAGTAGCTCTTCAAACAGTCTCTCAGACTCAGTGACTCATGGCACAAACCTCCTATAGTCCTCGGTGTCAAATTAAACTCCTGATACAGTATTCTCTGTGTTTGAGTTTGCAGTGATGTTCGGAGCACTAACTTCTATTTCCTCAGTTGTGATAATAAATGACAATCATGATCATGAAAATAAAGAGGAAAACAACTGGTAAAGGACTTTTTTTTAGATGTGCTCCCATTTTTTTCCCCAGTGGTCTGAAATTGATTAATTTATTAGTTGCACTAAAAACATTTTTCAAAAATGCTTCATCTTTAAAGGCAGGACTCAGGCTCCAGGGTGTGTGTTTCTCTGCTTTATAACTGTAAACTGAATATAATGTGGATTTTTGACAAAAGACAAAACAAGCAATGTAAAGCCTCATCTGAACAACAGGCATTTTATCTTCATCTTCATAGACTAGGTTGAATTTTGTTCCGGTGAGAGCCTCCGTGGAAAAAGATTTTTATAGAGGGGTTTCAGGACTGGAGCCCGTTTCTCCAATTACAGACTCCCCGTGTTTGAGGTGACTGACCCCAGTGGCTCAGCACCCTCTCCCTGCACTTCAGTTACAGCTGACACCACTGACACCACCACCGACCAGTGAAGGTGAGGAATTTCGAGTTTCCTGTCGAAATTCCAGCCAGGCATATTTTATTCTCTTCTCAAAGCTTTCCCAGTCCTGCTTCAAACTGGTGCGTGTCTGTTGTTATGGAAAGCTTTCTCTCATGCACACAGTAAAACAAAATAATGCTGGGATTTCAAATGAGGTCGGTCAGGTCAGGCTCTGTGAGCAGCAGGCCAGGAGACGTGAAATGTAAGCGTGCAACTTTGACGCCTGAGTGTACAAGCATGGTCACCACTCAGAGGCTGAAAAAAGACACAGAGCTGCAGCCTCAGCTGCACACACACACACACACACACACACATACGCACACACACACACTCCAAAATATCCAAGCGGCACTTCACAAAGAAACCAAACAAGCAGCCCACAGAGCAAACTGCTTTATTAGCTGCACTGATCTCGGCTGCCTTTAAAGGAGCAGCAGAGCCTCAGCTGAGGCAGACTGGATCTGTGACAGGTACAAAGTCACCCAGACTCTGTGAATTCAGAGAGACGAGATGGGGGTGGAAGGGCACAGGTCCTCGCTCAGGGCTGTCTCTACAAGCTGTGCCCTTCAGGCTGAAATATAACAACAGGCGTGAAATGGTCCTCTTGGCCTGAATGACCCACGTCACCAGACTCTCTGTATCTGTGTGCCTGTTGCGATGTAAACTGTACAGGCTTCTGCTGGTTGTCTCCTAAAACACTCAATTTGGAGAAAGCTCTTTCTTGTCTGAAATTCATGACTCATTATTTCAGGCGAGCAGACAGGACTGTCGTCAGTAAGCATCTTCAATAAGTCCACTGACAATCTAATGTGAGCTTTTGATGACGCAGCCGTTCTTTTCTCAGATTAGCTTTCCCCCTTTTTTTCTTTTCCGAAACCCTTGATATTTCATTTCAATCTGGAACAAAACTCTTAAAGGAACTGTGGTAACCAATATGTGATGGGAGGTTTGGCCCAAAATCACCAGCATGTGGTGGACATGAAGCTTGTTTAAGTTCAAGCAACATCAGTCATCATCATCCCCAGAATACTTTATTGATCCCCAAGGGTAGATTAGATTACATTACAGCTGCTGCTTCAAGAATGGAAATGTAACAGCAAGAATAGAGAATTAGAACTAAAATATAACTGTATAAAGATAAACATAAATAAATAGATAGACATAGATAAAAAGATCAAGACATAAACATAAAGAGAGAATGTAAAAAAACATATTATTACATTATTGCATATATATATATGACAAAAAACAGAAAGAGAAAAAAGAAAAATATAGGCAATAAAATACAGAATATAAATATAAATGCAACAGTATGTGCTGTAACTGCACAGTTGAAAACTGCACTGTCTGAAACACCAGTAGAATAATTGCACTCTGCTAACCACAGAGAATAGCAGTACTGAAGCATTGCACAGTTCATATAATATAATAAGTATAAATAAATAAATAATGCGCTGCTGAATGGGGTGAGTCCAAGGGCCAGTATATTGACTCTGACACTCTGAGGGACACGGTGTAAAGTTTGATGGCCACAGGCAGGAATGACTTTGCGTGGCATCGTGCATCGTGACCGAATTAGTCTTTCACTGACTCTGCTCCTGTGCTTGACCAGCACATCATGGGCTGGGTGGGAGATGTGGTCCAGGATGGTGGGTAACTTAGACGGCATCCTCCTGTCCGACACTGCCACCAAGTTTGCAAGTTTCTAAAACCCCACTGATATCTTTTAAAGTTTTCTTTGCTTTTTGCATTAAAACACCTAATAAATACTGTTTGAAAAAGTTATTATTCACCTTAATTACTCAAGTTAGCTCTGTCTGTGACTGGTTATCTTGTGTAAACTAGGACAAAAATAATTCCACTTTGGAGTTACTGTAGTTTTATCCAGTGATACATCCCTTAATGCCCATGACTGAGTGAGTGAGTGAGTGAGTGAGTGAGTGAGTGAGTGAGTGAGTGAGTGAGTGAGTGAGTGAGTGAGTGAGTGAGTGAGTGAGTGAGTGAGTGACGTTGCACCATTGGTTGTCTGACTCAGTGGTGGACAGCCCGTCAGATAATGAGGGACATTTTCTGGTGTCTGTGAGCAGTCAACATCAGCAATAATGAAGCAACTAGCAACGAGTTGATGGACCTCTTCCATCATCCTACCTTTATTTACCTTGCTCAGAGAGAGAGAGAGAGAGAGAGAGAGAGAGAGAGCACTAGAAAGCTTTTGCCCCACACCTAACGTTAATTTGCAGAGATAATGTAATTATCAATACATAAAGGCTAAATGTGATAATATACATATCTGCTATGACTACAAGGCAAAGATGTAGCCTCATTTTTTTTTTTTCATTGACAAATCACAAATGTTTGTATTTTGTAATGTGCCTAATGTATAACTAGTCTGGTACCTGTTATAGCCTGCAGACGCAGTGGTCTGATGAGTTGGAGGAGCGTGGCCTGGGATGGAGTCAAGTTCCCAGCCTAAATTATTATTTCAGTCTGTCCCTGGTCCGAGTGTTGGAGTTTTCCCATTGGCTGGTGCTCTTTGGTCAAACATTTTCTGTTACATCATCAGTGGATCCACAACAGTTTCCATTTTCAGACCCTTTAGTGACGTTTTTCACAAAAAAGCAATGTTTTGGACAAATCTCAGCAACTTTCCATAGAAGAGTCTCTCTCTCTCTGTTCAATGAGGGTCAGAGAGGCAGAGCAGCAGTTTGTTACCCAGACAGAGGCTGTGCTCTGTGTGACAGACTCAATAAGACAGATACTGTGTCTCTTCTAACTTTCTGTCTCCGTGATCATTGTACAGTAACTACAGCCCAACTCACAGCTCAGTCTTTGTCTTGAACTCATGTGTTTCCTGATGCTGTCAGACCACGTCCTCATTATAAAATTTGGATTTTAGCAGCTGATACTAGACTGAAACCAGCTGATAATGGACTGAAACCAGCTGATACTGGACTGAAACCAGCTGAGACTGGACTGAAACCAGCCGAAACTAGACTGAAACCAGCTGAGACTAGACTGAAACCAGCTGAGACTAGACTGAAACCAGCTGATAATGGACTGAAACCAGCTGATACTGGACTGAAACCAGCTGATACTAGACTGAAACCAGCTGAGACCAGACTGAAACCAGCTGACACTAGACTGAAACCAGCTGAGACTAGACTGAAACCAGCTGAGACTAGACTGAAACCAGATGAGACCAGACTGAAACCAGCTGACACTAGACTGAAACCAGTTGACACTAGACTGAAACCAGCTGAGACTAAGAAATTTAATATAACCGTAAACTTAACATTTGTGGAGAAAAAACTCCCTCACACATACTGGTTGTTAGCACACCAAGAACACAATTTAACAAAAATATATATACCTTTAATATACAAGTACAAATGGCCTGGACATTGACAGTTGGCTTACTAGATGTTTTTCTGCTGCCATGCAGTCTGTCTGCTTTAGCGACTGACAATAATTCTCTAATTAAGAGCCTCAGGCTAAAACCAGCGTCCTCACAGTCACTCCGGGTCCGCTCACTCTCTGGATTCCACAAAAGATGTAGAGAAGAAGAGAAGAAACAACAAAGTCACTTCTTTTTGGTCATACATCTGTCATTCTGCAGTATAAACACAATATATTACAAGCCTTTAAGTTCTGAGGAGTGTGTGTATGTGTCTTAGTTAAGGCCAGTGTGTGATACCACTGATCCCCCTCCTTCTCCCTCGTTTTACAAGAGGTCATGACCCCACTAGTCCTGGAAGAGAGGTGAGAGTTTACATTGGGAGACCAGACAGTATTCCCAGGCCTGCTAAACATGCCTGAACCTGGGAGACACAGCCTGGAACTTTATCTGATGAACAACAATGGTGCTGTCCCGCATGTGTGTGTGTCTGTGTGTGTGTGTCTGTGTGTGTGCATGGGAAAGAGAAGGAAGACTAGGGAGAGTGAATACAGGGGGAGAATGAAGATAGGGGATTGGGAAACGGTGATGAAGTCATTTGAGAAAGAGGGTAAACAAACTAAGATAGAGATGAGCAGAGAGTTCATAAGGGAAGTCAACAACATTAAACACAAACACACACAACTCATTGTATCATCTGCGTAATCACACATAAATACATACTGCATCATTAAAAGTCATATCCATGCTCCTGCAAACACTCATCTTTAGATAACTCCTCTTCAATCACAGCGTACTGGATGCAGCACCCTGTCATCACCACTACAAAATAAGACATCCACTTTATGACCCGCCTGTGTGTGTGTGTGTGTGTGTGTGTGTGTGTGTGTGTGTGTGTGTGTTAGACAGAAGCTGATGCAAGGCCTGTGGAGATTGGCACAACCCTGAGCGCAGAATCCAGGGGTCACTGACAGGGGTTTAATTGAGTCTCGGTTCAATTTTTACAATCAATTGCCTCCCTGGAAGCTCATTTAATGATGCACCATGGAAGAGAGGTCTCACTCTGTACAGTGTTCCTCTGACAGGATACAGTTGTCGCATTCTGAACTAAGTCATATCTGTCTTCAGGGCTCTCTTGGGTAGAGGAGCCTTTAAGTCATAGTCAGTTCACCCAAATAATCAAACAGAAAAAAAGGCCAAAGCATTGTGGTGTGTCACTAAAACAGCTCTGCTCCTGCCTGCCAAGACATGGACTCTGCAAGACGTCTGTGGGGGCCCTGTGGTATCTGGCACCAAGACGTTAGCAGAAGATCCTCTAAACTCTCATTGGACTTAAAAGTCCTAATGAACTTTAAGGACGTAGCCGTTATGTGTCAAACTTCTTTCAGCACATCCCCCAACATGTCACTCATCCCTCCTTTGACCATTGTCAGTAGGTCCTATCGACAAGCCTCGGACATGCTGACCCCGTTGTCTGCTCATGATGATCTGGAGTTAGTTGAGCAAACTCATTTGTGCCAGAGAGAGGGGCCACCACTTCAATACTTCAAAGGGAAAACACGCATACATAGCAGTGAGCTGCATAAGTGAGGTCAATATCAACAAAGACAAAGGGCTAATCGTGGTTGAGCTATCGATCTGCTCGGAGGTTGCTGACAGGCAGAAGATTTGGAGCTGTCGGATGGAACCGTTTCCAAACACTGATGCATGACTTTCCTGCTATTGTTCATCATTGTGGTTTTCTTTGTGGGGATTAGAAATATCAATAGCTGCCAGCCACAGCACAGGTGACTCACACTGAGCCGGTGCACCGAGACATGTGCCCCCCTGAATCAGAGCTGTGGCAGCACCCCCTGTTCCAGCTCAGATTCTGTTCCCTGGTCTACCCCATGATCCATCCCTGCATCTCTTAACCCAGCAGCCCCATCACTCATACACTAGGTCTCTGGAGCTCATCACATGCATGGGCACCTGTGGACACATGGAGTTGAAATGATGATCATGGAAGTGATGCAGTTTCTTTACATGGAAAAGCGCCCCCCCCCCTTACAGTAAACCTGTTGTACAGTAGGTCAGCCACACTGTCGGTGCGCTTCTGCCTCGCGCAGGTTTCTTTGACACGCAAAAAAAAAACGCACTTTGATGCGCATTCCTCCCCAGGAGCCGCGCTAAAGGACGGGGGGTCTCCAGGACGTGCGCTGGTTTTATTTTTAGACTAGACCCCAGATTGATTTCTCCACCAGCCTGCTCCTCTTCCTCATCCAGAGGCTGAGGACCTTCAGCTGGATCGGATTTCGATCGCCTCGGGCATGCGAGTGCGCACACACCCGCCGCCCGTGCACCACGACTTCCCCCTCGCCACGCCACGTTTCTGGAGACAAAAAAAAAAAAGCCTCCCTTTCCATCTCACACACCTCCACAAAGAGAGAAGGAGCCGGACCAGTGATTTCAGACAGGGTTCACCTGCTTGGATGGTTTACGCCTCCACACGACACTATATCCATTATTCCTCTGCCGCCCATCTTACTGTACAGCCGGAACAAATGGATTAGTCAACATGCCAGGAGGCTGCCAGACGAGACTCCATACATCAGTATATACACACACACACACACACACACACACACACACACACACACACATACATACATACACACACACACACGCGCGCGCGCGAGAGAGAAGAGTGGAGAGGGATCCTACCTGGTTGGAACATACTTTGGAAATAAAAGATGACCAGAATAAAGGATCCCAAACAAGTGGCAAATACCATCCGGCATATCCTGCTCATCCTCAGCAGTTCGCTCAGAGTCTGTTTCATGGCTGGAGGCGGCCGCTCGCGTTGTCGGAGGCTCCGGGGCTCTGCTGGTACTGATGAGGATCGTCCGCCGGTCAATGAGCTAAAGCATCCAACACGGAGCGTACCACTGCTCTTCTGCAGGGTGGGAGGGTGGCAGCGTGACTCCCCCCCCCCCCCCCTCCTCTCCCACCTCTCCCCCGCTCCGAGGAAATGAGTGCGTCCAGATGTGCGCTCCAGGAGAACACTCCAGGAACACAGTGATGCTTTTGGAAGATGCACAACGCCCTCACAACAAATGATTTGAGACACACTGAGGCGTACCTCACTGTGCTGGAGCAGCCTGAAGCTGGCACCTGATACACTCAACAGTAAGAACAATTATAGTGGCTGATTTCTGATCGTTCAACTGCAGCTACGTTTGCAAATGTGGCAGCAGCAGAAATCCACTTGAGTGCAGAGGCAGAAACAGGAAATCAAATCTGTACCAAAGGCAAAACCACAAAATTGTACTTAAGTATTCAAACATATTCATTGTGCAGGATAAATGGTTCCAGTGTGATAGGATTTGTTTGTCCCTTTAAATAACTTTATAAAGAGTTTGGTCTGGACCTGCTCTGTATGTAAAGAGCCTTGAGGTAACTTTGTTGTGATTTTGGTGCTATATAAATAAAATAAATTAGAATTTATCTCATTTTAATATATACCATACTTTATTGGTAGATTAGCTTACATATACATTCATTAAGCATACAGCATTAAAATAGCACAAATGTATTTAGTGGAGTAAAGTCCACAATTTCACATGTCATCATTTACATCATTTATTTACTGTAGGAGAAGTAAAAAAAAAAAAAAAAAAAAAAAGATATGCTCCATCCAAATCCAAGGCCAGGCACAGGTTTACTTGAGTGAAAATATAAGCCTGTTAAGCAGATGTAAAAAGATCTCATCATGTAGAGTGAGCCCTTTTAGCTCCACGTGAGCATATAGGTGCCTGGAGTATTATTGTTGATGCATCAATGTTTAAGTAGCAATCTGAATTCACAGTGAAGGTAAGTGAGGCTCATTCATACAGTGCAGTGTTAGGTGGTCTGGGATTAAGTATTTGAATTCATAAGAAACTACAGCTGCCAAATGACTGTAGTGGAGTTCAAAGGACATTATTTCCAACTGAAATACAGTGGAGCAGAAGTGCAAGGTAGCAGAACGTGGAAATGCAGGTAAAGTACAGCACATTTTCCACAACCAGGCACACATATCTTAAAATATATTACCTGCGCAGTAAATGTACACAATTCTTTGAGCATTTCATCTTGTACTACTTTATATTAGACAGCTATTGTTCCTAACTGGGCTCCATAAAAAGATTGAAGAACAGTGCTGATGATGCTTCTGTACTTTCTAAAATGAATGTTATAGTGTGGTTTTAAATCATTTACTCATGTTCCTTCTAGCACTGAGTTCTGAGTAGTGGCAGCAGTAGTAGTTCTGATGATACATGTCATAGAGCAGTAATAATGGTGGCATGTCTAAGCAGTAATCCTTTGGCAGTCCTGTCCGTGGTTGTCAATACAGTGTTGCTTCATTTAACTGTTCCATATGCAACTCCAGTGCCACCTAGTGGTATAAGAGCACAGAGGTCAGATGAGACCCCTGACAACTGTCCAAGACAAGCAGACAGTGACAGATAGACCTGTGTGTGCATTCTTAGAACTGCCATGAGACCTGTCATAGTCATATAGTCATAGAAAAGGCTTTGCTTCAATGAAATTGTGTTCTAATGGTATTTTCAAAAGCATGCCAAGAGACTGCTGTGCACTTTTTCTAATGAGGGTATTTGTCTTACTTACAAGTAGGTCTGACCGAGGGAGAATCCAAAGGTGGTCCGGGAAAACCTGCATCTAATTTCTGCACCGTAATATAAGCGTTGCACAATGCACAGCTGTACACGCATTAACATGAAGTGTATGGGGACCTCTGGACTTGTAAATGCAGTGTAAGTCTGCATGTAGAGCTGAGGGAGAAGGGAAACAGGTTGGCGGTATTGCTTTAAAAAAAAAAAAAAAACATCTCATCTCCAGTCCCTGCAGTCATTTGTATCACACATTCACTTAATGACCCAAATGAATATCCAACAGTTGTTTTAAGATGACTGTTATGTTTGGAGGCACTGAATCAGAGAGAATATAAAAGAGGGAATGTGTCTGTCTCAATAAAGACAACATATGTATCAATTAAAGCAAGAGCATCACCAATAAACACTATTAATTTGGATAATTCCATAATCCCTGTCTAGTTCATTACGTTATTAAGGCTGAGGCTTATGCCATAACAATATAAGCAAAATAAGATGGAGCTTTTGCTCCGTGTAAATGCATCATACCCCAGAGTCTTATCTCTCTCCTGGAGCCTTTAAATACTGTTCTATATTAAAGCTTATAGAGGCTTTCAAAGGTGCAGTTTTAAACCTTATCTTCCTTAAGGCTGAGAGCCACAAAAAATGCATCAATAGGACAGTGGAAAGAGTTTATGAAGAAATGTAAACAAACACATAAAGCAGCGCAGACACAAACACACACATTAGTCCTCACCTGTCTGTCTCTCAGGCGTCAGGTGCCCATGTCATTGGACCGCAGTCTGCCGCCTGCCACTCTTCGAGGTATCACTGCAAGCAATCACTGCCCCGTTGTCTTGTACAGTTGCTACAGGCAACAGTGATGTTGATCTCAGCTGTTGCTGGGCTTTGGCTCAATGAGATCAGCACCTTGAGAGTCTAGTTCAACAGGCCAAGGGCTGAGTATGTGTTGAGAATGTGAGAAAATTACTGCATATTCACCGACGGTATAAAAAATCAACAGCACTGGAGCCATATACTGGGGTTGTGCTCTATTCCTCCGAGCACTAGGGGGAGCTATGAAATACAGGGAGCCAGAGATGCCTTAAAAGCCTCAAACTGAAGGGGCGCAGGTGTTGTTCATTAGAGAAAAGCAACCAAACAGTTTGGGGCTGATCAAGGGCCACTCATATGCATCATTTTGATTATTTTACTTTGTGGAAATTTGACATTGCACCCTTCAGACCAGAAGAATAAATGTCTGTTCAAACAAATCTTTGGTATGGACTTTATGAAGTTTGTCTGAGCTGGCTGGCTTCAATCAACAACCGATAGCAGCTAACGGACATAGACACTGGTAATAGTTGAAACAGAAGTGATTCTTCTATCAATAGATAGAACTTATTATTTTGAAAACTGAACCGCACCGTATTCTTCGTTGTGACAGACAACGATGCATTTCACTTGCACGTGTTGTTCAGATGACTGATCATTTAAAGCTTATTTTCTGCAGGGCTGGGTTACAGTGTTCCCAGCAGATATGTAATCTTTCCCACCAGTTGGAGGTGCTAAAGAAAGACACCCAGGAGGATCCTTATCACACTCCCAAAATAGCTCAATCAGCTCCTTTTCAAATGCGAGGGCTCCCCCCTGATATTTTTTGACCACCTACTACCTATAGGTGAAGGTTGGATCATACTCTTGACTAATAAATTATCTTCTAGCTCAGCTCCCTCTTCAACTCAATGGTCTGGTGCAAGACACGCATTAGTGCTGCACCAAAACCAAGCCTGAGAGGCTTTCTCCTTCAGTGTCCTCCTTCACTGCAGGTGTCCACCAGCCATTGACATCACAACTGAGGAGTTCAGCCTTGCTACACATTTGGGTTTGCCAGGTCTGTTGGCAGATTCCTGCCATCTGATCCAACTCACTGCCAGGTCATGAATGTTGACAGCTCTGCTCCACACTGAGGTGCTCCAGGTAGGTGGCCACAGATCAGATTATACAACCACCATGTCAGTCACTGATCTTTGGTGTATGGTGCCAGGTACCACTATAAATCACCCGGCGCTGAAATTCAATGTTAGCCTGGACAATCCATGGTTAGGACAGTCCATCCAATAATAAAGCACCACTCAAATTCAGATCAGGTAGGCTAGTTCTCCCAGGCACAGCTCTACAGATTTTTTTCATGACAATGTTGAAATCTCCCAACAGACCAATGGAGTCCATTAGCAGCATCCTTTCTAATACCCCACCCAGAGACTCCAACAAGGCCAGAGGCCAGGAACATGTTCAGTACATTGGCACAAACAATAGCCAGAGTAGTTCACTCTCTTACACAGTAGCGTTCAGTCAGGGTCTCATGAGTATTCCCACACCCACTCAGCACACATGACCTCTGGCAACTCTGGAAAAGTCTGTATGAGGCAGTAAACCCAACATCTAACTGGTACGGTTCCACCTCTCAATCACACACATCCACAAGAGAGATGGCATTCAGTGTCCCTCTGCAATGCTAAGGCTCAGTGTGCATAGATCTCTCTTGCATGCTACCTGGCCTACAACACATCTAAGCCCAAAGGGTGGTGACTCCATGTTTCTTAGGCTGTATCTGACCTGGCCACCAGAATATCATGAAGGAATCTAATGCCTGTGTCTAACTGAGAAACAGCTTGATCACATGATGAACGAAGAAAGAGTGATTACCCACTGCCGTTTCCCTCAGTTTACAGTGTCTTTAACCTCACCTAACCTTTTTGTTTTGCAGCCCACAAAAAAACATCAACAGCATTTCCAGTAACAGCAGGAAATTGTTTACACTGAAAAAGCTCCAATACATCCTCCATACATCATTGGCTCGACAGCAGCAAATCCAAAACCAAAGGAGCTGAAAGATACTAAAACATTCTGTATGCCACATGATGGTGATTCATAGCAGTATCTCAAAGCAAATTGATCTGTATCCAACTGTAGAGATATCATTCAAAAAACCTGCAAGATGATCAAAATGAAGATGGAGCTGGGTATGGTCTGACTTCTATTATTATTATCATTATTATTATATTATCTCTATCTAGATAGATAGATAGATAGATAGATAGATAGATAGATAGATAGATAGATAGATAGATAGATATTATTAACTACTAATTGATTAATGATAATATGTTGCAGAAGGGATGATGTATTTTTGTTGGCTTATCACCTTGGAGAAATAGCCAACATGATTTTTACAGGGCCTTTTGTAATACTTTTCAGCAGAATAATCTTCACAAATGAACACCACTTAATGATGTTTGAGCATAAATAGTAGTAAAAAGTAAAGGTTAGGCAATAAAGTAGGTGGCAACCCACCGTGACATCACCCACTGGTTTGTGAGCTGCCTTTGAAGCCTTTAGTCTGTAATATTGGCTGTCGGCCATCTTGGAGGAGAAAGTGGAGCTGAGGAAGAGTGAGGGATCTGACCTGCTCTGTACTCTATCCTGATTGTCAGGCAGAGCTCTGTGGTGAGGTACAGTCTGTCAATCACTCTGTAGCCACGCCCTAATTCATCCCCTGCTTTCTGGTCTATTTTCCTCTAAATGGACCATTTTTTTTAAAAATGGACATCGTGTTGTATTAAAGACTTGAAACTAGAGACTGAGACCATAAACTCATTAGGAAAACATTTACTGAGCTAATAAATCAAGGGAGAAGTAGGGACATTTTCCCATAGACTTCAATACAATCTGACTTCTTTAACAACCAGTGGAGTCGCCCCCTGATGGTCATTAGAGAGAATGAAGGTTTAAGACTCCTCAGTGTCGAGTCCAGGTCCACGTTTATCAACAGTCTATGATATAAACCAACCACACCACAGCCACATGACTTCTACATAACCACCACTTAACTTCCCCCTTTTCATTTTGACTTAACTCTGACCTCTTCTACAAAAGCCTTTCCTCTTACACATTTAGACACAGTATTCCACATATTAAACTTTTATTTTACCAAAACCCATTTAAAAACCCCCAAAGGATTTGGGACAAGGGAACCACAAGTGCTAACTAATGTGTTAGGACTCCTGCAGCACTCTATGTAGGCCTGGTATTAACGCTGAGTGACTACTGTCTACCCATCTATCAACAACTATTGAGTGTTCATGGGTTGATCCCATTTTAAAATGATCTCCAGTTCATTGAGTGGATAGTATCGGAAGGTACCTCAAGGCACTTTCTCAGCAGAGCAGGTCTAGGACTACTCATTTTAATATTATTTAAAGAGACCACATAACACATCATACAAAGAGCAACACTTGGCAAGAGAAACATCTTTCGAAGAGGCAGAAACCTTAAGCAGAATCAGACTAAGGGTGGTTGATTGGGTAGAGAGAGAGACAGAGACAGAGAGAGAGAGAGAGAGAGAGAGAGAGAGAGAGAGGAAAGGGGGAGAGGATCACATGCAGTAATAGTAATGAGAATATCAGCAATAGTGTTGATGGTAACTGTAATGCTACAATTGATATAAGTATAGTAAAATGATAGCTAGCAGCAGTGGTAGTTCTTATTAAATAAGCCACTACAGTAGAGTGACCTCTGTGTAACATTTCTCTGAATGCCTTATTAATTCAGGACAACCTTATGTGTTAACCCACTCATGCACTGTGAGGTCAATCTATGCAGGGATGGACGGCAGAGTTTATTAAATATTGTCAGACAGGCAGCATCCAGAGCAGGAAACTCATTAGCATCCGCTGCTCTGGTACTGACCCCAGACAGTGACATGGCCGTGGTAATTTCTGAAAACCGAGCGCCCCAACAGAGTGCGACAGGACATCCAAAAGGTGACAGTGAATTAATAATGTCGCAGAGAAAAAACAATCAGTAGGTGTCAAAAGCAGCAGGTGGCCATGTTGTAACTGATAGCATCAAATCGCAGCTTTATGACATTGAGAGGAAAAGGGGACACTGACCTGGGCTGACCCAGGGTGGATGGACACAGTGGTGTCCAGCTGTCGTTTAGTCTGACAATATTTAATCAACTCCACCGTCCATCCCTACGCTCCTGTATAATGAAGGTACAGCAGTATTGCAGACACTTTGCCAGAGGAGTTTTTTTTTTTTTTTTTTTTAAAGTTTGTCCACATCAAGTCATAACCTGTGTATAAAAGTGGGTCTGTAAAGTGAAGCCAATAGTGGATAGTCTTAAACCTTCATTCTATCTAATGACCAACAGGGGGCGACTCCACTGCTTGTTAAAAAAGTCAGATTGTATTGAAGTCTATGGGAAAATGTCCCTACTTCTCCCTTGATTTATTAGCTCAGTAAATGTTTTCCTAATGAGTTTATGGTCTCAGGCTCTAGTTTCAAGTCTTCAATACAACATGATTGATACAACATGATCATTTTTTAAATGATGGTCCATTTAGAGGAAAATAGACCATAAAGCAGGGGATGAATTACGGGGGCGTGGCTACAGTGTGTTTGAAACGATAGACTTCAATACAATCTGACTTCTTTTTAAAACCAGTGGAGTCGCCCCCTGATGGACATTAGATAGAATGCAGGGTTAGGGTTCTTCAGCATTGGCTTCACTTTACAGCCCGGGAACCTACATGCACTTTTATAGACAGACTATGGGCATTACCCAATTGCATTGCAATTCCATATGCAAGCAGGTTCTCCTTCTTAAATAGCTAGAGCTACATACAGCAACACCACTTGGAATAATAAGCATTAAATATATGTTATGAAAAGTGTATCACAAAACTTGCTCTTCCTCATCAAAGTGTGGTACTTTGAGCAGAGAAATTCCCAAGCTCTCAATTTATGAGGAACAATCATCAGATGTGTCAACTAATTGAACAAAAATCTCAACGGAGAAAGTTTTGTCAGACCCTCAAAATGAAGTAACATAAAGTACTGTTCTTGCAAAATTGAAATATGTCTCCAGTATGCTCGTATTGTAAAATAGAAATTGAATCAATTTCTCCCTTATTCTGTGATGTACTTTGTAACTGACACCAACAGAAGAACACATGAGGTTGTCTCTGAACTGGAATTCAAACCCAAAACCTACAATGCTCTCACACTTATTTGTCTTTTCAGCAGGTGTCTCATCCATGAGGCTCGAGTGCTTCAGACCACACCTAGTGTCTGCTTGTTCATCTCTTTGACTCCGTTTCCAAGATAACAATGGACATGCGGACAATGGTCAAGAATTCAAATAAACAGGAAATTAATTACTCAACCTAAGTAGTGTAATTACTGCATTAAAATAAATACATTTTCTAAAATGAAAAATTGTGGATTTGTACATAACAGAAAACATTTGAATAAAGTGCTGAATTAAATGAAAAGTGCAGCTCATTTCCTTCTTTTTGTTCACTCAATTTGACATCCTAACTGTCTCAACAATTTTATAACATCAACACATCAGCTTTAACATCTCCTTGTGTCTTCCTCGCTTATTTTTCTGACTCTTATCCGTCCTGTGTGCGTGTGTGTATTTCACTCACTGAATCCTCTATGTGTACACTCCTTTAAAGAGGTTCCACTGAATAAAGCTCACTGGATTCAAAGCCCATGAGCGCTAACCATTGCACCATTACAGTTCTCTGCCTAAGTAGGCGTTGCATTTTCTTTGACCTGTAACCATATTGAGAGGTCTTCCAGTGTGTAAGCCTGGTGAATTCTTTCTCCCTCACGCAAGTGAGCAGTATATACCAGGTAACCTGCTGCACAATTTATCGACATGTGAACTCTATCTCTCAGCAAATCAAACGAGGACTGGACAGACAAGGAAAAGTCCTCAAAGACATCAACGCCTCCACTCTTCACTGTTTAGGATAAGGTCAATTTCACTCTCGACTATTAAAGGCCATCATCATGAGAAGAAAATGACGTTCCATACCAGAGATGAAGTATGGCTATGGCTGTGGGAACCCAAAAGAAGAAACCAGTAATTCTGTTAAATTTGGCCTGATACCAGATTATGGAGGAGGGACCTGCTGTGGTTGTTGGAGTGCAGAAAACGTGCTGAGGGGGTGATGCCGCCACCCACTTGAGTTTGCAGGGCTTGGGAGAAGGGATCCTGGCTGAAACTGGATGCCACAATGGTGCATCAAACAGATGATAAGATGCATCTTGACCTCCCTGTTGAGTTTAAATGTTTCTCATAAAGCAAAGAAGAAGGGACCACAGTCTTTTCCAGCTTGTCCAGGTGTCCTCACCCTGGACAGGTGTCTGATGAGACACTCCTGGCCTTGGACAGTCTCACAAGCCTCCAACCTTCGATAATCTCTTATGGCCTCCTCCTCATGCTGTAGACAGTGTTCTTCCATCTCTGTCTCAGCTGCTCCTCCAAAGCTGCTGACCGCACAGGATTGAGAGTCTCTCTCTCAAAGCTTGAATTGAAGCCTGGCTGTATGGTTGAAGAACTGCTGACTGAAACTTCTTTTTGTTCATGAGCTTAAATGGCAGATCTGGGTCATGTTGCTTTGTCAGTGTTTGTATAGTCTTCGAGGCGAGGAGGCAGTCTCCTTCGCCCCTCGCCTCAAATAGCACAGGAGGCTGTCAGGTGTACTGAGGACTCCCAGGACTCCCAGGGCTCCCAGGGCTCCCAGGTCAAGTGGAGTTGGCGCAGCAGTAGCTCCCTGCACTGCAGCTCCTCCATGCTGTGCCTGAAGCTCAGCCAGTGCAGCCTTGCTCCCAGAATGTGGTAGACTCAAGAAGCTCCTGCATAGAGACGCGGTCATCATCATCCATTCTCAAAGTCTCCCATACTCTGGCTTGAAGGACCATTGTTAAATCTAATAGCAAAGGGGGTAGGCAGGATGTATGTGACTGAGGCCCAGAGAGGGGCAGGAGTCAGAGAATTAGGAAAGCAAAGCTTTTTTTTTTCTGTAAAAGACTCTTTTTTGATTTATTTTTGGGTTTTTGTTTTTTTGTGTGTGGTTTATGCTCTGCAAAAAAAAATAAAATAAAATTAGTGATATCAAATCTTAACAGAAGATTGTGCCATAAAGGTGAATTAAATATTGAATAAGGTCATTTACAAGATGCCCACACTAGATCCTGTATGTCACATGTAACTACCAGTTGCAGATGAAGGGTTTTACAAGCACAAGGCCTGACCTTTTTATATTGAAAAGTATATTTATATGGCGTGTCTTTGTTTTTTTAAAGGTCTGCAGCATCATAGTTAAACATATCTTTCCTTATGCCTGTTTTACTTTGTTGCCTGCAGGTGTATGTCACAGGACTGGAGCTGAGCCGTGGCTTGAGCTCATGGATTTATTGTTATACATTCGTCTCATTCCATGGTTGAGCTCCAGGAACATGCAGACCCTTCTAAAGTAACATGTCCAGTCCTTCCAGTTTTTTCCTGCTGTGACTTAATTTGCCATTTACTTATCTATAATGGAGCAGATCAAATAAAATATGTCAGAAACTTGGACATCAGAGTTATGACACAGAGACTAGCATGTACAAAGATGAACTACCACATACTGGTATTAAGCCTTAAGGGAAAAGCCCATAGCTTGAAAATAAACAATACAAACAGTTATAACTGACTCTATTCATAGCTGGAGGTGTCCTGTCAACAATACTACTTATACATAATTACATAATTAACTTTCTGTCCTCTCTCTCCTGTAGTTTGTTCTTTTCCTTTCTGTCCTCTCTCTCCTGTAGTTTGTTCTTTTCCCTTCTGTCCTCTCTCTCCCTGTCCTCATTCTGCAGGTACTGAATCATGGCTGCCCCCTTATTTCTGCTCAACACCTGCTGCTGCAATAATTATTATTAGTTATGCTACTATTGCTTCCTCTATTATTTTAACTTAAAGCTGTTATTTACTAATGTACTATTATTACTAGTATCGGCCATTGCC